>ML786917.1:132442-173491 GCA_009831015.1 Picea engelmannii | reverse complement strand
CTCTGTGTAATGTTTGTATTTGCCATTGTATCTTTTCTGTTCTTTTCTGAATATCAGTTTGCAGTAGATATTGTACAAGGTTAGAATTTACAAGTATCTTGATCTATAGGGGCTACACTTCCATCATTCCACTTTACGTATCATTTCCCCCTGTCATCGAGATTTCCCCCCTTGAGGTGATTCGTTCATCTCTAAAGTGATGGGAATACCTGCCCAAGGTGTTAGTGGGTAGGTGTTCTCTTAGTTGTCTCCATTTGGTGGTTGGGTCAGGCATTTCCCAACCTACAACTTGTGTGATAATAGGAATGATTGCAATTGTGAATGAATTGTACATAACTAAGAGTCCTTGGGGTTTTCAGCATTGAGATTTCTTAACCAGTAGCCCTGGAGACCTAGAAAGAAGTGGGATACCCTCAGGTGCTATAGTGGGAAAGCCCCCCTATGGAATACACTAGGGCTCAACATGTAGGCAGATCTAACCGTCTAAAAGTCTCCTAGTTTTTATAACTACCCCCAATATACCCCACATTCATTCATGAAATACAAAGTGAAAAGATTCGGTAACTCTACCTTTAACTCCATGTCCGATGTCGATCCTTTCGTGTTTGATTGCTCTGCTGACTACAAGCCTCCTCCCAAGGCTGGCCTGCATTCACCAACAGATAAACAGGGAACTACAAACATGCATATCATATATGAATCATGGGTTAGATGTCAATATAAAACATAAATCAAACATAGATATTTGACACATTGTATTTCAGAACAGAAAAAATATTCATTTTATTGATATCACAATGTTTACTTACAATGTGATCGACGACTGCTCCACGAACCTGGTCCGGGCTCCTCTTCACCAAGCTCCAACTGTTCTTCCACGTATCTTTCTCCTCTCACACTTCTTCTAGGGAAATGGCATAGGCTTATGATTGAGGAAAAAGGGCCAGAATGGGAAATTCTGGTACAAATCTCACAAGGTGGCTGCAAATTCTTGGGGCAAGGAGGGGATGTGAAACAGGCAGAGTTTCATTGTTCTTATGCTTATCTTTGGAATGAGACCCCAACACCTCCTTTTATATGACAAAAGGATGGTTATTCGGTTGGGTGACAGGCTATAGGCGATGGGACGGTTGGAAAACTACCCAATATCCCGTAATCTCAATGAATTCCTTGCAACTTTTTAATTTTTGCAACTTTTGTGGGTATACGCGGGCTGTAATGGTGTAGCTAGTGTACGTATGTGAGCTATAGTGGTGCAACATGAATGTGTACGTGGGCAGTAGTGGTGCAAGGCGCGTACATCTTCAAAAATAATGTTTTTAAGAAGAGTTGCTCAGTGATGGCTTGGCAAAAATAACAACTAAGAGGGCTTGATGCCAAGTATGTGATGCAGGAGCATCGCCAGCAAGCGCGAGTGGAGGACAAATGGATATACACCAGCGCACATTTTGAAGATATTTTGAATTCAAAAGGATGACACATTAATGTAATAGCTGGAAGGATGTAATTGCCTTTAAATGTTTTGGGGATTGTAATGCAGATCTTGAGCGTTGCTCTCATCTACCGGTTGTGGACATTTATTGTAATCAATGTAAAGTAGTTGTAGTCTTTAATTCAATAAGATAGCTTAAGGTTGTAGGAGGGAAAACTCAAGAAGACTCCCTCATACATTCATTGTATTGTATTCTCATTGTAGAAGCTATAGAGCATAGGAGAGCATAGAAGAGCAAAGATTGTAGAAGTTGTAAGAGCAGATAGTTGTTGTTGTTGTAGACCATGTACATAAGCACTTGGATTAATATAAGAATGCTTTGATCCAATTTCATGGTGTTTTATGGTTATTGTTTGCATCTATTGAATGGTATGTTTACAGTTTTCTTATATTCTTTGTTATGCATTTGTTTCAATGTTATGTATGTACGTGATTTCATGTTGAATGTATGAAGTTTGTGAGAGGGAGAGTATAAGTTTCAATTGTTTCTCTTCTTGAGAATTCCTGCAAGGAGTGTAGTGAAAGTCCGCAAGGAGTGCGATGATAATTTTTTGAGTCTATGTCAGAAAGCTCAGGAGAGATATTGTTGATCTTATACCAGTGGAAGTGCAAGAATAGCACAGAGTCGTGCAAGGTGTGCGTGGGCCAAGTCGAGTCTTAGACTTTTCCAACCCAAGTGAGTGGTTGAAGAACTGTTGTCGCAAGGACTGGGTAGAGTTGGAATATATCAGATAATCAGAGATTATCGTGAAGGCCGCAAGGGGTGCGTGTAGGATTTCTTAGAATCGAGGAGTTGCAGTGAGAATTCAAGATCGAGAAGGATAGAGACTTGGAAGATTTCAAAGGAAAGACGAGGGTTGAAACCACCTCGCAGAAATCAAGCTCAAGAGGAAAGACGCCAAGTTATTTGGCAAAGATCTATCTAGAGTCTAAACATACGGTGGAAATTCTCGGAGGGAGAAGTGTCGATACCCGTGGACCATTAGATCCAGTGGAGTTGAAGGGGGGGTTAAGGGTGAGAATCCTTTAACATCAAAAAGCTAGGGAGAGATAGCAGTCGTCAGATATGAAGGGATGAGAATCGTTGATTTGGCATTTTGAATTTCGACATTTCGGAAGTCGAGAGCGTGGAGAAGCTGTAACTCGCAAGTTGCGAATCGTGAAATTCCGACTTCGTGAAAGAAGAGTCTAGACCGTCGGGTCATGGGAGGTTTGAGACCGTTGATCTGTGTCGAAGAAGTCACGAGTTCAGACTTCGGGAAAAGGGAGAAGAATTGAATCGCAAATTCACAAGTTGCAAAATCCCGACGCGGTCAAAGGCGAGACCCCAGAGTTGTTTGGAGGTCATATGGTGGAAGAATAAAGAAGGAGATAGGAACCGTTAGCCCATTTCAAGGTTTCGGGAATCGGAGGATTCAGGGTGACTCACAGCAGGAATCCCAAAATAGCGAAATGCGAAGTTGCGAAATCAGAGACGCCTTTTTGGGTAAGCCTGTGGTGACACCAGTTGTCATGTGGAGTGGTGGTTCGCGCCTAGTGCTTGTTCGTGCAGGCGTAACTCGTAAAAGGACCTGTGGCCTTTATATAATTAAGGTTCCAGTGTGAACGAAGGAGCCATTTGGGCTCAGAGGAATACGAAGATCCATAGAGTGGGAGGTCAGCAGACCCTACTGAGGTGGGGCACTGCGTCAGGTGGTATCAGAGCTTACAATCATTGTTTTCTGTAAGTGGAAGAGGACAGAGGACAGTTGTGATTTGAATGATGCATGGACATATTGAAACAATGTTGCCAAGAAGACGTCCAAAAAGAACTTTACTCGATCCAGCTGTGGAAAGGGAAATGAGAGACCTTCGTGCTCGGTTAGATGTTATGGAGACAGCACAAAGGCGAACACTTGATACTGGAGATATCAATGCGGTTGAAAGTGAGAACGAAGAAGGAGTAGAGGAAGTTGTAGCCAAATATGTTGTAGAAGAACGCCTATTTAAAGTTGTTGCAAGGATAGGTGCCCGAGCAAAAATGGACATCCCAGTGTATGAAGGCAACTTAGATGTTGAGGAGATGCTAGATTGGTTTAGAGCTCTAGATAAATACTTCGATTATGAAGATATCTACGAAGACAAGAAAGTAAAGCACGTTGTCACTAGATTGAAAGGACATGCAACACTGTGGTGGGATGAACTGCAGGCTGACAAGCATTGCAAAGGAAAACAAAGAATTAAGAGCTAGGATAGAATGGTAGCGAAGATGAAAGCTAAATTCATACCCAAAGATTATTAGATCAATCTATTTCAAAGAATGTGGATTTTGAGACAGGAAGGGATGACAATGAAGGAGTACACAGAGGAGTTCTATAGACTTAACATTAGAGCAGTTCATCGTGAGAGTGATGATGAAAAGATTGCCAGATATATGAATGGCCTGAGATATGCAATTTAGGACGAGATGAGCATGATGACAATAAAAAATGTGGAAGATGCTTATCAGGTTACTTTGGAAAATTGGTTCGGAAACAAGGTCAAAGGGGTAGAGGTAGAAGTCAGAGCAGAGGCAAAGCAATTGCCTAGAACAGAGTACGGAAGCCAGAAGATGAAGAAAAGAAGCCTCATAATCACCCAGAAAGGGGAGGAAGTTCACAAGGGAGACAATATGTCAATAGGAACACTTTTCCTCGTGCAAGAGGAAGAGGAAGAGGCAGAGGAGGTGAAGTGAAGTGTCTTGTCTGTGGAAAGATCAGACATAAGTCTTGGGAATGTCCCAATAGAAAAAGGATGGAGGAGACGAAGCTCACTTTTCAGAAGCACAAAAGCGAAATGTTGAGGCATAAGATGCAAAAGGTGGAAGATGCTTGATGATGAGGAAAATTATCTTGAAACCAGAGAAAGAAGTGGAAAATCCAGTCCAGAGGAACAATTTATTTAGGACTGCTTGCAAGACCAAGGATAGGGTATGCAAAGTGATAGTTGACAGTGAAAGTATGGATAATTTAATATCCACAAAGATGGTGGAGAAGCTGGAATTGGAGACAATTGCACATCCAAGCTTGTATAAAGTCTCGTGGTTGCAAAAAGGACATCAGGTAACAATCACTAAACAATGTTTATTTGAATTTAAGATAGGGGGTTATAGAGATTAGATCTTATGTGACGTAATTCCCATGGATGTCTGCCATCTTTTGTTGGGGAGGCCTTGGCAATATGGCAGAAATGTTATTCATGATGGAAGAAAGAACACCTATACCTTGGAGAAAAATGGTAGGATGCATATGTTGCTGCCAATTGAAGACAAGAAGGTGAAAGCAGAAGTAAGCAATATATACTTCTCATGAGTGGGAAGGAACTTCTTGATGAAGTCAAGAAAGAAGAAGAAATGCAGTTTGATGTGGTGAGAAAACCTAGAGTCATCTTGACCAGTACTTCAATAGATGATCTACCTGAGGAAATTTAGGAACTGCTGGAGAATTTCACTGATATAGTGGTGGACAATTTGCCTTGTTCGTTGCCACCCATCAGAAGTATGATCCATCACATTGACCTTATACCAGGAGCGAGTTTACCAAACAAAGAAGCGTACAGATTGACGTCGCAGGAGAATGAAGAGGTTAAGAAGCAAGTCCAAGATTTGATGGACAAAGGGTTGATTAGAGTAAGCTTGAGTCCATGCACTGTACCAACAGTGTTAAGTCCAAAAAAGGATGGTGGATGGAGAATGTGTACGGACTCAAGGGCTATAAACAAAATCACCATTGGGTATAGATTTCCTTTACCCAGGATGGATGACTTGATGGATTACTTGAGTGGAGCAAAGTTTTTTGAAAAATTGATTTGAAAAGTGGATATCACCAGATTAGAATGAGGGAAGGTGATGAATGGAAGACAACATTCAAGATGAATGAAGGGTTGTATGAATGGCTTGTGATGTCATTTGGCTTGACGAATACGCCAAGTACTTTCATGAGATTGATGAACAAAGTCTTGAAATATTTCATTGGTAAGTTTGTAATTGTGTATCTTGATGATATACTAATCTTCAGTGAGACTAAAGAAGAACATTTGAGAAATTTAACTCTAGTGATGAGGAGGTTGCAACAAGAGAAGTTGTCGATAAATCTGAAGAAGTCGTCTTTCATGAAGACTGAACTCATTTATTTGCATTTTGTGATCTCTTCAAATGAGTTGAAAATGGATCCTGAGAAGGTAAAAGCAATCAAAGAGTGGTCGTCGCCACGGAATATCTTTGAAGTCAGAAGCTTCCATGGACTAGCCAGTTTTTACAAGAAGATCATCATAAATTTTAATGGAATTTTTGCACCAATGATGGACATGGTCAAGAAATGACATAAATATTTTCATTGGACAGAGGAAGCAGAGAAAAGTTTCAAGTTGTTGAAAGAGAAGATAATTGAACAACCAGTTCTGGTTCTGCTAGATTTCAGCAAGACATTTCAAGTAAGATGTGACGCAAGTGGATTTGCGATTGGAGCAGTCTTAAGTCAGGCCCATAGACTAGTTGCATACTTCAGTGATAAACTGAATGAGGCCAAAATAAATTACTACACTTATGATAAAGAGTTTTATGCAGTCATACAAGTGCTGAAGAAATGGAGGCACTACCTTGTTCCAAAAGAGTTTGTTTTGTATAGTGACAATCAGGCCTTATAGTTTATAACCAGACAGTAGAAACTGAACCATAAACATGCAAAATGGGTTGAGTTCATGCAGAACTTTACTTTTGTTATAAAGCATATTTCTGGAAATGCTAACAAGGTTGTTGATGCGTTGAACATGACATGTTTAATTCTGCAGAAGTTTCGAGTGAAGACCTTAGGTTTGATAGCTTTAAGGAAATGTACAGAGATGATTCAGATTTCAAGGATGCTTATGAAACATGTGAGAATCTTGTTCTGAGAGATAGAAGCCAATGGATTGAATATTTAATTCAGGACAGACTGTTGTTTAAAGGAAATCAATTGTGTATAAGAATTCTATGAGACAAAACCTTTTGAAGGAAAAGCATAATGGGGGATTGGTTGGACATTTCGGCCATGATAAAACATTCGCGCAACTGAACAATTTGTATTATTGGCCAGGAATGAGGACAGATGTCAGGAAATTTGTCAACAAATGTAGAATCTGCCATCATGCAAAGGGGAAAAGACAAAATACTGGGTTATATCACCATTACCAATACCAGAGAGGTCGTGGGACGCGGTAAGCATGGATTTTGCATTGGGACTACCAAGGACATAGAGGGGTTGTGATTCCATATTTGTGGTAGTCGACAGATTCTAAAAAATGGCACATTTCATTCTATGTCAGAAAACTAGTGATGCAACACACATTGCAAATCTRTTTTTCAAGGAAGTTGTTTGACTTCATGGTTTACCCAAGAGTATTGTTTCAGACAGAGATACCAAATTTGTTGGTCATTTCTGGAGGACACTATGGAAGAAGTTGGGGACGAATTTGTCTTTTAGCTCAACATATCACCCTCARACGGATGGACRGATTGAGGTAGTAAATCAAAGTTTGGGAGACTTATTGAGGAGTTTAGTAACTGAACATCACAGTCAGTAGGATTAKATTCTTCTGCAAGCGGAATTTGCATATAATGACTCACCTAATAGAAGCACATGACATAGCCCATTTTAGATAATGTATGGAATGCAGCCAAGAGGAGTATCTGAGTTGAGAGACTTAGAGCAGAACGAGTTCATGAGTGTTGGAGTGGAAGATTTTGCAGCAGAGATGCAAAAGCTCCACAGTAAGATTAAAGAGCGGTTATACAGTTCCAACCAGGAATACAAACGCAAAGCCGATGAACATAGGAGAGAGCTTCAATTCGAAGTGGGAGCTTTAGTTTTATCACACCTCATAAAAGAAAGGTTCCCAAGGGGAACGTATAATAAACTGAAGATGAAAAAGATAGGGCAATGTAAGATTTTATGGAAATTTGAGGAAAATGCTTATGAGATAGAATTGTCAGATGGTGTGGGCATATCACCCATATTCAATGTAGTAGATATGTATCCTTATAGAGTAGAAGAGGCAGGAGGAACAGAGAATCAAGAGGATATTCAATGGTTCAAACTGATTCTTGTAGTTGAAAAGCCGCAGATGGAAAAGATCATTGATCAGAGAGTTAGTAAGAAGACCCAGAGGAAGACATATTTTCAATAATTGGTAAAGTGGAAGGGACACCTGATTGAAGATGCTAGTTGGGAAAGTGAAGCAGATATCCAGAGACATGGACAAATGGTGCAGGAGCTCATGGACAAGAGTCCATGAATTTTTCAGCCAGAGGAGTATGATGCAGGAGCATCGCCAAGAAGCGCGAGTGGAGGACAACTGGATATACACCAACGCTCATTTTGAAGATATTTTGAATTCAAAAGGATGACACATTAATGTAATAGCTGGAAGGATGTAATTGCCTTTAAATGTTTTGGGGATTGTAATGCAGATCTTGAGCGTTGCTCTCATCTGCCAGTTGTGGGCATTTATTGTAATCAATGTAAAGTAGTTGTAGTCTTTAATTTGATAAGATAGCTTAAAGTTGTAGGAGGGAAAACTCAAGAAGACTCCCTTGTAGATTCATTGTAATGTATTCTCATTGTAGAAGTTGTAGAGCATGGGAGAGCAGAGAAGAACAAAGCTTCTAGAAGTTGTAAGAGAAGATAGTTGTTGTTGTTGTAGACCATGTATAGAAGCACTTGGATTAATATAAGAATGCTTTGATCCAATTTCATGGTGTTTTATGGTTGTTGTTTGCATCTATTGAATGGTATGTTTACAGTTTGCTTATATTCTTTGTTATGCATTTGTTTCAATGTTGTGTATGTACGTGATTTCATGTTGAATGTATGAAGTCTGTGAGAGGGAGAGTATAAGTTTCAATTGTTTCTCTTCCTGAAAATTCCCACAAGGAGTGCAGTGAAATTACGCAAGGAGTGCATTGACAAGTTTCTGAGTCTATCTCATAAAGCTCAGAAGAGATACCGTTGATCTTATACTAGTAGAAGTGGAAGCATAGCACAGAGCCGTGCAAGGTGTGCACAGACCAGGTTGAGTCTTAGAATTTTCCAACATAAGTGAGTGGTTGAAGAACTGTTGTCGCAAGGAGTGCACAAAGTTGGAAGATATCAGATAATCAAAGATTATCATGAAGGTCGCAAGGAGTGCGTGCAGGATTCCTTAGAATCTAGGAGTTGCAGTGAGAATTCAAGCTCAGGAAGGATAGAGACTTGGAAGATTTCAAAGGAAAGACGAGGGTTGAAGTCACCTCGCAGAAATCAAGCTCAGGAGGAAAGACACCAAGTCATTTGGCAAAGATCTATCTAGAGTCTAAACAGACGGTGGAAATTCTCGGAGGCAGAAGTGTCGATACCCCTGGACCATTAGATCTAGTGGAGTTGCAGGGGGTTTAAGGGTGAGAATCATTTAACATCAGAAAGCTCAGGAGAGATAACAACCATTAGATTTGAAGGGATGAGAGATGTTGATTTGGCGCTTTGAATTTCGACATTTCGGAAGTCGGGAGAGTGGAGGAATTTTTAACTCGCAAGTCGCGAGACGCGAAATTCTGACTTCGCGAAAGAAGAATCTGGATCGTTGGGTCGTGGGAGGTTTAGGACCATTGATCTGTGTCGAAGAAGTCATGAGTTCGAACTTCGGGAAAAAGGAGAAGAATTGAATCGTGAATTCACGAGTCGCGAAATCCCAACACGCTCGGAGGCGATACCCCTGAGTTGGTTGGAGGTCATATGGTGGAAGCATAAGGGAGGAGCTAGGAACCGTTAGCCCATTTCAAGGTTTCGAGAATCGAAGGAGTCGAGGTGACTCGCAATAGGAATCCTGAAATAGCGAAACGCGAAGTTGCGAAATCAGAGACGCCTTTTTGGGTAAGCCTGTGGTCACACCAGTTGTCACGTGGAGTGGGGGTTCATGCCTAGTGCTTGTTCACACAGGCGTAACTCGCAAAAGGACCTATGGCCTTTATATAATTAAGGTTCCAGTGGGAACTAAGGAGCCATTTCGGCTCAGAGGATTACGAAGATCCATAGACCGGGAGGTCAACAGACCCTACTGAGGTGGGGCACTGCGTCAGTATGCATGTATGGTGCAATTTAGGGTTATAACAGATGCCCCCTAATGTGTGAGGTCAGAAGAGCATCTGATGGCCGAAATACATCACAAAATCTTTACCAATGTACGTAGCGAGTGAGCCCAAGACCAGAGTTCGGGAGGTGCCATATGCAAAAATAACAATTGTCTCACCGAGGTGGGCATACCCATGCTCGGGATGAAATAAATCATGGTTGCCAATCAAATACACTACAGATCCATGTCATATAACTATATAAAGTGTAGTCGCGATCAATACACAATGGATCTACATCTCAAAATCAAAGATATACATGTATAGTATCCATCTTCAAGAAGCCGAATGACGCATGATGCATGGAGATGAGGTCTTCAGAGCTCGAGCAAAAAATTCAAGATCTTCAAAACTCAGGTAGGAGTGTAATGTGAGTGTACGACTTCACTACCTAGAGGTCTTCGAAGACTCATCGGGGAACAGACAAGAGGATCTTTGTGATCAGGCAAAAAACTTCATTGATTTTGAACAAGGACTTGAATGGACTTTTGGGGATGGTCAGGCATGAGGATAAGAGACAAATTGAAGAAAGGCCAACTCATGTTGGGTAAAAATTCCCTTGGACAATAGCACGATAGAGGATCAGACTCAGGCAGCATGACATTGACACAAGTTCACGATGCAAGAGGCAACACAAACTCTCCATGTGTTTGGAAGGATATCCAAACGGAGGAGGACACAACTCTATGTAGCGAGAACAACTTCCTACGGTCATATTAAATCCCAATGCTTAACGACAAACAAAAGGATGTACTTTGTCCAAGGGCGACTCATTGTGATGCCATAAAAAGAAAATACTTTTCCCGTCCTCTTTTTGGGGTATATTTGATTTTTTTGTCTTTTTCAATATTTTGAAGAGCTTGAAAAAGAATAAAAGAATTCTACATTACAAAGGATAAACGAGTGTTGCAAGAATACTAGTTCCAAGCGCAAGGAACACTAATGCTCATAGCAAGGAGACATGTGCAAGAAAAGGCGCTCGGGGAAAAATCCTCCATGGGTGAAGGTGTAAGGTCGCAGAGGCAAAGTGCTACAAGGCTTGCATATAAGGCATGCTTCAAAGGTTCAGTTGAGAGAAACATGTAGCCGACATTAGGCCAAAGACACAGAGACACAACTGTGATTAGAAAGACACGATGAAACCCCCTTCAATGTATTTTTCATGAGCCCAGAGAAGGTAAAATCAGTGGTTTTTCATGTTTAGAGAGTCTGAAAAAAGGTAAAAGAAGACTCCACTAGGGTACCTTTTTTCGAAGGTAGTCCAGTCGACTCGAAAAATGGATAAACTAGCACCGAAAAGACGTCTATTCAAAACCATTTTAACGAGTGTGACATAGACAAGATCACTCGACAATATTTTCAATTTTAGGGAGTCTGAAAAGAGCTTAATTATGGACTCACAACCTTTTTCTAGATTTAGTCTCCTTAGCCAGAAAAAGTATAAAATTTACTGAGGAGAACTCTCCCGGCGAGACAAATCTCTCGAGGTGTACCTTTTTCCTTCTTAATCTACATGCCGGAAAAAGAGGTAAACTCATGCCAGTAGATGTTTTTTTGAACAAATTTAACGAGTGTGAAAGACCAAGGTCACTCGACGATCTTTTCAATTTTAAGGAGTCTGAAAAGAGATTAACTATGGACTCTGTAGGGGATGTTCTTCTAGACCAATTTAACGAGTGTGAAAGAACAAGGTCACTCGACAATCTTTTCAATTTTAGGGAGTCGAAAAGAGCTTAACTATGGACTCCGTGGGGGTTCCTTTTTCGTAAATTTAGTCCCTTAAGCTCGAAAAAGGGTTAAACTTATACCTGAGAGTACTCTTCTAGCGAACCAAAGTTCCTAGAGTATACCTTTGTTCGTAAAATTGACCATCCGGAGTGAAAAAGGGGTAAACTACCGTCGGACAAACGTGCCTTTAAGTTTTAGTTTGGCGAGCGTGAAGGAAAACAAGATCGCTCGACAATCTTTTCATGTTTATAGAGTTTGAAAATGGCTTAAAGAAGACTCTAGGGGGCTACGACTTATGTATGAAACTGGTTTAGGTAGAGCCCACTCCTGGGCTCATACCAAGAGTCTCTTCGATAGTCAACTTGGAAAGTCTCCCAAAAGGGAAGAAAACAGAAACCACGGTAAGTCCTCCCACGGTATAGAAACTGTAGTCATGGCTTCAAGGATAGCCTCGTCTGAAGGCAATTCAAAATCCGAGAAATCACACAAACGAGGGTCGATAGTCCCAGAGGGTGAAGTAAATTGACCATATTCCATATGATGATGGAGGCTCTGGGTAGAGTCTATCAGTGAAGAATCACAAGCACGAGGGCTTGAGGATCTACAAACAACAAGATCAGACTTAGAAGGAGACTCAAGATCACTTGGACCTAGAGGGGTAAGCAAGGGCTCCCATGCCCCCATTGGATAAACCAATGGATCAATTGTTGAGACCAAGTCTCGAGAAGGCAAACATGATTGCATAGGTTCCTGCTCAGAAGCAATTGAACACCGAGGATAAGACGCCACATAATTAACCTGTGGCGGGGTAGAGTCTACATGAACACTAGGAACATGTAAAGGAGTAGTCTGAAATAACGTCCAATTAGGATGGTGATTATCAGATGCCAGCTGGTCGATAGTGACAATGCTTCCATTGTGAGGGAAATGCATCACCTGGAAGAGCGTAGACACCACAACATTCATAGCATATACATAATCACGCCTGAGAAGCATATTGAAATCTAACGGGCCTTGCACCACTATAACATCAACAAGGACAGTCTTCCCACCTAACGAGATAGGAAACTAAGGAAGAACCCCCAAACATTCACTAGGATGTCTGTCAAAAGCCAACAACTCATGCAAAGCAGACACAAGCTCGGGATATCCTAAGACTTTCCAAACCGAGGAGAATAAAATACTTGCAGAGGCTCCTTCATCCACAATACATCGATAAATGTTTGTTGAATTAACTTAACCCTTATTTGAAAGCGTGCAGAAGAAGGAAGACAAGGCTCAACAAGGTCATTCCAATCAAAGGAAACCATCCTAGGGTTTGGATGGGGTTTGCTTCAAGTGAGCGGAATTCCCCCTTGTTTTGAAAGTACTAAACTAGAAATGATAAAAACATAGTCGGTAGACACATCACTCTCCAAGAGAAGAGTAGGATCAACCGGAGATTACATCGACGTGACCACTTTAGTAGACTCAACACTCTCCAAGAGAAGAGTGGGATCAGCCAAAGACTGCATCGACATGACCACTTTCTCAACCAATGGCTGAATAGGTTGTGAGACTACATGGTCTAAAGGAACCTCACCCCTCAAAAGAGGAGTGGGATCAGTCGAAGACTGCATCGGCATGACCACTTTCTCAACTAATGGATGAATAGGCTGCGAGACTACATGGTCTAAAGGAACCTCACCCCCCAAAAGAGGAGTGGGATCGGTCGATGACTGCATCGACATGGCCACTTTATCAACCAATGGCTAAATAGACTACGATGAAACCTTAGAAGACTGAGAATCAAAAGATATTGCAGACTGGGACCATAATCTTTGTACCTCTAGAATGCCAGGGCATAGATGAGTAAGGTGATCTCCATTGTAAAGCTTACAAGGGAACTTAGGTTTACGTCCTATCCGTCTAGGTTTCTCAATAGAATCAATGCCCCCAACATGAATGGCAGTAGTTGGTTGCATATCTCCAACGTGACTTGCAGAGGTTGGTGATGGGTCGATAACATGACTCACAGGGGCTACAGACCTATTACCAGTATGACTAGTAGCGACTGGACTTTTTCCCCCAACATGACTTGCATAGGCTCGATGCTTGCCCCCAGCATGATTTGCAGAGGTTGGGTGTTGGTCTTCAACATGACTTGCAGAGGTTGATGACCTCTTCTTCCTATTCTTCCTCTTTCTATTTCATTTAGACTTCCGGTTACTAGTGTTAGCACTCAATTTTTTATGAAAGTTTTAAGTGTCTTTAGCATCCTTGTGCTGAAATTTTGAAATTTTTTGCTCATTTTCCCGAGTTCATAAATTCCAATTTCCTCATTGAGTCGGGAAGAGTCTTAATTCATAAATCTTTTTCTCCTAAAACCTATGGCCTTTGTCTTTTTGACCTGCATAACCAAAAAACAACTTTTAGTGGTTTTTCCTAAATCCTTATTTTTTTTATTTCCCTATGATATATTTTATTTGCCTTTTCAATAATTGAGTTTATTGACTTTGATAAAAGAGGTGGTGTGTGCTTTAAAATGCCTAAGTCACACTACGAATCAAATCTATTGTGTATGCCCAAGTCTAGAATCTCTAGAGTCAAGCCACAGGCCTAAGCTATCAATATAACAAATTCCTTTATACCTAAGTCTACAGGCCTCTCGGGTTTTCATGGCTTTATTGCAAAATTTTGGAGGACCCACGAGCCAAGCCACGAGTTAAAATTACATTGCCTAATTCCTATGTTAGCCACGCATTCAATGCAAGCCCAGTCCACATGCCAAAGCACACAGCCATGTCACAAATGTAACTACGATGTGTACAATGATGTTCCCATAATTCTCGCTTGTTCCATCGTTTTCAGGCATGGATGTGTAGAGGGGGTGCACTCCAAAACTTGCAGAAGAGCTACACGGGCACTACCAAATCTCCTAAGCAGAGCTACACGGGCGCTACCAACTCTCCTGGGTGCTGTAAATTTCCTGGGTGCTACCAACTCTCTCGGGCTCTACCAACTCTCCTGGGCGCTGTAAATTTTCTGGGCGCTACCAACTCTCCTGGACGTTGTGTATTCCACAGTGCGCTACCTAAATTTGCTACCAAACTTCTGGCAGAGACTAAATTTGCGCAGAGATACACAAGATTGGCGCTACCTATTGGCACCTGGAATCAAGGAGTTCGAATTCATTACTCTTTTAGGTGGCTGATGATGTGGAGAATGGCTGGGATAGTAGCTGGCAACATGATAACAACTTACCACCTCTACAGGACACTTGGCATGCAAGAGGAGGCGCATCAATGAAGATCAAGGGAGGAAGTGTCATTTAAATATTGTTGGATTGGTTACCAATACCTTTCCTTTTTTATAGCAGTTTGTTTATAACTTCTAGCATGGGTGTTCAATTGATAAATGTTGTTGGAGAATCCGATGTGAGGAAGGCCAGCTCCAACCTCTAGCTGTGGCCTTTCCTTTTTATTATAAATCCATGTTCCAAATGAAGGAAAGGGTTTCAATGGTTGAGCTGAGGCTCCGAGATTGTAATTTTCTTTGATTGAGTAAATTGTTCTCTGGCTATGTACTGGATTTAATACATTTTGGTTAATAGAGATCAGCTCATCTTTCAGCTTATTTGCTTCTGATGCTAAATGTTCATGCTTTTAATGATTCACATGAAGAAGATCTTGTGTTAAGAATCTTTCTTCCTTAGGCTTTCCGTAGACCTAATGTTTACAACAGCCCCTACATTTCTCTCATTGAAGTATTCCCTCTATTCATACTCACTCCCAATTACTGATTGAAGTTAGCCAAGACCTTGATTACTGGTGCATGCTAGCTCTATTTTCTGAGTTGGAACATTATTATTTTGAGTCTTGTCCATTTGACCTTTTAAAAAACTCATTTACATTTACAAAACTTTTGATGTTACCAAGCTCACCCGATTACAGTCTAGGGTGACTTTTTGAGTGATAACATAAATGGCGCTGTTGTCGAGGACAGATTTGAGCAGATCAAAGAGTTCCGTGGGAAGAACAACAGAGATCCAACTCTTAATGGTAGACAAGAGAGGGATACAAAAAATTGATTGTAATCATCTACTCGATGACTCCACAATCAAAGACTCCACTGGGGAGGATCCTGTTGACAGAAAGATGACCAGGTATTAGTTTATGAGCCTTCTTCATGAGTTGTTATTGCTTTTTATCAACTCATTTTCACTCTTTCCTTCACGATTTAAAAGGATCATCTTGTGTTTTGTATATTCGGATGATCATCGATCTTCTTTTATATATCCATCCTTGGAAGAAGAAGACCTGCCTTCTTCTTGTGTTGTAGATGTTGATTTGATACCTTGACCTCAGCCTGTTCACAATGATGAACTCTATATTGAAATCCCTCATGAAATTGATCAGCTTTGTAACCTTGAGGAGGCTAGAATTGATTCACAACCTTCTCAAATCTCATCACTTTCTACTGTTACCTTTGAGCCTTGCTAGCAGCTTGGTAAACCTTATATTCAACCCACTAGTTTTCAAACTAGAATCAGAGACAAGATGTTTAAACCTTTAAAGCTGCCATATCATCTTCATCCTTATCCTCTTGATTTCTTTAAGTACTTTCCTCAAGTTTCTGGAGAGGAAATAAGCTCACTGCCCGAGCATTTCTTTATCTTTCTGTTTGAAGCAGAAGTAGCAGTTAGCTTGTGTGAATAAAGGCAGGTTTTGAAGGTTTTCAGAGATCGGTTGCACAAGCCAGATGACTCCATAGCCCAACAGATAAGGCGAATGGAACTACTAGGTTCTTGGGGCCTCAGAAGGAGATCTCCATCCCAGTTGGAGCCAAATGTTAGCACTCAATTTTTTATGAAAGTTTTAAGTGTCTTTAGCATCCTTGTGCTAAAATTTTGAAATCTTTTGCTGATTTTCCCTAGTTCATAAATTCCAATTTCCTCATTGAGTCAGGAAGAGTCTTAATTCATAAATATTTTTCTCCTAAAACCTATGGCCTTTGTCTTTTTGACCCGCATAACCGAAAAACAACTTTTAGTGGTTTTTCTTAAATCCTTATTTTGTTGATTTCCCTATGATATATTTTATTTGCCTTTTCAATAATTGAGTTTATTGACTTTGATAAAAGAGTTGGCCTGTGCTTTAAAATGCCTAAGTCACACTACAAATCAAATCTATTGTGTATGCCTAAGTCTATGATCTCTAGAGTCAAGCCACAGGGCTAAGCTATCAATATACCAAACTCCTTTATGCCTAAGTCTACAGGCCTCTCGGGTTTTCATGGCTTTATTGTAAAATTGGGGAGGACCCACGAGCCAAGCCACGAGTTAAAATTACATTGCCTAATTCCTATGTTAGCCATGCATTCAACTCAAGCCAAGTCCACATGCCAAAGCACAAAGCCATGTCACAAATGTAGCTACGATGTATACAATGATGTTCCCAAAATTCTCGCCTGTTCCACCATTTTCAGGCATGGATGTGCAGAGGGGGTGCACTCCAGAACTTGCAAAAGAGCTACACAAGCGCTACCAAATCTCCTGAGCAGAGCTACATGGGCGCTACCAACTCTCCTGGGCACTATAAATTTCTTAGGCGCTACCAACTGTCTTGGGCGCTACCAACTCTCCAGGGCGTTGTGTATTCCACAGTGAGCTACCTAAATTCGCTATCGAATTTCTGGTAGAGACGAAATTTGCGTAGAGATACACCAGAATGGCACTACCTATTGGCACCTGGAATCAAGGAGTTCGAATCTGTTACTCTTTTAGGTGGCTAATTATTTGGGGAATGGTTGGGATAGTAGCTGGAAACATGATAACAACTTACCACCTCTACAGGACACTTGGCATGCAAGAGGAGGCGCATCAATAAAGATCAAGGGAGGAAGTGTCATTTAAATATTGTTGGATCGGTTACCAGTACGTTTCCTTTTTTATAGCAGTTTGTTTATAACTACTAGCACAGGTGTTCAATTGATAAATGTTGTTGGAGAATCTGATGTGAGGAAGGCCAACTCACACCTCTAGCTGTGGCCTTTCCTTTTTATTATAAATCCATGTTCCAAATGAAGGAAAGGGTTCGAATGGTTGAGCTGAGGCTCCCAGATTGTAATTTTCTTTGACTGAGTAAACTATTCTCTAGCTATGTACTGGATTTAAGACATTTTGGTTAATAGAGATCAACTCCTCTTTCAACTTGTTTGCTTCTGATATTAAATGTTCATGCTTTGAATGATTCACATGAATGGTTGTGGTGATATTATGATGGATGTTTGATCATTATATTATCACGATGTTTATTTAGCTTCCTTAGTTTCTGAACTCAAGAAGATCTTGTGTTAAGAATCTTTCTTCCTTAGGATTTATGTAGACCTAATGTCTATAACAACCACTACATTCCTCTCATTGAAGTCTTCCCTCTATTCATACTCACTCCCAATTATTGATTGAAGTTATCTAAGACCTTGATTGTTGGTGCATGCTAGCTCTGTTTTATGAGTTGGAACATTATTATTTTGAGTCTTGTCCATTTGACCTTTTAAAAAACTCATTTACATTTACAAAATTTTTTATGTTACCAAGCTCACCCGATTACAGTCTAGGGTGACTTTTGGAGTGATAACATAAATGGCGTCGTTGTCGGGGATGGATTGGAGCAGATTGGAGAGTTCCCTGGGAAGAACGACATAGATCCAACTCTTGATGGTAGACAAGAGAGGGATACATAAGATTGACTGTAATCATCTACCTAGCGACTCCACAATCAAAGACTCCACTTTCTTTTTTATGCTTCAAACAAGAAACTTGAAATAATTTTATTTTTTTTCTTTAAAGGAAGCGAAAGGGGAAAAAGTGAAGACAAGACAAGACCAACAACTGAGTTATGGCCTACTGCGGATCGTAGGGAGTCACTGAAGACACCACACAGGCTTATCAAAAAAGACTCACAGACTCATCTAAAACCCTTTCAAAGAAAACATAAGAAATCTTTAAAAGATAAAGAAACTGATGTCAAACCCAAACATAAGACTATAACAACAGAGAGCAGTACTAAATCAAGAAACCTCTGAGAAGTCAGACTTCAATCAGGGATGAGGTTGACTGCCCCTTCTTCAGGAAAAAGTTTCTTGACACAGGCACGCTACTGATGCTTCAGCAGCTTGCATATGTACGCGGGTTCTCTAAAGGCAGGGCGTGTATGTATGCGTGCAGACCCACTACAGGTCGTGTACACCTCTGTAACTTCTCTAAAAATAAAACTAATAGGTAGACTGACAGGGCAGGGAGTACTGGTATGGCAGACCAAAATCCCTTAAAGACTCAACAACTTTACATAAACTCAAAAAAAAGGTAATCAAACTAATTAAACACCCATAAAACTGTAAGTTTTAAACATGTGAAGTAAAGCAATGCATATAGATTTTTAAGCAAAACAAAATTTAATCAATGGCTCATACACAGAGTACACAGATATTTATACTGGAAAACCTCAACCAGGGAAAACCTTTCTTATATTCATTATATCGAATTTCACCATTCACCATACAATATCTACAATGTTTTTAGCTATTTTGTAGATACCCAAACCCTAATCTCTTAATTCGGGATTAATTTGGAAAACCTCTAAAAATAGCAAAAACCGCCCAAAAAAACATTTCAGGGCGCTGGCCCCCTTGGGACCCCCCTAGGAAGCACCCAATGCACACGACACAGAGAACACTACTGGGAAGGGATCGTCAGTTGTAGTTGTGGAATCTAGCGCGCCCACACACACACATGCAAAGAATATAACACATACCCAACATTCTCCCACTTGTTGTTTTCTTTGCATCCAGGGGTCCACATGATTATATAGTCAAAAATCTAGGGCAACAATGCCCATTGTTACTCTACACCAAGATAACTTTTCTGTGCGCATAGACTTTGTTAATGAATCTGCAACATTCTTTAAAGTGTCAACCTTTTCCAGCAACAACTTCTTTTATTCAAACACAATTGTCGAATCTGATGTGCCCACACACACACATGCAAACAATATAACACATACCCAACAAAACCCCCCTAAAATCCTAGAGGTTTCCCCAGTATGGTCGCTAGTTCTGCTATAGCGGGAAAACCCCCCTATGGAATACACTAGGGTTCAACATGTATGCAGATCTAACCATCTAAAAGTCTCCTACTTTTTATAACTACCCCGAATATACCCCACATTCATGCATGAAATACAAGGTGAAAAGATCTGGAAACTCTACCTTTAACTCTGCGTCCGGTGTCGATCCTTTCACATTCGATTGCTTCACTGACTACAAGCCTCCTCCCAAGGTTGGCCTGCATTCACCAATAGATAAACAATGAACTACAAACATGCATATCATATATGAATAATGGGTTAGATGTCAGTATAAAACATAAATCAAACATAGATGTTTGACACATCATATTTCAGGACATAAAAAATATTCCTTTTATTGATATCACAATGTTTACTTACAATGAGATCGATGAATGCTCCGCGAACCTGGTTCGGGCTCCTCTTCACCAAGCTCCAATTGCGCTTCCACGTATCTTTCTCCTCTCACACTTCTTCTAGGGAAATGGCATAGGCTTATGATTGAGGAAAAAGGGCCAGAATGGGAAATTCTGATACAAATCTCATAAGGTGGCTGCAAATTCTTGGGGCAAGGAGGGGATGTGAAACGGGCAGAGTTTCACTGTTCTTATGCTTATCTTTAGAATGAGACCCCAACACCTCCTTTTATATGACAAAAGGATGGTTATTCGGTTGGGTGACGGGCTATAGGCGGTGGGACAGTTGGAAAACTACCGAATAGCCCGTAATCTCAACAAATTCCTTGCAACTTTTTAATTTTTGCAACTTTTGTGGGTATAAGCGGGTTGCAATGGTGCAAATAGCATACGTATGCGAGTTGTAGTGGTGCAACGGGAGTGTGTACGCAGGCAGTAGTGGTGCAGGGCGTGTACATCTTCAAAAATAGTGTTTTTAAGAAGAGCTGCTCAGTGATGGCTTGGCAAAAATAGCAAGTAAGAGGGCATGATGCCAGGTATGCATGTATGGTGCAATTTAGGGTTATAACATCAGGGACTGCATTGCAGAGAAGGGGGTTCATTTCTTTGGGTTTTGAAAGCTGAGGGGGAAAGAGAACTAGTAAATTGATGATTGTTGTGTGGTTGAGAAAACTATGAGAGCTTGTTGGTTGATTGGTGTGTGTTTTAGAGTCGACCTAGGACCTATCCATGTGCATTCATAACCTCGGCTCAAGGGTGACCTGTTGTAGAGATTTTATGTGCAACTTAACCTAGGTCCATAACATAACATAATGTTGGGTGGAACGTCCAACGTTTGTAGCAAGTTCATGAAGCTATTGTTTAATGATAAGTTCTATGTTATGTGTTTCTTGTATTTATATATTTTTGCTGTGAAATTATTTATGTGTTGAGTTTATAATATGCATGTGTGTTGCTGATGTTGTGCATGGAATGTTAAACATCTCTTTTGTAGATATATATATTTCTTGATTGTTGCATGTGTTGCTATCATGTTTCTTGATTTATTAATCCATATCAGAAATTTTAGAGTTTGCCCAAGAAGGCAAATTTTTGAGGTACTCGGGCATGGAGTACGTCATAGATTGGTATCAAAGCACCGATTTGCAACGCTTGGGCCACATGGGCCGACACATGGGTGGGAAATTTATTATTTTCGTAGAGGCCAACCCTAAGGGTGCTTGGGCGACTCAAGGTATTTTCTTGAAAATAATCATCTTTTAGAAATTTGGAAAAAGTGGAATTTTTCCATACATTGATGTTAGTAATGACACGAAGGCCACGTGATGGTGATGTGTTGGTGGTGATGTGGAATTCCACGGTTGCAATCCCGGTGGCATGGGGGAAAGGCTACTGTGGCGAGCCCAAATGGCGACGTAGTGCCACGACATGCAGGGTGGCAATCGATACCACAAGTGGTATCAAAGGTTTTTAAAATGTTTTTGTAATGTTTTAAAAACCTTTGAAATGGATGTGAGGTTGCCACATAGACACTGAATAGTATGGTGGTATCGAAGCTTTTTTCCTCCATTAACCACCCTCCACTTCAAGCTTCAATATCCATCTGCACCATCGATCAACTTTGATCCTCCGCTGTCATATCTAAGGAGTGTGCATGTTGTGCACTAGAGGTAAAGGCGCGAGATGGGACTTGCCCATCACTGTAGTCGAAAAAAGGGTGCCAAGTGGAGGTGGTACCCTTATCTTGTCCACAACCGGTCGACGTACCCCATGTGGCAGATGGTACAGGTGGGGTCTAAATTTAATAATATTTTTTTATTATACATTGAAGTGTAAGGTAAGAGTAAAAAGAGAAGAAAAGAAGAGAGGAGAGAGACAAAGAGAGGAGGTGGTGATAGAGGATGACGAGGTAGGGCCAGAGTGGTTGGAGGGGTGACATGGTATCCCATCAAGGTTCCATGTGGACCTGTCATTCCACAACAACAGATGCCACATATGTAAAGAATATCCTATGTTTTAGAGAAAAAAAATGAAATTTGGAGCCAAAATCATATTTCGGCGATGACAGGAGCAGAGAAACTCAGATTAAGATGAAATTTTATGAGTATATTCGCAATGAGGAGGGATACAAAAGTTCCAGTGAAGGCCACTGGCCATTTCTGCTTAAATTTTCCATAATGTGAAAAATAATGGTTCTTAGAGATCGGGACCCTACTTAGTGATTGTGATCCAGATTAAGATGGAATTTTTAAAGAGAGTTCATAAAGCAGACATGAAAATACCTAATGAAGGAATTGGAAAGATCCCAAGGGGTTTAGAATGGGGATGCTGAAACAAGCTAGAATCCACTATTCTAGGCCACTTTTGGGGGATTTTTGGGTTTTTTCATAGGAGGGAAAGTGACCCCAGATCACGAAACTGGAAAATTTTATATTCTCAACATTCTACCTACTTGTCAATCCAGACAAGTTTTCTTTAGTGAAGTTTTTCCAGAAGTGCTTATTTTGGGAGACAACCATTTTTTTGCTAAAATTCTAAGTCTGGAGAAAATGTAAAAGGACAAAGTTGTTAATTCCAAATTGTTGTAGAATCTTACTAGAGCAACAAATTGATAATATGAAGGTTGTTGTGTGTTCATACTATCAATGCCAAATACATAAGTTTTCTTGGTTCTTGATGGATTTTATTCTACAAATGAGAGAAGTTGGCCTCGTAGTCAAATTGCACTAGTGGGAAAAGTGCACAAATTGGGTGAAAATGGCTTTTCGGGAAGCCATAACTTTCAACTCGCAGATTGGATCAAGGCACATGAATAGTTATTCGAAAGTTGATTCAGAGAATAACAATCTTAAAATATTATAATTTGGAAGTGTGATAGGATTCTTCATTAATTGTGAATAAGAAGGACCTATAGCATTAATTAACAAAATTGTTATAATATGCATAATTCTTACAAAAATGGTTGCTTGCACATTTTGAAAAATTAGGGGTATAAGCATATCAATTCAAGCTCAGGATTGCATATTAGAGACATGAAGGATGCACAGGGAGCCTATAGTCATGAAAGAGAATCCAAAGGCCTTAATATCAGTTTGGGTAATGAGGAGACAAAATCTGATGGGCATGGGAGCATAGTGGAGCTAGCATAATTGGTAGAGACTATGAGAAATCTAAGAGTGGAAGTGCATATTTATAGAGTTGACAATGAGAAGATAATGCAATCCCAAGAGGAACAAAATCAAATCAATACTCAGTTGTTGCAAAGCATAAACTAGTTGCAAAGACAAGTGAAGAATCGATCAAGATCAAGACATGACAAAGAAGGCAAACCCCATGCAATAAGAGATAACTACAAAGGATATAGTCACTCAGGAAGTGCTAGTAGAGCTCTCAGACATCATTACTCACCAACTCATTCATCCATGAAGTTTTATGCACATAAAGAGTCAAGGAGCAACCCAGAAGTGTCCCATGTTGGGCATCAAAGAAGAAGATACGAGTCAGACATCTTGCAAGGAGAGCTTAGGAAGATCAATCCACCAACATTTGATGGTGAAAACATAAAGGGAGATGATGCTAAAACTTGGTTGCTTGAAATCAGAAAATATTTTTGGTTGCACAATGTAACAAACATAAATATATATAAATACGTAAATATAAATAAATATAAATAAGTAATAAGTAATTATTAATTATGAAGAGACATGACATATGAAAGGTCATGTCTCTTATGAAAGGGCACCCTTATGCGGGATATATATACAAGCCCTCATTTCTCATTTTAAATCATCTCATTCATATCATATTCTTATACAATTATTATTAAATATATTTACTATCCTTAAAAGGATTATTGCGTACTATCCTATGTATATTGGATATTTACATAGTGAACCAACTTGGTTCACCACAGTAGTATCGGAGCCAGGTTCCGTAACACCAGTAGACTTTAACGATATCTCAGAAGTGATACTTCAAGAAAATAAAAAAGCAATGCAAAGAATCCAAAAAGAATTTGACGAAGTTATCAAGGATAGAAGCGAATAAATTTCTTGTTTAAAAGAACACAGTAAAAAACTACTTACACAGATCAAGAAGTCAAAGGTTAAAAAGCAATGTGTTTAGAAGTTGGAACAAGAGAATCAAGAACTCGAGAAGAACCTATCAGAAAAAAAATGAATAAAATTCTTGTTCGAAAAGCCTCAATCACGAGCTACTAGAACAAATCAAAAAATTGAAAGAAAAGGAGCTTGAAAATCCAGATATTAAAGCTCAAGAAGATGCCAATCCAATTGAAGAAAAAACATATAGAGATGTTGGAGTACAAATGATGGAAGATTCAATATGAGAACGACTAACTTATCGTCAGAAAAATATTGATACCAACCCAAGTAAATCTCATGATAATCATTCATCGTGGAAGCGCAACATTCTGCAAAAGATTGAATTAGGATGGTCCGACCCTTTCACAATTCGACAATTTTGTTCAACTCTTTGTCACTCATATTATTTGGTATCAACAATCTTAACAACACCAAAAATAGAGAGTCATGTGAAGACATTGCAAGCCAGAACGAAGAAGTAAGCCTCTCCATAAACATGCTTTGAGGACAAAGCATTTCTAAGGGGAAGGCAATGCAACAAACATATATATATATATATATATATATATATATATATATATATATATATAAGTAATAAGTAATTATTAATTATGAAGAGACATGACATATGAAAGGTCATGTCTCTTATGAAAGGGCACCCCTGTGCGGGATATATATACAAGCCCTCTTTCCTCATTTGAAATCATCTCATTCATATCATATTCTTATACAATTATTATTGAATATGTTTACTAGCCTTAAATGGATTATTGCGTACTATCCTATTTATATTGGATATTTACATAGTGAACCAGCTTGGTTCACCACACACAACTACTCATCTAACCTAGAAACCAGGGTTGCCACATACCATTTGCATGGAAAAGCCTCTATGTGGTGGGATCATTTGAAGCAAGTCAAGAACATTGATGAGAATATGATTACTTGGAAGAATTTCAAGAAGTACTTCCAACGGTAGTATCTTTTAGAGCACTATTATGACAAGACGATGCAGGAGTTCTTTGAACTCAAGTTGGGGAGCATGACGATGGAAGGATATGAAAATAAGTTCTTGGAGTTGCAGAGGTATGTGGGGTTTATTAAGGAGGAGAAGGTGAAAATACAGAGGTTTCTAGGTGGACTACCATCTTTTTATAAATATAAAATTCAATTTGATGAACCCATAACTTTGGTAGAGACTGTTAGAAAGGCCAAGTACCTGTATGAGCAAGGCAAAGGTAATGACACTTTTCATAAATTTTGAAAGGACAAGAAGAAGAGAAATTAGATCAAAGAAGGAAGGAATTCAAAACTCCTTTCAATAGAAATAGTCCTAATACATATCAACAAAATCAATCTGCTAAGAATGAATCCAAGATGGAAGACTCCTTAGGAAAAAGGGGAAGGCTACCAATCAAATGTTGGGGATGTAAAGAAGGTCACATGTACAAAGATTTCCCTCATAGAGAAGACGAAATGAGGACCTTACACAACATTCAAGAGGCCGCTACAATGGAAGACATGGGCAAAAATATTCCAAGAATGTATGCATCCCTAGAAGATCAACAAGCAGAGCGTCAATCCCATATGATTAAGGTGGAAGGTAAGATTATAAATCAACATGTTTCTATTTTAATTGATTCGGAAGAAAGCCATAGTTACATTGATCCTAAAATAGTGGACAGATTTCATTTGATGAAAAGTAAGCTTGAAAGATCATGGTTGGTTTAGCTAGCCATTGGAACCAAAAAAAGGATCATTGAGACTATAAGAGGATGTTTAATAAACATGAATGGAGTGAATACCAATGTCGATATAAATATCATACCATTAGGATCTTATGATATCTTAATTAGAATGATCTGGTTGGACAAGCATCATGATATCATAGATTGCCATAATAAGACATTTACATGTCTTAACGAAAAAGGAATGCATGGCACCAAAGGAATTCCAAGACCCATTTCTATCAGAGAGATTTCAGTCTTACGATTGAAGAGATGTTTTGGGAAAGGATGTCAATTATATGTAGCTCATGTGGAGGAGACTTACAAGACGAACAAGCCAAGTATTGAATATTTTTTCAATATTGCAAGAGTTGGAGGATGTATTCAAGAAATACTAGGATTACCACCAAAGAGAGATATAAATTTCTCCATTAGCTTAGTATATGGAGTTTCCCCAATATCAAAGACTCCTTATACAACAAATACACCAAAATTAAAAGAATTGCAAATGCAACTAGAACAATTGTTAAAGAAAGGGTACATACACACAAGTGTTTCACCTTAGGGAGCATCAATACTCTTTGTGAAAAGGAAAGATCGAACATTGAGGTTATGTATCGACTTTCGATAGCTAAATAAAACCACTATGAAGAACAAATACCCTCTACCCAGAATTGATGACCTCTTTGATCAACTAAGAGGAGCAAATATGTTTTCAAAGATAGACTCAAGATCAAGATATCATCAAGTGAGAATCAAGGAAGAAGACATCAGTAATACAACTTTTAGAACCAGGTATGGGCATTGTGAATTTGTAGTGGTGCCATTTAGACTGACCGATGCACCAATTGAATTTATGTGCTTGATGAATGGAATATTTAGAATCTATTCGGATAAGTTTATCATTGTGTTGTTGGATGACATACTTATTTATTCTAAGTCAGAGGAAGAACATGAGCATCATTTGAGATTGATGTTACAAGTTCTAAGGGAGCATCAATTATATGCCAAGATAAACAAGTGTTTTTTATACCAAATGTTATACACCATTTTGTTACTTTGCTCAGTGTCGCATATCACAAGTAAAAATGACACCCCCTAATCATTATTGAAGTCAAAGAAGATCCAAATTGCCTTTTGCCTCCATTCCTTGTCTTTTTTCCTCAGTCTTGGCTTCATTTAACCATGGTCGCTCCCGTTTCCACTCTGGGGGAGCGACCATCCCCTTGACACAATCTTAGAGGAGATACTAGGTCGCTCTGTCTGCCCTTCTAGGGGAGTGACCATCTTGACAAGGTCAAATCCCATGAATCCCAGGGCATCTTTCGAGGACTTTCTGGATGGTTCTTGGTTTGTTTTCTTGTTTTCATTGAAATATGATTCGAGTCTCCTTCTATCCTATCTTGGGAGCAAGAATAACCATGAAGATAACTCATCCTTTACCAAGATCCATTCTTTCCTCAACCAAGTCCCTGATTTATCTTAAGTCGTTGATCTCCCGTGCATCTATATAACTAGGACTCTCATAAGTGAAAAGGGGGGAGAGGATGAATAATGTACCAAAATTATGATCACATAGAAAAGTGCCAAACCATTGCTAGAGAGTAAACTATCTCATCTAAGGGTTGCATAAGGAGATTGGGAGGTCAACAATGTCACACAAAGGTTGTAACTTTCCATATTCTTATCAATATAACTTGGCATGGTTCTCTTATGTTTGCTTGTTCATTATTTGTTTTTTATCTCTTCATAGTAAGTCACCAAGTAGGATTATTCTCATCTAATCCTAGAAGGTAGTAGAAGAAATCGTCTTTCCTTTTGTGCTTGCAGGTATCAACTTCACCAAAGGAGCTACTAGGTTGGAGCTTACTTGGATTGGAGCAGTGAGGACGAACATCGGAATAAGATGCACTACTTGTTCTCTTTTCTACCTAACCCTCCTGCAAAGAAATAGAATAATGATCCTAGAGAATTTTAGTTACCATTTGTTTTCATTCTGTCTTGCCCCAGGGAACCATAGCAAGAGACTGATTACTTCGTCTGCAGAGTAGTTTCTCTACCATAGAAATTGGCGACCATATTGGGGAAGAACACTTTGTTGTTCTTTGGTTCCTAACCCTAAAGTCTCTTGAATTTGTTTATCCTTAGCTTCTTTTGGCTCTCTTTTGACCTTTCCACCTCTAAAGTTCTGGCATTGTCTGATTTTTTTCATCTTTTCAGACCCCTGAGTCATTACAGAGCATCCATTATCTTATGGTCGCTCCCTGTTGAACGGACAAAGAGCTTCCCGGATGCATGCTTCTAGGCCATTTTATAGCAATCATCACCCTTTGGTTGCTCTATCTGCTACTCTGAGGGAGAGTCCACCTGTAGAAGTTCAGTTTGGGTCTTGTCTCTTTGTTTATTTCTCATATCTTTAGTTGGATCTTCTTGTGACTATTTGGGACTCTTCATTGGGTCCTAGTGATTAGTTCTCGGTGGTTATGTAAGTTTGATTATCTGTTTCCTTGAGTGTTTTGGTTCGATTATTTTCTATCTCCGTTTTCATCTTGCATATGTCATTTTGGTTTGTTTTGTTTATCTCCAGATTTGTATGTTTGCATGAACTGTTCTCAGTGCTTGATTCATGAGGTTCTTGTGTTATTTGCTTGGATTCTATTTGATCAAGCTCTTGAGGTTTTTCTTGGCTTAACTGATTCCTGATTTGACACTAGTCTCTCGAGTGTCATTGAACTTCATGTTTCAGTGCTCTTTTAGCCAAGATTATAAGTGTCTTTTCTTTGCTAGCTAGAGTTATTTTATTGCTTGCTTGAGGTATTGTCAGTAGTTGCTTGCTTTCTCTTTTCCTTTTGCATGAATACTTGTGAAAAGCATAGATCAATTTGTTTTTCATTAAAGAGCAAAAGATCGGTTTATTTTGTTAAACATATCGTTAATCTTACAAGAGAAGATTAAAGTTGCATTTCAGGTTTTTGTTTTGCAAAGAGTGGTAGTTTTAAAGAATATCTTGAGTGTTTTGTTTATTTTGGGGTCCTACTTGTTGATTACATTGGTTGAGGTTTAGCTTAAATATTGTTGTGTTTGTGAAAGGAAACAAGGAGAAACTCTTCTCCTTCTCATAGATAGAATTCATTGAATGGAATTTTTTGCAATTCATTCTTTGCATCCCTTTTTGGATTCAAGTCTCTCACACCACTAGTTTCATCTCCACACCTTGAGAAAATAACAACCCATAAAATCAAGCGTTAATAAAAATCACTAGCAACATTTTCTTTTTGACTGGTAGCAAACCAATATTAGTCTAGGTTAGAGCTTTGGAATAGATTGTGAGGTTAACATTCCAAAGCTATAAATCAACAATAGAGCCTTGAATTAGGGAGTGAAATCTAATTGTTATATCACTGTCTTTGGGATGCCCTTCTGACACAAGGTCGCATTGGGACCAACAGAGTAATCAATCCTGCTTTGTTGGTTTTGGTGTAGTGGTTGCACGTATTATAAACAATGTTGAAAGGCACTTGGGGGTCTCTTGAGAGACATCTCTCAAGGGGATTCCATGCTTAGTTACCTTGTCGTTGCATGTAAACCAGACCATCGACTAGCCCCCCATTGTCGTGGTATAACAAGTGGTACCTTAGAGGCCATAATCTTTTAGGGCTCATACACAAGGTGACAACAAAGGGAAGTTTTTGATGTACCTGGGATTGACATTGGCTAGACTCACTCAGACTCTTTGGAGGGTTGCCCACTACCCAGTGAGGTGACTTGCACCAAGGTGTAAGTTCATTAAGCAGGTTGTCAACATAACTTTCCCACCCGCCATAACCCAGCCCCTTCACGCATTGATCCCGCGATGTTGGATTTCATCACCAACTAGCGCTTCTTTGTGCAAAGGCTTGTTTGTGTGGTTTGCTCCTTAGATTCTTTGTGAATGCTTTTTAGCTAGTGCTTTTTATTTTTGTCATAGTTGGCCTTAGGTTTTTCATTTTTACTTTTGCATAGCCACCATGGCTGACGACGATGACCTTCGTTGATCCCATAGGATGCAAGGATTACTTCCTGACAATTACCAACCCCTACCTCCTCACTCACTAAAAGGCCCCTCTCCCGAAAGTGCTGTCGACGAAGAAAATTATTCAGAAACTATAAGTGTTGCTACTCTGTTGCTCCTGCATTATGAAGGATCAATAATGGTTTATCATGAAGGTTTCAACCCTCCTACAAACCCACCATTCACAAACCCTTTGGACCCACTTTGTTGGCAGGTTTACAGTTGGGAGTGAGCTTTTCATTGATGGAAAGAACAACGATGGCAAGAACAACGATGGAAAATAGGCTCGGAAGACATCGTAAGTCCAGACAGGAGGAGCACATAGATGGAGGACAGATCTCGAGCGTTAGATCCGAGCGTGGGGTCTGACCATCGTTGGATCTAGGAGAGCCTGAACGTTCTTTAAAGTGCAAGGAGAAGTAGGCTTACAAAATCCCAAAACTAGGAGGACCGTCCATATTCGAGCAGGACATGTGGTCCCAAATCAACATTTCACTGACTGGAAAGTCAAAGGAAGGAGGTGCTCTAACCCCCCGAACTCTCGATATGCGATATTGCGAAATGATCCTGGCCGTTGAAGCCAGAGGACACATGGCAAGCGATTGGCATTTCGCTGACTGAAAGGTCAAAGGCATGAGGTTTTTGGAAGAAACACACGACATAAACACCAAAATATGAAATCGCAAAACACTCTCGTGCTTGGCCCCTGGTCATAACTTATGGTCACATTGACGAAGGCTTAAGGGAGGAGCTAGCATGAAGCTAAGCCCCATTTTGGAGATCAGGACTTGGAGAGTCGAGATGCCTCGCAACAGGAATTTGCGATACGTGAAATTGCGAAATACCTTTTGAACAAGCCCTTGGTCATGGCCGATGGTCACGTGAAAGGAAGTGGCTTAGCCAGAAGAGCTAGCGCGCACTGTGAAGTTTTTTTTCAGAAAGGAAAAAGGCATGAAAGGATGAGCTCACGCAAGTTCTTTCTCTGGTGTAACTGCTAGAGACCACTGATGGTTTTGGCCTGTCAACTGGAGTAGCTGTAGAGTGATCACCAAAGGAGCTGAAGAGTCCTGAGGTAACTGCCAGAGGAATGAAGACTGTTCGTAGAGGCGATTGACAGATGGAAAAGGGTTGTAGCCTGTAACTGTGATAAAGAGGACAAGCTCGACTGTGACAGAGAAGACGAAGAGTCTCGACTGCTAGAGAGGCTAAGGAATCTTAGAATAACGCACATTGATGATGAACGCATGAGCGTAACCGCCAAGGAAAATGAAGAGTTGTTGTGATGATCGAGATAGGTGTTGGCATGATGTGTCATGCAGAGCAGAGAAGAGATGGAGTGCTCTAGGAGAGCCTTTTGGGTATGTGGGGAGAAGTTGTCCGTGCATAGGAACATAAGGGTATATATGTGGCGCAACGCATAGAGAACAACCCGCGGTTGTGAGTGATGCATGCATGTAGAAGCATGATGTGCAGGAGCTGAAGCTTAAAAGAAGAAAAGAACAGAGATGCATATCTGTGAGAGGGAGAGAAACCCGAGGTGCGCATGCTGAGACAGAGGAGAAGATCAGAAAGCTGAAGAGGATGCAAGTAGGAAGACACTGATGGAGGCAGAGCAGAGCAACATAGCAAAATAGTGATAATCCTGGTAAGCCAATGACAACTATTGAATCACTGTAATAAATTCACAGAAAACAAAGTTTTATATTTCAGGGTGGTTGGGAGGTGCTAGGGAGGACTGTTGTCCTTAGAGTTTCAAGCAGGTGCTTGAACGTAGGGAGTTATAGCTTCCATCTGGGTGCAACTAGAGAAACCAGGGTGGCAGGGTGGTGCAAGGGAAAACATTGGTTCTCTAATATACAGGTTGGTCCCTGTATGACTAGAAGTTGGTGCTTCCATCCAGTTGGTGCTGGAACATTCAGGGAGTTGGTAATTCCTTCTAGTGGGTGATAAAGAAACCAGAGAGTTGGTGCTCTCAACAAGTAGCAGCTTGCAAAACAGAGGTGGTAGCCTCATTATGAGTTGGCGATCATAAGAATGATAATGCACAGAAATTAATTATCATATAAAGAAGAAGAGGCTTTCACCCTTTATGGGTTTCCTCAGGAACATTTGTCTCTGTACTATACATGTGTGTGATTGATGTTGAATACTCTACTGCTTATTTATTGTGATCATCATTGAGAGTTCTGTAATGAATTTCAAAATGGATATAATTGTTTAAGCACAATAACCACTGATTCAGCCCCCCTCTCAGTTGTCCAACACACTTTTAGTGCGAGTTAATTCTTCTAGTGAGATTGTACCTGAGGATTATCCTCGATTACCTTTCCGACCTTTTGAAGAGGTGAATATGGCATCAGGGAATCACACACTCGTGATGAATTTGTAACCCCCATCAGGATATAAATTACCATAGATGTTGTGCCTGTATGGGAAACACCCATTGGACACAATATTTTTGAACAATTTGAAAAAAATCTAATTGAGTTCTTCTCTCCATCACACATGTCCACGCCTGATATTGCCCCTATTTCACAACCACTTCCTCCTCCTCCTTCTCCTGCAGAAGGGATGACCATGTCCCACATTAACTCCCAATTTATTCAAATGAACGTAACTCAAATGCATCAATTACCACCAAATTATAATTCTTTAGGAAACAATTTGAGTATATTTTCATCTGGTCTAGTTGGTAACATTATGACAGTTGCTCCAACTATCACACCCATTCCACCCTTTGTTTCACAACACTTTGGAGGGGAGACCTCTTATTCGTACAACTTCCATGAGAGTTCACACTCTGGTTGGGGGGAAACCTTCCACCAACGAGAATCTTTTAGAAAGCCACCAACCAATTGGAGTTCAACCTGTAACAGGCCAATACAACGAAGGTCCATATCCCGCTCGGGGGAAACCTTTGACCTATAGTTTTTCTGGGGGGACTCAATATCCAGCTATTGGGCAACCTACAACTGCTGGGTATCCTAGGACAGGTCCTTATCCAGCTACGGGGCTACCTACGAATGGTGGGTATCTTGGGAAAAATTAGTATCCAGTTGGAGGGCAACCCCTAGCTGGTGGATATCTTGTCACTAGTCAATACCTGGTTGGGGGGAAACCCTCAGTTAGTGGACAACATCCGGTTACAGGGAGTCCATTTATGGTAGGTCAATTTTCGATTGGTGTTCATCTAGGTGTACCAAGACCCTATGATCATTTAGCACCTACTAGTCTTAACCCCGTACATCCATATTCAAGAACTTCTCATTCATCGTGGACTCAAAATATTCCTCAACATCAATCTTTTCAAGCTAGACCATCTTAGCCTATACCCTACTTGCCACAACCACAACCTTACACCGGGAGTCCTTTCCAACCTAGTCATGGCCTTATTGGGTTACCAACATCTTATCCATATTATCACAACCCATCGATCAGCCGTCAACTTCCATTTTTGGCTACCTTAGATTTACCATATTTATCAAGGTTGACCAAGGTTGGGATTTGTCTTGTTTACGCAGAGGTTGTAAGACCCAAGGTTCGGTTTAACTGTGACCAACAAAGCCTCAAGACACCTACCCTTTCGACATCACCTGCTTGCATAGATGAAGTCTCACTTGAGGTATCTATTGGGGTTGAAAGAACCAGGTTTTTGTAGCAGTAAGGGAAAGGGAGGCAGATGAACAAACCATTGTTCCTTATTCTAGCTTATGTAGGCTCTTGATTATTACAATCATTCATGATTATTGCATCATAATCAATCCATACACTAAATCTAGTCCACGAAGTAAAACAACATCATTCATGAACGCACATAAACAAGTAAAGAACACAAGATGCAAGATTATCTCTCAAACATTGTCTTTATTCATCGTATCAACTGATTACTTTCACGATTCTCACATAATCTCAACCTCTATGGATTCTTCACACTTTTTCTAGCCCACTAGCTCTCTCGCTCGCTAGCTCTCTCTTTTCACCCTACCCATTACATATTTATACCCAAAATGTAGGGCTTAAAGCCCTATTCTTATATATCCCAAAACAGACCATTACAAAGCATGGCATGGCTAACTTCAGTTAACTGGTTGTTTGCCTTCTTCTACTTCTTGTTCTTTATACAAATTTTCTGTTGTTCTTCTATTTCTGGAAAGTCACACTGTCGTCCTTTGCGCTTCCTTCTCTCGTTCGCTTGCTTTCTCCTTATGTATGTTCATTGTCTCCATCCTGCACGTTGTCCATCCTTTTGTGCCCTTTTACCTTATGTGTGATTTCTTCCTTCTGTGCGCTTTCTTCCTTCTTAGTTTTCCCTCCAAAATTACATCCAAAACTGCTTGTCCAACAGGCTCCCACTAGTCACCTGTGGCTCGTCTCGAGCCACTTAGGGTTGTTGCCTGTTCTTCCACTCTGCAATTAATTGTTGCATGACAGCCTTAGCCGCTGCTACCTCTATAAATGTTGCTTGGGTTGTCTAAGCCAAGCCTTTAACTGCTAGCCGGGTTGATTCCTTTGGGTCCTTATGATTCTTCGCAATATGCCTTAAAGGGTCATCCCGTTCCCTCTTGAAGGCCTCTTCCCACTTGACGACGACCAAAGTTCGAACAACGACATTAAGAGGCATGTTGCCTCGAAGGCAACATCGTTTCTCAAAGGAAAAGTAATTGTTAATCCTCATCTTCATGTAATAATCTTTTCTGTTGAGAATCCATTGAGGTTGCTTGAGGCCGACACCATCCTCCTTTTCGTTTATGCCCTTTGGTAAATTATTTAGGTTAAGTTTAGGCTTCGTATACAAGGCCAATTTATGAGAAACCTCTCTTTCAGTGGGATCCTAATGTATTTCCTTTTATTTACTGTCATGAAGTGTTCATAGCCCTCGAACCTGCTACTGATGCTGGTCCGAGCTTTGTGAACTTTTATGTTGAAAACTGTGTGATTCCCCGCCTTCGGTATGTGCTCAGCACAAGAGTATTGGTCCATAGCCAACTCCATAACTGTTTGTTCATCGATAATGTTTTGGTCCATAAACTTCAGGTTGGTAGACTTTCCCAACATATCTCCCTTCCTACGCAGCCCCGAGAGGACCGATGGTATTGTTGACAGATCTTTGCCCATTCGTCCAAAGTGAGCACTTCCTGAGCATTCTCGTCTAGATGTAGCTTGGCTTTGTTCTCGCCGTGTCACTCTGATTTTCTCACAGTGGTATGCAAGAATGAGTTCCGCTTAACGATGTTCTTATGATGTTGTGATTTCTTGCCGATTGTACCTGTCCCATACTATTTTAACTAACTCGTCCCATCCACCATCAGAGTTTATGAGTTGCTCCAACATTGAATCTTAATTAAAAAATCCTTCAAGTGATTTATCCCTTGTACCACCAATCGACCGTGATTTCTTGGCAACTTTTATGAATTAATGCTCATACGATGCTTTGATGACTTGTTCCACCGACCATTCGACTATCATTTCCATGCTGAGTTGCTTTTAACAGTCTTTTCATGCCAACCTACTCAGTAGTGCGTTGCTCATCACAATCAGGCATGTATGTACCTTGTCTTTGACCCTGGCACAGTGTTCACTTCGTGTGGGATGATCAATTCAGTTGCGTAACTTTTTCTACCTTGGGATTTCATCCTTTCTTTTTCCTTGTCCTATCACTACTCTTTTAGTGCTTTTGTGTCCTTTGTTTTGATTTTTATTTGGTTTTCTTTTTTTGTTGTTCTTGCTACTATGGTACACTTACTATAATACATGGGTTTTGTGCAAACAATCGACTGTCTCTATAGAGTTTTAGCCGACTTCCATTTACCATTCCTTCCAATATTTGTCCATCCAAGGTTTCCAACCACGGAACACCTGTCTCAGTTATCTGTTGGATCACATACGAGCCTAACCATTGCATGCAAAACTTCCCCAGGTGTTGCAGATACTTGCTGTCATAAAGCAATACCAAATCACCAAATTGAAATTTCTTGGATTTAATGTGTCGATCGTGCCAAGCCTTCTCTCTGGATTTCTGCACTTGCTGATGGAGTCATGTAATAAACTAGTCCTCCTGAAGTTGGACTAACTGCGCCAATCTCTCCTCTGTTGCACCCATATCGGAGATCTCAGTGATAACTACAATGCACAGGCTAGGTATAATGAACTCCATTGGCATCACTGCTTCATGTCCATACACCAACTGGAACGACGTCTGCCTTGTCAACTTCTTACTTATAGTTCTGTATGCCCATAGTACTACGGGGATGTGTAAGTCCCAATCATCTCTTCCAACATTTCAATTTTTTGTTAAAGAATTCTCCAAAATATTATTAAATACTTCCACTGTGCCATTATCCTAAGGGTGATATGGTGTACTCTTTTGATGATGAATCTAAAATTCCTTAGTTAGTGCAACAATTGTTGTGTTCAGAAAGTGCGTACCTAGATCGTTAAGTAATATGCACTGACATCCAAACCTGGTGATGACATTCTTGAATAGAAACCGTGCATCAACCTCTGCAGTGTAATCCGTCACTGGTGTTTCTTCCACCCACTTGGTTAAATACTCCATCGCAGTAATGATGTATCTCGCTCATGATCTCCTTGCTTGTGGATTGATCGAGCCTACAAATTGAATTTCCCACTTATCGAAGGCTTGCAACGTAGCTTGTGGATCGAGGGGTATTTCATCGTGCCGAGATGGTTTTCCCAGTCATTGACATACGTCGCATGACTGACAATACTCCTTCGCGTCTTTGTGCTAGACCACAAAAGCCCTGCGAATAAAATATTTTTTGTCGTTGCTTTGCCTACGTAATGTCCTCCAAAAATCCTATCACGTGCTTCCTCCAGTATAACCAACCTTCCATGTTCCAATACACAACGCCTCAATATCCCATCTGCTCCTAACTTATACAAGTTTCCAACAATCAACTGATAGTTTGTTGCTTTCACTACCAATTGTTTCTTCTACGCAACTATCATGTCGGAGGGAGTCACACCTGTATTTAAAAACTCCACAATGTTTGCGAAGTAATCATCCACCATCCTTACTGCAAATAACTACGCATCTAGGAAATTATCATCTAAATTACTTGCATCCTCTCCTGTTAATATGCGCAAGAGATGATCAGGTCCTGCATTCAACTTCCCTGGTTTTACTATGACCTCAAAGTCATATTCCTGAAATAGTAACAACCATCTGCATATTCTTCCTCCTAAGATAGGCTTATTGACTAAGTACTTTAATGCAAAATGATCTGTATACATCTTTAAATGAGACACAAGTAAGTAATGCTTGAATTTCTGGAGCGCATAGACCATGGCCAAGCCTTCTCGTTCTGTAGTGGTATAATTTTTTTCCGATATAGACAACTTCCTACTTGCAAACACAATCAGATGGTTGATGTCTCCTTCTCTTGGTTGTGATAGTACTGTGCCTAGTGCAATGGATGATGCATCAACATGGACATGGAACTTTGTGTTCCACCATGGAAAGATTAAAATGGGTGCAGTGACCAGTCTTTGTTTCAACGTGTCCAACCCCTTCTGGCAATCCTCATTCCATTGAAACTTGGCTTCTTTCTTCAATAACTTCTCCATGGGTGATGTAATCTGTGCACACCCTTTGATAAAATTCCTATAATACCATGTATGACCAAAAGTTTCCCTCAATTGTTTGACTGATGTCGGAGGTTCCAAGTCCAGAATTACTGTGATCTTAGTTGGGTCAACCAATAGTCCTTGCTTGCATACTACATGTCCTAGTATAATTCCAAATGGTGCGAAAAAGATACATTTCTTCACGTTCAACGATATTTGACACTTTCTGCATCGATCTAACATGAGTCGAAGTACCTCTATATGATCCTGAAGTAGACTGAACATCGTCCAATCGTCTAAATAAACTTCCAAAAATTTATCAATGAACTTCTTGAATGCTGCCACGACTACTCTAGAAAACATTGTAGGGGCATTCTTCAATCCAAATGGCATCACCATATACTGATAGCTGCCCCATTATGTCGCAAGGTGTTTTTGTGTCTATCCTCCTACACAATTTTTATCTGATGGTATCCAGAGAATTCATCTGTAAACAAATACGTTTCTTTCCCTCCTACATTCTCCAGTACCTCACCCATGAATGGTGTTGGGAATGGGTCATGTAAGCATGCGTCATTCATCTTCCTTAGATCCACACAGATCCTAGTTCATTTGGTCTTCTCGTCCTGCACCACCATTTGGATAATCCACTCATATTCTTCTATTGGTTCAATAATTCCTACGACGAGCATTCTGTCTAATTCAGCCTTAACCTTCTCCTTATATTGCGAGTTCATCCTGTAAGGTCTTTGTCGTATTGGCTTAGCTCAAAGTTTCAATGGAATCTTCATCTCACCTATATCACCTTCTATCCCTTTCATCTTCGAGAATGTGGTTGGAAATAAATCATGATATTCTCGTAATAAGTTTGCCACCTTCTCAATTATCTCATCGTTCCAATACTCTCCTATCTACGCAAACTTAGGGTTCTCATTTGTCCCAATGTTGACTTTCTTTGTCTTTATAGGCTGTGTGTACACAATGGATACAAGCTTTGGCCCTTCGACTGTGCGTGTTCCTTCTGTCTCTAGTACCTCCACATTCTTGGGATCTTCTTCCCCGTATTCTTCCTCTGTGACATTATAACATTCTAATAAATTCTAGACCATCATCTTGGCTTTGTCCGTACTGTCTAATGGTACTTCTTCCATCGATTCTACTGTCGAGGAGATCTTTGTTCGGATGGCCTATAATGTTGCATGTATGGGGGGGGGCATCATATTCAAAAGTCAACGTGATTTCGAATCTCTGGGACAGTCCTTCCCATTCTATTGTCTCCTTACTCATCTTTAATTATAAATACCAATTCCTTAAGATTGTGTCCAACGTATGCATGAATCGGTGCATCCGCTCTGTCTCTGGTTCTAAGCGCCATAAAGCTCTACATTTGTTTATGTGACTCGCTGGGTTGGCCTCTCCTGTGTGCTTCTGCACACTCTCTGCTTCCTCGGGCCCAAAGCGTATCTGCATAAGTCTACTGCACTGTGCCCAGTCCCTCATTCCCTTTCTGTGCGCGGCCCACCATCTGGCTGGAGTTTCCTTTAAGACGACATCTGGTGCCAAAAGCCTCTGCTATTCAGGTACCTATAACTCAAATGCTTGTATAAACACAACAATCTTAGTTAGTCCATCTTATCTGGGTGGGTTACATAGCTTTGTGCCAATCCAGTGCAAGGCCTTGTTTATACGTGCACATCGTATAGTTGACACTTCATGCATCCTTTGCTGCCAATTCTCTAGACCCGCTTCTGAATCTGATGCGCACGAACTGATACTTCTCCAACTTAGTGCACCATCTGTTGTTGGATCAACATAATCCTCCATTCGCGCACTCAGATTAAATAAGTTGTCCATGCCATTTCCTCTGGCTGACTCTATGTATCTCTTCCCTTCTGATGGGTCCAAAGGTGTAGTAAATTTTAGATCCCCAACCTCGAATATCATCTCTCTCCTTTTCAAATTAATGATTGTATGATTATCGATTGCCCATTCCAATCCCATTAAGGCAGGATATGGTTGACTATCATCTACGATCTCAACAACTTCAAAGTCTGCAATGTTACGCACTCCATCTATGTTCACAGGTACTCATGTTAGTCACCTAATCGAGACTATCTTATGTTGATTCACGAGCGTTAACTGAACAAACGAAGTTACCGACATAATGGGAACCGTGACCTCAAAACGAGAACTCTGGCTCAAAAAACCCATATTTTTGCATAAAAAACATCAAAATCAACCCCCAAATCAAAAAGTGGTGCTACTGATAGCACCACTTTTTTGAACAGGGTAAAAATTAGAACATTTTTCAAACATGGCCTTCAAAACTCAAACAGTAGCCCAGAAAAACCTTAAAATCAACACCTAAAAAAATGTTTTTGATTTTTTTTTTTTCAAAACGTTAAAATTTTAGATAATTTGAAATTGTATTTTAGGAGTTGGTACCATTAAAACCAAATCCTCAAAATCAACCATCAAATCGAAAAGTATTGCTATCGGTAGCACCCATTTTGAAATTGGGGTATTAAAATGACACATTTGTTTAAAGTGATAAAAGACATCATCTTTTTTTTTTAAATAAAAAAGGGTAGTTCCTGCTATATTATAATATCTCAAAACTTTGAAAAAATAAACAGAGTCATGGCTACAGTCACCAAAAAATGCTGTCGGAAACCGGAAACCAGCATAAGTGGGAGGTAACTAGCAGTTATACAGTAATACAACCATAATAAAAAAGACATCTGTCCTGCCCTGAGGAAACCAGGACAGATGCCAAGGATCCATATAAACATAAAGCAGTTACACAGTAAATCTAAAAACCTATAAAACATAAGAACCTATGCATCCGGTGATGTGTCGCACCCTCCAGCTTGCCAGGTCTTCGTCGGAATGGCAAAAGTCTGAGTGCACAGGGGGCACTTTCGCTGAGTTGGAGCCCCGGAGAACGCGTCGAGAAGCAAATCCATACACTGGCCCATGAGGAGGGCCCTGTGTTCCAAGTCCGCTATGTGGCTACGGAGCTCAAACACCAAGGCCAGGTGGTCTTCACTGAGGAGAGGACCATGCGTTCCGCCACCTAAGCCAATGTCGTCCGCCAGCTTCCTCTGCTCCCCAACCGTCTCTGCGTTCCCCATCTTCTCGGCTCCTGTAGCATTTGGGTCATCCTGCCAAGGGATTTCCTCAATTATGCAACCAGGAAGGTCATCTGCCTTAGTCGATACACACTTGGTGCCCTGTCTGCTGAGCGTCTCCATGGTGCTTTGAATCATGTCGCACGGCAAGTCCCTAATCGACAGGTCCTCCTCCACGACACAGGATGGAAACAAAACCGTGGTCTCGGCCTCCTTCCCTGCCCCGCTGCAGCCATCGTCCTGCTTGATGATGGTGTCGAGCAACATCCTCCCCTCAACCCGGGCCTTCTTCCTGAGAATGGACGACGCCAAGGCCAGAGCACGCTCAAGCTCCTCCTCCCGCCGCCTCTGCTCTTTGCGTGCTGCCCAAGCTGAGCCCCGTCGAGGCTTTCCACGATGCCTGACCATTGTACCCAAGCCAATTGTAATCAAATGCAGAGCTGAATTGGAAAGAAACCAGGTTGAGAACGGCTGCACCAGGAGCCTTTCTTCGCTGCTCGGGATCAAAAGAAAGAAGGCGAGAGCCTTTCTAAATACATCGAAGAGCCACC
>ML786917.1:70092-112408 GCA_009831015.1 Picea engelmannii | reverse complement strand
TCTTCCTGATTCTGGTGGTATATTTACTTTGTCAAACGGGCTCCGTATGCGAAAGTTATCGCGTTCTGATCGGAAGCCCAAACATGTAAAAAGTCAAAGGTCAACTGGTAAAAAAGTCAACACTGATGACATCAGCATGCTGACTGTGCAGGAGATGACGTGGCACTCTCTGGATAATGGTGATTGGGCAGGTTCACTGACAAGGCAGACATGTGGCAGGCAACTGGACCAGTCAATAACTGACAAGTGGCATTAATCCGACAAATGGGGAGATGCCACATGGCCCAGTCATGGGCAGCCACGTGGAACCCAGTCATTAGTTGAAGTGGCATGTTTCAAAAAATGTTTTGGGGTCCATGTGTTTTGAACCCATGACCACCACCAAGCCCAACACCTTAAGAAATGGTCTTTGCCAATACACCAAATTATTTCTTATGATGTAAAACCCACATTATAAATTATATTGCAAAGTATTGTATGGAGAGGGGCCAGTGCTTAGCCCTTTGGGCTAGCGCTTGGCCATATGAACCCATTTGACCCTGTCAAGGGGGCGCGCGCTGAGCAAGAGGGGGCTTATGCCCAAATCTAACTATAAAGTGGGTTTTATAACCAATTTTTGGGTTTTAATGGTAATTAAGCCTATTTTTAATGGTTTTGGGAGTTATTGGGTAGTTTTGGAGCCTAATTTTTGGGAGGAAGTTGGAGATGAGTAACCAACTTCCCAACTATATAACCCAGGCCTATTCGAGGCCATAAGGGGCATTCAGAGCAGAATTATGCTGAGGAGAAGTCAAGCCAAAGCCAGTTTGAGGCAGAAAAGCTTTTGAGGAGGAGACGCTGTCAGACCATTTCTGGGAGCTCCGAACGTCCATTTTGCGTGCTGTTTTCTTTGCGTGGTTCTAGAGATCTGGAAGAACATGACCAAATTAGTCTTGTAGCCATTTGGCATTTCAGTGATGTACTTTTGATCTTTTGAGCATAAATAAAGAAGCCTCCCCCACAGAGAAAAAGGCCCGGAGACGTAGTCAAAATTGTGTCGAACTCCGTTATCAATCTGCGTGTTATGGTTTACTGTCTTTTATTTCATTTCAGATCTGCATATGTGTATATGGCTGTCATAATTCCTCTTCTTTCCTCATTCTTCACTAAGTTTTCTCAAATGGTTAATTAACCCATGCATAATTAAAACTCAATCATAAGTCATTAAAAGATCCGACAGATCAGTGAACAGATTAGATGAAAGAAGATATGACCCCCAACTTTTGATGAAGATATTCAAATGGTGTATTTTCTAATGGTTTAGTAAAGATATTAGCTATTTGTTCCATGGAAGGAATATAATTTAGCTGAACAACTCTGTTTGTAACCTTCTCTTTGAGAAAATGGTATTTTGTTGGTATATGCTTAGTCTTTGAATGAAGAACAAGATTCTTCGAGACACTAATGGCACTGGTGCTATCACAATGAAGCAGAATTGGATTAGTAAAAGTTACCTTCAAATATGCAAGAGTTTGTATCATCCATAATATCTGAGTGCAACAAGTAGTAGCAGCAATGAACTCTGCCTCCGTGGTTGATAAAGAAATAGATCCATGCTTCTTACTAAGCCATGCTACTAACAAATCACCTAAGAAGAATGCACCTCCACTGGTGCTCTTTCTCTCATCCAAACAATTTTCCCAATCAACATCTGAATATGCAGTTAATTGAAAATTCTGATTTCTGGGATACCAAAGACCATAAGTCATTGTGCCCTTCAAATATTTAAATATCCTCTTGACAACTGCTAAATGACTTTGTTTAGGAGTAGACTGATAACGACCTACCATTCCAACAACTTGCATTATATCAGGACATGATGCTATGATTCTATTGATTGATATGTTCTTTGATCAACACCAGGTGAAATATCATCTTTACTGAGCTTGCAACCAACCACCATAGGTGTACTAACATGAGAGGAATCTTCCATCTGAAACTTCTTCAACATCTCTTTCAAATACTTTTCTTGAGAGACAAATAACCCTGCAGAACTCTGATTGATTTGTAAACCAAGAAAATATGACATTTCTCTTATCATGGACATCTCAAACTCAATTTGCATAGAATTAGCAAACCACTGAACAAAAGGGTTATTAGTACATCCAAAAATAATGTCATCTACATAAACCAAAACAACTAATAAATCATCACCTTCAGACTTAATGTATAGATTACTGTCAACAATACCTTTCTTGAACCCTTTGTCCTGTAGAAATTTGTCTAGTCTATAATACCAGGCTCATGGTGCCTGTTTCAGTCCATATAATTCTTTTTTCAACTTACAGACATAGTCAGGATTATATGTCAGTGAAAATCCTTCAGGTTGCTCCATTTATACTTCTTCTTCTAGATCTCCATTAAGAAATGATGACTTAACATCCATATGATATACTTTAAAGTTCTTATGACATGCATAGGCAAGAAACATTCTGATGGCTTCTAATCTTGCCACTGGTGCAAAGGTTTCATCAAAATCCAGTCCTTCAACTTCTGCATACCCCTTACAGACCAATCTGGCTTTATTCCTAACAATTTGTCCTTGTTCATTCATTTTATTCTTGAACACCCATTTGGAGCCTATTATATTCTTATCTGCAGGTCTAGGATCAAACTCCCAAGTATTGTTCTTCTCAATTTGATCAAGATCTTCATTCATATCTCTAATCCAATCGTCATGCTTGCTAGCTTCATCAAAATTTTTGGGTTCAATCATAGATACGAAAGCAATTTGAGATTGTTCTGGGTCTTTAATCAATTGTCTTCTTGTCTTTACTCCTTTATTCATATCACCAATTATTTGTTTTTCAGGATGATTCTTTCTAATAATTCTGAGAGGTGGTTTTATTTCTGTCTGCGGATTTGATTTTGCCCAAGTGTTTGTATCTTCATCTGACTCAGAATCTTCTCTTTCTGATTGTTGGACATGCTCATCTTCAACTTCAACTATATCCTCCGTTGTTGATTCAATGCTGCTTACATCTCGTACCGAAATTTCTTCATCAACTTTTAAGTCAATACAATCAACCAATTTATGCATCCTATTATTATAGCATCTGTATCCTTTACTGTTTGTAGCATACCCTAAGAAGATACCTTCATCAACCCTGTTATCATATTTGCCAAGATTTTCATCATTTTCTTGATATAACACTTACTCCCAAAGACTTTAAAATGCTTGATTGAAGCCGATCTTCCAAACCATAGTTCATAAGGAGTCTTGTCACTTTGTGGCCTGAGATGAGCTTTGTTAAGAATATGTACAGTTATATGAATTGCTTCTACCCAAAATTTCTGAGCAATATTCCTTTCATTCATCATTGATCTTGCCATCTGCTGAACTGATCTATTCTGCCTCTCAACTACTCCATTTTGCCGTGGTGTCCTTGGAATAGTATACTCTCTTTTGATCCCATGTTTATCACAAAACTATTTGAAGTCCCCTGAACTAAACTCTCCTCCTCTATCAGACCTTACTGCCTTCAATCTTTTTCCTGTTTGATTCTCAGTTAGAGCCTTAAACACTTTGAATTTTTCAAATGCTTCATATTTTTCTTTTAGAAAGGCAACCCATGTGAGTCTAGAATAATCATCAATAATCAGCATGAAATGATTTTCTTTTCCTGTACCTTCCTTCCTTGATGGTCCACATAAATCCATATGTACTAACTAAAGAGGTTTCTCTGTTGATGCAAAGTTCTTAGATTTAAACTGTGTCCGAGTAAGATTTCCTATTTGGCAAGGTTTACATACATAATCATATGGCTTTGATATATTTGGAAGATCTTTTACTGCCCCACTGTTTCTAAGTTTGATTAGATGATCAAAATTTAGGTGTCCAAGTCTCCTATGCCATAGCCACCTTTCATCATACTTACTCAAGTGACATTCTTCTTTTTCTTCTTTCGAAACATAGACATTGTTTTATGTTCTTATGCCTTTTTCAATCAACAGTCTTGAATTCACAGATTGTATTCTACAACCTTTAGAAGTAAAAACAACTTCACATCCTCTGTCACAAACTTGACTGACACTAAGTAAATTATGTTTCAGACCATCTACGAACAACACATCTTGATCTTTCCCTTTGCCATTACTTAGACTTACCATTCCTTTACCTTTGATTTTTCCCAGTGCATCATTTCCAAAAGTTACATTCCATGATTTGCTTTCACGTAGAGACATAAACTTACTTTTGTCTCCAATCATATGTTTGGAACATCCACTGTCAATAGACCAAGGATCCTTTTGTCCTTGAGCAGAAAGTACTAACCCACATTTATTACTTTCTTTCCTTTTTTTATATTTTGACATTTTCAGCTGAGGGATTTATTCTTGAATCAACTTTGTAATTATTCAAATGACAATCTAAGGCTCTGTGACCAAAATTATGACAAAAGTAACATTCAGGCTCATTATACAATGGATCAAAATAATTGTTATGACGTTGTCTACTCACTGACTGTTTAGTTCTATGTTGCAACCATTGTTCATTCTGTGACCTCCTTAGTTGCATTCTTCTAAACTTAACTCCACAATTTGCAGCTTTATGACCAAAATTAGAACAATAATAACAGTAACCATAGAATAAATTTTGATACCTGAATATTGACTTTCCTCTTGAGATTGGTTTCTTTATCTTTTGTTGGATTTGTTCCTGTTCAAAGTTCAACTCATCTTTATTAACCTTTGCTTGCAGAGTATGATCATAATCTGATTGTCTGCTGACTTGAAATTTGATCATCTTAGTTGATTCTTTGTTTTCTGGTTGATTGCTACTATAACCACTTTCATAAACTAGACCAGTTTTTATCAATGTAGATCTTTGTTTACTTAGGATGCTATTCAATTCTTCTGAGGCTTTGATACTTGACAAATTTTGGTGATACAAGGATTGAAACTTCTCCAATTATTTTCTAGTTTTCACTACTTCTCCTTCCAGAGCTTCACATCTCACCTTCTTCTCTACTAATTATTGTTTTAGAATATCTTCTATTTTCTTTGCTTCTTCTAATTCTACTTTTAACAACAAAATATTCACTTCGTTCTTTACCACTCTTTTCAAACTGCATCAACAATTGTTTTTGTTTTCTCTTCTTAAGTTTGAGCCTGTCAATCTCTTCTAAAGCACCGATTAGTTCACCTTCCATATCAACTACAACTTCTTCTTCATTCATGTCACTTCCTATGTATTCATCATAAGGATCTCCTATGGCCATAAGCATAAAATCATTCACTTTATCTTCACAAGATGAATTGCTATCTATGTCTTCTGAGGAGTCATCATTATTTGCACACAAACTTTTCCTTTTCACTATATTTCTTAAATTTGTATTTCTTTTCATCATTAGAGTTCTGGTCTTTTTCTTTGCAAGGACACTTAGATGAAAAATGACCTATCTTACCACAATTGAAACATTTAAATGACAACTTGCCTTGGTATTTGTCTGATCCTTTCTTTAACCTTCTCACTAATTTTTCCTCAATATCATCTAATTCCGAATCATTATTCTTGTCTTCTTTAAAAGATGCTTCTCTAGTGATGTATTTATCTTTACTAATCCTCATTTCATAAGCAATCAGAGTTCCTAGGAGTTGATCAATAGGCAGAATTTTAAGATCATTCAGTTCTTCTATTGCAGAAACTTTTGAATTAATTCTATCAGGCAAAGATCTTAAAATCTTCTGAACTAAAAATGCGTCTTCGATCTTCTCACAAAGACCCTTCATGGCATTCACAAGTTCCTCAACTCTTAAAAACTGATTCATCCTCCTTCATCTTTAATTGTTCAAAGTTCAATCTATATGTCTGAAGTTTGGCACCTTTTACTTTCTCATTTCCTTCATAACTGCTAATAAGTTTATCCCACATCTCTTTGGCAGATTCAAGATGCATCACTTTTACAAACTCAGCTTCAACAAGCCCACTCAAGATAGCATTCATTGCCTTTGCATTGAAGCTAAATTCTAGTTTATCATCTTTGGAATCTAGCACAACAGGTTTTGTATATCCAGTCTCTACTACATCCCAAACATCAACACCTAAGGCCATAATGTATGTTCTCATTCTAACTTTCCAGAAAGAAAAATTTGTTCCATCAAACAAAGGAGGCTTATTGGTTGAAGTCCCTTCATGACTGGTCATGTTTAAGCTTATAGATCTACCTTTAAATAAAAGGAACCTTCCCTTATACCAATTGTTGAAATTACTAATATGACTGAGAGGCCGGGGGGAGGGGGGGGGGTGAATCAGTGATCTACGGTGCTTAAACAATTTTGACAATTTTAAATTTTATTAATCTTCTCCAAGTGATCATCAAGATTATCTAAGGCATGAACAACATAAATAATAAACATCAATCACACATATGATATACACAGGGACACATATTCATGAGGAAACCCATAAAGGGAGAAAACCTATTCTTCTTAGAATGATAGGCAGTCTTTTATGTTCTATACATCATCTATCTTTGAGCACCAACTCAAAATGAGGCCGCAACCTCTTATTTAACAAGCCAGAACTTATGGAGAGAACCAACCCTCGAGATTCTCTAGAACCCACTAGGAAGAAGCATATTTGCTCCTTATGATCTCCAACACCAACTGGATGGAGACAACTACTGCCACTTATACAAGCACCTACTTGCACACAAAAAACTCTTTGTTTTCGCTAGCACCACCCTGCCACCCTATTTTCTAGCCACAACTGGATGGAAGCTACAACTCCCAGTATTCAAGCACCAACTTGAATAACCGAGGACCACAATCCTCCCTAGCACCACCCTACCACTCTGATTATAAATCTTTGCTTGAATAACACGTTACAACAATACAGATATTTCAATACTTACCACTTCTTCTTTGTTCTGCAATTCTGCTCTGCTTCTGTCTGCTCATGCTTGACTCCACTTGATGTCTCTTTTCTGTTATGCAATACTACTCTGCTTCTGTCTGTTCATACTTGGCTCCACTTGCTATCTCTTTCCATCTGCTCTTTTTCTATTCTTCTCATGCTCTTAGGTTCTCGTACATTCTGCTCTTTTCACCATTTCTACTCTGTCCAGCTTATGTTCTTCATCTCTAAATTTGTTCTTACTCTGTTCATACTGTGATTTTCATTACATACCGTTCAACTCATTTTGCAGAGAAACCATCTCAAACACTCATTCACCACATTTTTCTTTTATTCTTTCTCTCCTAATACGTTACACTACGAATCTCCAATGCCCAAGAACAATGATTCAGTGAGTATAACTGAATCGTAACTGATCAACAAATCACGAAGTGAAATAGTAACCCTTCGATCAGATTGTCGATTTAATCAACGTCGTTGGATTGTACGCGCATAGGCGTTTTGACTTTTCAAAGTGTAAAATATAGTGTCGACAAGCATAATGATCCTCTTCACATGACCACTGGTTGTGACCACTTGCTAATCAAAAAGTCGCTTCGAAACTTCACGCTTCAGATATTCTGCTGTGAGTCACCTCGACTCTCCCAACTCTTGATCTCCGAAGAAGAGCCTAGCAATGCTAGCTCCTTCCCTTATTCTCCGCTGATGTGACCTCTTGCTGTGACTTGGGGCCAAGCACTTTAGAACTTCACATTTCACGAACTTACAAGTTAGTTCACTTCCTTTCTCCGATTTCCAAACTCCTGAACTCCAAAATTTGTCGTACCAGATCAATGGTCCACAACCTTTAGTGATTTGACGACCCATATCTCCTTTTCGCGAATCAGGACTTCACGACTTCACATTTCGGCTCTTGTCCAATCGACGACCCATGACATTCCTCGATCCAATGGTCTAGATCTCATTGAGACTTCGCGTTTCAGTACTTTAGAGATGGCCTTTGCTCTCTTTTGTTAACTTCTGTTTGTTTCCATGCACCAATATGAATGTGCACCATCGATCTATCATCCATGATAATCAATGGTTCTTGATGTAGTTTCTTTCAAACCTTTGTCTCGTGATTCTTTCTTTCCTTCTCACCATTCTCAGTGGACATCAATGGCAACACTGACAACACACCAAACAAAGAACTTGCCAACAAATCCCCCACTACCCTCAAGGCATTTGTTGGGTGTGGGTTTAAACCCTATGGTATTTTGAGTTTCCTCGCTATGGAAGTGGGGGGAAAAACCGCTTATGTAGAGGTGGAAGTGGTAGATTCCCCCCTTGATTATAATCTCTTACTTGGTCGCAACTGGTTCTATGCCATGACCGTTGTTGCATCCTCGGTCTTTCGAATGTTACAATTTCCTCATCAAGGTAAAATTGTGACTATTGACTATCTCAACTATTGCATTCCAGATTCTCGCACCCGTAGTGCTGATAACATTCCGTTAGTCAATGATTCTCAACTATCTTATGAGAGTGTTGGGGTTGGCCTTTTGAAAGACTCTACCCTAATGGGCACTTTTCCGTTACCCACCCCTACACCTTTCACTTCGATCGCCCAACTTAACACTATTTCATCCATGGTACACCAACCCCTTGGTTCTTCAGATCCCCAAGTCGTGCCAACTCTGTTCCAACTTGAGTCATTTGGTGACATCATGTCACTCAGCCCGACTGAGGTAGCATATCACACCATTTAGTCCACCTCTTGTTTTGATACTACTAATACTCATCTTATTGTTTCATTAGACACTTACTCTTCACAATCTTGGATGGATTCCTCTTTATCTTCTTCAGATTGTTTCCTATAGAATTTTCCCTCGGATAAGTCCATTATGGAATTCTTGATTATCGAGGACCCTCCGCGGGATGATAACCATCATAGCTCATCTTTCCCGCTTACTCCAAACTTTACTAAGAGTGGTAGTAAATCCATGCCTACAATCGATATTGTCAGTTTAACCGAATCTCCCATTCTGGATTTATTCGAAGGGAATTTGGCTATTGTTACAGAAACCATTCCTGTCGACATATTCGTCAAGCTTGGTATCTTAGAACATGTCCACCTTGGCTAACATTGTACTCACGACGAGATCCAAGCATATACAACCCCGTTCAAGGAGTTTCATGACGTTTTTTCTTGGAGTTATGAAGAGATGTCGGGTAATGATCCATCTATTGTTGTTCACAAAATCAAGACATACCCAGGAGCTAAAATTGTTTGCCAGAAATCGCGCCCAGTACATCCTCGGAAAACAATGGCAATCAAAGATGAGATAGAGAAACTATTGAAGGCTGGTTTTATTTATCCTGTCCCCTTGACGAAATGGGTGTCTAACATTATTCCCATCACGAAGAAACAAGGAACTATTCGAGTATGTGTCGATTATCACGATCTTAATAATGCTTGTCCTAAGGGAAACTATCCCACCCCGTTCATCGACCAAATCATAGATAATTGTGCTGAAAGTGTCATCTTTTCAATCATTGATGGATTTTCTGGTTATAATCAGATTGAGATACTCCCCTCTGACCAGCACAAGGCAACTTTTATCTGCCCATGGGGTACATTCGCCTATAGTAAACTCCCTTGTGGCCTTAAAAATGTTGGGGCTACCTTTCAGTGTGCCATGTCATATGCTTTCCATGACATTAAACATATTGCAAATTCTTATTTAAATGATTTTCCCTCTCATTTACTTCACCGTGATGGCCACATCGAATATCTTTGAGCCATGTTTCTTCGGTGACGCTATTATAGGATCCATATTAATCCACACAAATGCGTTTCCAGTGTTGAATCAGGACGTCTTCTCGAATTCATAGTCTCCAAGGATGGGATCAGAGTGGATCCCTTAAAAGTCGAGGCGATTACTTCATTGCCTACTCCCACCACTATTATCCAACTTCAAAGTTTTCAAGGGAAGGCAAACTTTTTGCATATCTTTATTCACAATTATGGAGAAGTCACTAAAGCATTCATGCGTCTCTTGAAGAAAGGTATCCCCTTTATTTGGGATGATCAAGAACAATGGTATTTTGATGCCCTTAAACATGCATTGATGCATGTGCCATTGTTACATCCCCCTAATTACACCAAATATTATATCTTATACCTTGTTGATTTTGTTTCCACCATTGGAATGGTTCTAGTTCAACATATTGATAGTGACCAAGAACATGTAATTTACTATTTAAGCAAAGGCCTTTCAGGTCCCGAACTCAACTACTCTTATGTCGAAAAGCTGGCTCTAGAAGCCACCATCGATGTTCATATATTTTGTCACTATATCCTTCTTCACAAAACTATAATTATCGCATACACTAATCCCATGTACTAGATCCTTCGACGTCAAGTACTGGGGGGAAAATACTCACACTAGATTGTGATCCTTCAGGAGTTCAATCTATAATTTGAGAAGTCCAAGTCTAAGAATCGTTAGTCTTTGCTGAGATTTTGTGCGACCTTCCCTGTGATGACATAGATACTGAGCCCATGGAATCTCTTCCAGATGAGTCTTTGTTTCTTATCAGTGTGTTTGACCCCTGGTATGGAGATATCACTTTGTATCTCCAAACTCAACGTTTCTGGCCTGAAATTTCACAGAACGACCATCGTCGTATCCGTCATCATGCCTGTCATTATGTTATCATCGATGACACTTTGTATCGCTGTGGCATTGATTCCCTCTTGTGACATTGTCCTTATGATGAGGTTGAAACCATTTCAAATGATTGCCACTCTGGAGCATGTGGTGGTCATCTCTCTGGGATGGCTATGGCCCAAAATATCTTACACGCTTGGTATTTCTGGCCTTCCATAGTTAAATATTGTATTGAGGCCATCAAGAAGTGCTCACCTTGCTAAGTTTTTCATCCTAAAAAGTGATCCTGACTTGCTCTGTTACACCCAGTCATTGTTGTTGGTCCTTTTGAAAAATGGGGCATAGATTTTATGCAATATAAGCCTACCTCGGTCAGGGGGCATGGTTACATTATTGTCATCATCGATTACTTCACTAAGTGAGGCAAGGCTATGCCTACATTTTTAAATGATGGAAAGACTGTTGTACTCTTCATGTTCAATCACATTATCTATCGATTTGGAGTCTTGAAAGCTATCGTTACTGATCACTGTTCACATTTTCGTAATCATATGATGACTTAATTAAGCAAAAAATTAGGTTTTTTCCACAAAAAATCATCTCCTTACTACCCTCAATCAAACGGTCAGGTCAAAGCGATCAATGATCCAACGTATGGTGGGGAAACATAAATCTTACTAGCACCTCAAGCTTTTTCCATCCCTTTGGGCCTACAAGACTTCCACTAAGACCGCGACAAGATTTACTCTTTTTCAATTAGCTTACGGCTTGGAAGCAGTACTTCCAATTGAATGAGAAATCCTGTCACTTCAATTAGCCGTAGAATTATTTCCAAACACTAATGCCAAAGAAGAACACTTTTTATACCTTAGGAAACTTGAAGAGACCAGTCGACACACCGATCTTGCTAATCAAATACATAAGAGGCGTGTCAAAATCTAGTACGATAAATTTGTTCTTCCTCTCACCTTCTAGGAAGGCGACCTAGTCTTAGTTTATGATCAAGATCATGATAAGCTAGGAGCATGAAAATTGGAACCCATGTGGCATGGTCCATATGTTGTCAAACACGTGCTACAAAAAGGGGCCTACGAGGTAGTCAATTATGACGAAATACCTCTGAAGGAGCCCCGCAATGAGATCTATATTAAGAAGTACTACTCTTAGGGGCATCCTAGTGTGGTTCTTTGTAAATATGTGTCATACTTTTTGTGTGAATTTGGTTTGGTGTGTTTTACGCTTTTGTGTCAAGGTTTTTTTCCGCGACTACTTATTTCGTTGTGTGATCTTGTGCACAAATGCCAACACTTTTTCCTGTATGTTTATGATTTCGCGGATGGTGGTAGCAGACATACTTAGAATTTGGCTTATGCAACTTGGACCATCTTTTCCTTCGCCGATGAGTTGGTGAGTTCGGGGGGAACGTGCCTTGGACCTGCTACCAATAACATTGTGGAATATCATGTTGTGATTGGGATATTAACCGAGGCCTCTTTCATTGGTATCTCACTTTTGATAGTTTACCTCGATTCCCAACTTGTGGTTTGTTAGCTTAATCTCGTATATTTCATTTGTGATCCATCTTTATTACGTCTATATTTGAAGATTCGTCGCCTTGAGAGGTTCTTTGATTATATTGAATACAGACACATACCTAGGGAATTAAATGTTGCCACAGATTCTCTAGCTAATTATGTGATAAATTGACATCTTACACATAGGTAAACATGTAAAAGAACACAGAGCATATATTTAGAAACCAAATAAACATCATCATTCCATTTAGTACTGAGAAATAAGTAATCAAGGAAACAATCCATATATATATATATATATATATATATATATATATATATATATATATATATATATATATATAACAAAAGAGTGCCACATCTGTCCGAAATGTATAAAGGGGCGAAAATTCAGGCTATGTAACCTGTACATCATATGTCCTCTCCAAAAAGAGTGCTATTGAGGGGAGCTTCACTCCCCTCACACATTGTGCTCCTCATAACACACTATTGATCTCGCTACTTGGTGCAGTAAGGCGCTCATCCCTGCTGACACGCCTACAACATGCCTTTGCAGGCACCTTGGAACCTCTAATATACGCATAGGGGGGACCCCCATAGTCAGTCCCTTGAGGTTTCTTTCCACATCATGGAGCTCTTTGTCCTCATCAACATGCTGCATTTGAAACGAAAAAGGTGGCCCTCTGCGGCGAGCTAGTACCGATAATCCAGCTGGTCGTATCGGTCCCTTATCTGCATAAGGAGATAAATTTTGATTAAAAACCTTTTATACACCATATATATATATATATAAAATCAAAAAATAATTTTTTTTTTGAGTATGAGATCATGAGTACCTGACACATCCTAACGTGCCCCTTCTGGGAGCACCAAGTCATTATTACCTCAAAAGTCAATGCTTGAATAGTCTATCATAGGAATTTGCTTCTTCCACCATGAGAAGAATCCCTCCTCAAAAGAAAATATTGCGTGACCCCCGCCAAGTCTTGGTGAGAAGATAGTCCACTTCTCCATTCTCGGTTCCATTATGGGATGATCCGGTACCATAATCTGGGGCTGTAACAAAGGAAATCTCTCCAAAAAGAAAGAAACAAGCAATGAATCATACCCAAATTGTTTTTGTTTTCCAGTCCTACATCGAGTGATTTGGTTTTTGAGGATCACCAAAACACCCTCACACCAGTTGAATACCCTGAGTTCCATGCATTCGACTGCATATGTCATCGGTGACTTTGTGATGATATGAGTTGTTTTTCTTTCGACAAATTTGCTAATGGTAAATGAAATCATGCGAAGTGGCCGATCCTCGATGTTGTCACAAGAGTTGACTCTAGGCTGTAATGGAGCCAAGCCTTAGCACATTTTAGATGAAAAAATAATTTGTAGATTGATCAGTCATAGGAGGCTTCTAGAACTAGGTTTGAAACATGCCCTTCACTCATTTATAGATCAAAAACGAAGAGGCATGACCTCATCCGCTAAATTCATTTCAAAATCATGAGGATGGATAGAAGATAGGGGATGAACAAAACTGAAAGAAAAATCTAGGTATCTAATTCTGATAAATCTGGTCTTCCTTTCAATAGAAGAAATAACACCAAAATTCAAATATTTGAACACAAGTCTTGTCTCACTCATAGCAAGACAGAGAAAAAGCTATGAACAAATAAAAATTGTAAATAAGGCAAAACAATTAAGATGCAGGTCTTGTTCTACTCACAACAAAACAGAGGAAAAACTGCACTTTAAGGAATGCTTTAAATTAGCTACAACAGAAGTATTACTGAATTGTAACCATTACAAGCCGAATTAATGAATGGAAGGAAGAAAGAGAAGTAATGAAAACTTCAAAAACAATAACACAGGAAGAAGAAAAAATTAGACAGTGACAAGGTGTAGAATCTCTTGGCATTCTATTCTATATTTGCTGAAAAGAAATGCATTACAAACCCAGCCTCCAAAAGGCTCTCGGGTTGATCCCCCCTCTTTTTCTTCTTCAAGAAGATACAATAATATAAGTCTTCTACCCTCTTTCGAATAACTGAAAATGATTCGAATTACAAAAGAAATCCCTCTAGAAATGAACAGGTATCTCATGTAGGTATTGAGGTCAAAATCCTTCCAAAAGATAACAATAGTTACCATCAATTTCATAAACGTTTTGCCATAGAAAATGGGCCAAATTGTTGAAAACTGGGGCCGCGGTTATGGTTATGTATCTCTCGAATCATGATAGATGTGTATAAAATGAAATAGGGTTTTTTGCATCTATTTGTTCTAAGAAAAAACCTCTCTCAGTTCCCTGAGATACGTTTTCATTTTCCCCAGATCTGCATTTTACAAACATGTGTCAAAACAGGAAAATATGAGATCCAAAAATTAGGGCTCGAAGATGGATTCGATTCTCCCAATATGTAACACCTGTAGGAAAAATGAGAGAGGCTATTGATCTATGATGTGTTAGGCACAGAATTTTCCAACCGTTTCTAAAAATGATCCTCCAATCGCTCAGAATCATCATTTGAAAATGATGACTAAGCACAGTAAAAAACGCCATATTTCTAAAAATGAACCTCACATTTAGGGGGACTTTTGACTGCCTTCCCAAACTCAAAATTAAATTTTGAATACACCAATGGAAATATTAGTATCTTTAGATGTCTATCGACTATTCAAACACAGAAAATGGCCTCTCGAAGGTTGAGAAAAATGGTTTTTTCCCAAGGAATTTTGTTTCATATGAAAAATCTGCGATTTCTGTGGCTAACAGGCCAAAAACAAGGGTATCTTAGTTGCCAAAAGTCCTGGCTTTCGGTGGCTAATAGTGTGATTTTAGAGCGCTGTACGCCACTGAAAGTCCCGAAACCTCGATTTTGTCTTTTGGGTTTTGGGAAAATGGGCAGTGGTCAAAATCTTTATGTCGGCAAAACCCCCGACTGCCGAAAACCTGAAATGGTGACGTGGCATTTTTGTAAAACCTTATTATAACGATTTTATGCCGTTTATTGCATTCTTTTTGCACCTACTCGTGAGCTCTTCCTCCATGTGGCTTGATGCGTGGCGCTTGAACGCTTGGTCTCGACCGATACACTTTCGACAACTAATGGCATATGAAACCTGAGATTTAAGCTACTGAAAGTCTACACTTTCGGTAGCTAAACACTATAAATTTTTTCCTCCTAAGCTACTGAAAGCCAAAATTTTAATATTTGTTCCAACACTCGATATATTTGATCAAAATTTTTACACTGGTCCTATCAACACCCTCTATGCAGTACGTGACAATATACTCCTTCGTGGACATCTCTGTAGCTCTAGTCCCAACCAAAGAAACATGGGCACCTCGTTTTGACAACCTTGTCAAAAAATAGATGTCCTCTACCTCAATTTCTAAATCATGAGGACCCACTTTGAACACTTGATCATTGGGATCCCACATTTGGATTAGATGCTCAAGAAGAATTAACTCCTTTCTCATGTTTTGAATTTTGAAAAACTTCAGTAGCCTGCAATTTCTTAATGCAACGATTGTGTTTTGATCCCTCAAGGCCACAACATCATCTCTTTCATGTTCATCCTCTTTCCACTCAAGAATTTTGTCCAAACTCACCTACAAAGCATCAACAAATCATTAGATTCATTTGGAAAAACTTTCATGTCTTTTTACTGGCTAGAAAATTCAAAAACAATTTTTTTTTTCTGCGTTGGTCTCTCCCCTTCTATTGGATACAGGGAGACCATGATCCTCTGCTAGTTTAAACAGATCATCCTGGTCACTCCCCCCGATACTTGGAGAGCTCGACCATCCCATGGCGCAAATCGATCCCTAATCTCATCTCGAAACCACCCAAAAAATCATGAAACATAGTAAAAAGGACATAAACTTGATGGGAAGGGAAAGAGGAAGAACCTAGTTCAAACAACAAGAAGAATTATCCACTGACTTGTCCAGAATGCACGCCTAAAGATCTGCTCCACAAGAGGGAAAAAACACCACGATTTCCACTTTCTTCAAAGGCAAGGTAAAAATGAATTGTTTTTTCACGCCTTTGGTTATTTAATATCAAATTTTTAACCCACTTTTACCTTAGTCTAATATTTTTGGTTATTTTGTATTAATTTGCCCCTTTAAATGAGCACTTTTCATTAAAATTTTGATAGCTCTTGTTTTTTATCCATGTTCATTTCAATAGGTGTCCTAGAGACTTTTATTGGTGATCTTACTACTCAGACGAGTACTCTTTGACTTTTTCAAACTCCTTAAACTGTGAAAAGTCACCCTTTTTTCGGCTTTGAACGACTAAATTACGAAAAAGAAATTTCGTTATGGAGATCCCTTTAAGCTCTTTTCACACTCCTTAAATTGAAAAGATTGTTGAGCGATCTTGTTGTCTTTCACTCTTGTTAAAGTGAATTAGAAAGGGTGTTTAGTGGGCGATAGTTTACCCATTTTTTGGTCCCATTAGACTATTTACGAAAAAAGAACACCCTGGCTATCTTGGTTGGGAGAGTTCTCCTAGGTATCGTTTCATACTTTTTCGGACCCTAGAGACTAACTTTACGAAAAAGTCCATTATGGAGTCTTCTTTACCCATTCTTTTCAGAATCTCTAAATATGAAAAGACCAACGAGTTTTCCTTCTCTCAACTCATAAAACTAAATAATGAAGGACACTTTTGGGACCAAGTATCTGTTATCCTCCTCAAGCCCACTAAAAAACAAATAGTTACTCATCCATCATGATGGGGAAATTAGGGAACTGGGCCAAGTTTTTCATAAGTTTTATGCCAGCTTTTGTGTTTCCCTTGAACATGACACTTGTCTAAATCATCTCGCATACTTGGGTAATCCGCTTGTCTCCGCACCTTTTGAATATCATATGTCAGCATCCTCTTTTGACTCCTTCAAAAGAGAATCTCTGGTTGTCGTCCCATTTCATGTGTCGTCTCTTTCTAAGAGATCCATTGATTGTCATCACATCATTACCTCCATTATTTAGGCCTGGTTGAGTCAATGTTGCCAAGTCATTCATTGTGTCATGCAATGTTCAAGGGAAGTCAACCTCTGCATCTTTTTGTCTTTGTTTCAGTCCATGGTCGTATATCTACCATCTCAAATCATTATCCTTTTTGTTTCGTGTTGATGATGGGGAAAACATCACGACCCTCCTTCGACGAGTCTGTTCTTGTTGACTTCAACACCTTATCTAAGAACTAGACTTAAAAACTAGTCAGTACCTTGGGACCTGCATGCCTCAATGGTAGGATTCCTTGTTTTTTACAGTGGGCTTACATCATTGGCCTATGACCGAAAGATTTCGTTGGGAATTCAACTTCGGTTCATCTACTCACATTTGATGGAATGTACTTAGAGTACCTTGGGGGTCATTGTCATCATTGGTGATTTCCTTCGCACTTGTTAACAATAAATTCCATTCACCGGTAATCAAGTGGTTTCTACCATGTTCAACGCCAAAACCTCTGTTCACATGGTTAGATTCATACTATTTGGGATTGAGATTGAAGACCCTAGGCGACCTTGTAAGTGTTATTCTTTCTACTTTTCATCTCCCCAAGCTGCAACAATGAACATTTAATACATGTACTATCACACAGATCCACATTGTATATCTGGTGGTTGTTTCCTAAGTCATTCCTATCATGGATCTGCAGTGTACTGGTCGACGACCATGCTTTGATACATGTTATTTCTAGTATGGGTATGCTTACCTTAGAGATTTTATATGTATATTGTTGTACGTTTAATGTTTTGATAGGTCTTCCTTTCTTCAAGTCCCTTGGTTTGAGCTTTGTCACAAAGTGTTTCAATCATCATCTTCTTCTATGACCTCACACTTTGGGGGGCAATTTTTATACACCATTTTGTCACTTTGCTCAGTGTCGCATCTCACAAGTAAAAACGATACCCCCTAATCATCATTGAATTCAAAGAAGATCCACATTGCCTTTTGCCTCCATTCTTTGTCTTTTTTCCTCATTATTGGCTTCATTTAACCATGGTCACTCCCATTTCCACTCTGGGGGAGAGACCATCCCCTTAACACAGTGTCAGGGGAGCGACCGAGTTGCTTTGTCTTCCCTTCTAGGGGAGGGACCATCTTGATAAGGTCAAATCCCACGAATCTAGGGGCATATTTCGAGGACTTTCTCGATGGTTATTGTTTTTTTTTCTTGTTTTCATCGAAATATGATTCAAGTCTCCTTCTATCCTATCTTGGGAGAAAGAATAACCATGAATATAACTCATCCTTTACCAAGATCCATTCTTTCCTCAACCAAGTCCCTGATTTATCTTAAGTGGTTGATCTCCTATGCATCTATATAACCAGGACTCTCATCAGTGAAAAGGGGGCAGAGGATGAATAATGTACCAAACTTATGATTCCATAGAAAAGATATAAACCTTTGCTAGAGAGTAAACTATCTCATCTAAGGTCTAAAGAAGGAGATCAGGAGGTCAACACTATCACATAAAGGTTGCAACTTTCCATATTATTATCAATATAACGTTTCTTGGTTCTCTTATGTTTGCTTGTTCATTCTTTGCTTTTGATCTCTTCATAGTAAGTCATCATGTAGGATTATTCTCACCTAATCCTAGGAGGTAGTAGAAGAAGTCTTGTTCCCTTTTGTGCTTGCAGGTATCAACTTCACCAAAGTAGCTACTAGGTTGGAGCTTACTTAGATTGGAGAAGCGAGGATGAACGCAAGAATAAGGTGCACTACTTTTTCTATTTTCTACATAACCCTCCTATAAAGAAATAGAATAGTGATCTTAGAGAATTTCAGTTACCAATTGCTTTGATTCTATCTTGCCCCAGGGAAGCAAGAGAGTGATTACTTTGTCCGTATAATATTTTCTCTACCACACCAAGACCAGATCCATTATTTGGGGCATATATCATTTCAAAAGAAGGAATAGTGATGAAGATTGAAGCCAATAGAGGATGGCCAACACCAAAGAATGTTTCGAAAGTAGATTTTTTATGGGATTAGCAGGATACTACAAGAGATTTATAGCAGGTCTCTCTAAGATTGTTCATCCCATCACTTATTTACAAAAGAAGGGAATTAAGTTTGAATGGACAACAAAGTGTGAAAATGTTTTTAATTGATTGAAAGAGTTACTTACTAGTGCACCTATTTTGAAGATTGTTGATCCAAATGAGAATTTTGTGGTATGCACATATGCATGCAAAGAAGGACTTGGTGGATCCCTTGGGCATGTCATTATTTATGACTCCAAAAAGATTAAAGAACACAATATGAATTATGCAACATGTGATTTGGAATTTGTTGTCATAGTTCATGCATTGAATATGTGGAGGCATTACTTAATGGGAACAAAATTTGAATTGAGGATAGACCATAGTGGTATGGAATATCTATTTGAACAACCTACTTTAAATGTTAGGCAAACAATATGGCTGGAATGTTTAACTAAGTATGGCTTTGACATCAAACATATTAAAGGAAAAGAAAATAAAGTTGTCGATGTACTCAACATAAGGGTACATTGTTGATTAATTGGGTTGGTTGTCATTGATGTCAACCCTTGAAGCAAGTTCGGTAGCAAAGTCTCGTAGCCCCAACAGTATGGTTTAGGGACTTAATTTTGTTTGAGGTATAAAGCTATAAAGAACACTGTATTTGCATGTAAGACTATTCTAGATGGATAATACATTTCGTGCCATTTCCAGTGATATGTGGAACGCCACACAAATCTTCACGGTTAGAGAGTTATGGCCATGCGAAGTTGGAAAACCCTCATGAGTTATCTAGAATCTCCTAGAAGGTCAAAGAAGTCAATTTATTCTAGAAGCTCCTAGAAGAAGTTTACTAGTTAAAGTGGTTATGACTAGGAGTTAATCATGAGTTAAGTTGTTGCAAAAAAAAAATAATTAAAAATAAATTAGCTGCAAGTAGAAGTGGAGAGATTAGTATTTGTGGATAAAGTGGTTGTAAGTGGGAAAAATGGTTAGAAGTGGGTTAGCCCTAAAAGAAGGAAGTTGGGTAAAGTTAGTTAGAAGATAACCCCTTGGGGAAGCTACTTGGAGAGTATAAATAAGAAAGCAAGGGTCTCCTATTAGAATCTAATGAGCACATTGAATATCTATTATCTGTGAAAATTTTATTGCATGTACTTGTTGATACATTTGAAGTCACGCAAGTTTGAGGTAGCAAAGGAGGGTTGATGGTGAAAGTTTCAAAGTTGCAGATTTACTGAAGAAACCATAGTTTTTGAGGTGTACATGGGCTGCAGTGGAGGAAGTCATGTACATACATAGGATGCAGTGGATGAGGGCGCATACATATGCAGGTTGAAGAAGAAGAGGTCACATATAGTTGGGAAAAACCATGAAATATTGAGTAGATGAAGATTCCATGTATTTAGAGTATGAAAGCAAGCTCCCAAGAAGCCCTACAATAATCAGGTATATCAAATCTTTCTATAGATTCAAAAGGTATGTCATATTCTTATAAATAGTTAGGTATTGTTGTCTATGTGAGATATAATTATGGGAGATTGAGGATTTTCTCTAGAGAGGCTGTTGGTTGTATGACACCTACTGTATGAGCTAGATCTACAAAATTACAGTGCTAGTATGTCTGGTATTTAATCATTGGTACATCTCGTTGGTTTGAGTGTTGAGGCATATCTTGTATTTCTTGTTGCATGGTTGAGGGTTTTGGTTGTGGTGTGTTGGTGTATTTTGAAGCTGCATATTAGTGAGGGTTTGATGTCTAGTCCATGTGAGGGTTATTACACTTGATCATGATTGTATACATATGTATGGCACATGACTAGAGAGACATAGATGCACTTGGTTAAGGGATACATATGATGATGTATGCATATATACACAATTACAGATTGGATATAGTGATAGGCTGTAGGTGGATGTGACAAAGGCAGTGAAGGTCTGGAGGGTTGGAAGTTTATCAGTTTTAGAAAGGTGAAATCCCTAGCTTTTTGAAGGTGTATGAAGGCTACAGTATAGACAAGATGCGTACATGTGAAGGCTACAGTATAGATAGGTCGTGTACATACGCGTGTTGTAGCATATACAGGCCGCGTATCTGTTGGTTTTGGTACATGTTGATTACATGTTATTGGTACAGGTTTGATTACAGGTTCTTGGCACAAATTGATATAGGTTTACATTGGTATATCTCATAGTGACAATGTGGCAATGGTTTCATCATTTATTTGACACTTATATTTCAGGGCGACAAGACATGGCAAGGATAGGTGGTTGTAGCCACCTTCTAGTTGTAGCTGGAGAACATAGGGGGTTGGAGTCTCCTTCTAGTTGGAGCCAGAAAATTGAGGAGTTGGATCTTCCCTAAGGTTGTAGCCTGAAAATATAGGGGGTTGGAGCCTCCTTCCAGTTGTAGCTGGAAAAAAAAGGAAGTTGGTGCTTCTAATGAATGTAATTCTTAAACATATAAGAAAAAGATTTCCACGGTTTTCTGCCACATTGGGTTTCCATGTTAAAATACTGGTGTACTGTGTATGTGTGTGATTGCTCATTTTTCATGGTTTATTTATTTTGAACTTGTTGAATGATATTGGTAAATTGATGATAAATATAAACAACACTTATATACTATGGTTAAAAAGGATTAAAAAGATTTATTACAGATTCGCACCCCTCTCAACAATCCAACAATTAGTATCAGAGCGAGTTCCTTCAGGAATCAGTTTAGCCACTGGAAGGTAGATCATCGAGAGAAACAATATGTATAAAAATGGAATAACATAGTTTGATGGACATAACTATGCATTATGGAGTAGAAGGATGAAAACATATGTACAACCACAGGGATTCGATATTTGACAATCAATAGTAGATGGATATAAAGAACCCGTCGTTCCTCCAACAAATGAAAATGGAAGGAAACTCAGTCTGAATAATTCAAAAGACAAAAAATGCTATTCTGAATGGTTTGGTTGATTTGGTATATGTCAAAGTTATGCATTGCAGATCAACAAAGGAGATTTGGGACAAAATTTAGATTTTTTATGAAGAAGATACAAAAGTCAAGGCAACAAAGCTTCAAACTTATGGATGTCAATTTGAACAGCTGAAGATGAAGGAAGATGAAAATATTGCAACCTACCTTTTACGAGTTGATGAAATAATGAATGCAATGAGAGGATTGGGAGAAGAATTTGATGAATCTATAATTGTTCAAAAAGTGCTAAGATCTCTTCCAATGAGATTTGATCCTAAGATATCAGCAGTAGAAGAAATAATAAATCTTGGTTCGATAAGCATGGACGAGCTACATGGAATATTCCTATCCTATGAAATGAGAACTGAACAAGAGAATCCAATTACAAAACAAGTAGCATTGAAAGCATCCAAGAAGTCAAAGCAAAAGGGCAAGCAAAAGGCAAAGTCAGATAACAACAACAATGACATCTCAGAAGATGATGAAGAAGTAGCCAACTTTGTCAGAAGACTAAAAAAGGGAATCGATGACAAATATAGCGATAAGCTTCCATTGATTTGTTTTAATTGTGATGGTATTGGTCATTTCACTAACAAATGTCCCCATAAGAAAAATAAAAGAAATGAAGAAGATGATTCAAATAGCAAACAAATATACAAAGGCAAAAGAACCACAAATAATTTTTTCAAGAAAAGCTTTTGCACCAAAGAAGACAACACCTCATCATACAAAGATGAAGTCAGTGAAAGTGAGACATAAAGGGTTCTAGTCATGGTAGTAGAAGGCTCTAAAGAAGAATATGAAGAGGCAGAAGTTGACTATAGAGAAGAATTGTTGAGTGCCAAAGAAGTTATAAAAAGGGAAAATAAGAAAAACAAGTCACTACAGGCATAACTAAAAAGAAAAGAGGAAACTTAATATCCAACTATGAAGAACTCGAGCAAATGATCACTAAATTAAAAATCCAAGTTGAAGAAGAAAAAATATTTGAAGAAGCACTCAAAGAATGGTTGGAAGAAAAAGACAGGATCATTAGAGGTTTGGAAGCAGAGATTGTCACATTGAGAAAAGACCTTCAAAAGAAAAAACATGTAGGATAACTATAAAGTTTTGGATAACATTATCAACAGTCAAAGGCGACATCATGACAAGTCCGAGATATGATACAATCAGATAGAAAAAGGCTTAATCTCCAAAAGTACAAATTAAGAAACAAAATCAAGAAGCTACACAGAGATAGTCAAAGGATCTCCTGAGAAGGAAGAGGACAAGAGGTTTTATCACATAGATGTTCCACCACCCAAAATTTTCAAATTCCAGAATCAACATCAGTCATAACAAAAAAGGTTTCAAGAAGAAGGATTCTAAAGAGTAACTCCTTTCAGAATATCTTCAACTCCTAGGTATCAAACTATCTTCTTTGGTTTATGTTATTCATGTAACAATTTTGGACATAAAGCTGTAAATTGCAGAGCAAATAGCAGAAACAGAAACAACTATTAAATTCATGCAAAAAATGGTTATCCAAGAAGGCCTAGTGAAGCACAGAGAATAAGCTACAACAAGTTTGAATCCTTGAGAACTGAAGTGGAATGCTACAAGTGCAACAACTTTGGACACATGGCCAAAGATTGTAGAATGATAGTCTCTCCAAGAGAATCACAACAGAATAACAATAGTCACATACATGAACCTTAAAGAATATGGATAAGAAAGCATAATCGATATAACAATGAAGAATGCACACTCGCTCTACAAGCTCAACACAAGAAACATGGTTGGTATGTTGATAGTGGTTGTTCAAAGCACATGACAGGTGATAAGGACATGTTTGTATCTTTGAAAAGGGAAAGAGATGGGTCAATCTCTTTTGGAAACGACAACTCATCCATAATCATAGGAAGAGGCACAATCAAAATTGGAAGTAAGGATGCAAAGACAAAAAATGTTCTACTAGCGGAAGATATGAAACACATTCTTCTGAGTGTAAGTCAAATGTGTGACCAAGGTCACAAACTTGTGTTTGATTCGCATAAATTCGAGATAAGAAAAGAAGATTTGGGCAGAGTGGTGGCGACAACTATGAGAAATTCAAGCAACATATTAGTATTAAGTGAAATTGGAAAAGAAAAGTGTTGTTTAGGAAAGGAAGATGAAGTTTGGTTATGGCACAGACGAATGGGTCACATAAATTTCGATAATATTGTCAAGGTCAGCAGAAAGGAAGCAATAAGAGAAATTCCCTAGATCGTGAAGCCAACAAGCACATTATGCATGCATTGTCAACAAGGAAAGAAAACAAAGACCAAGTTCAAATCAAAGGAATACTCCACAACAAGACTGTTGGAAATTGTGCATACTGATCTAGTTGGACCAACTAGAACAAAGGGTTTGAAAGGTGAGCATTGTTTTATGCTACTAGTTGATGATTATACAAGAATCACTGTAGTTTTTTTTCTCAGGAAGAAGTCAGAGGCATTTGAGAACTTCAAAATATACAAGAAGATGGTTGAAAATGAAACACGTTTGAAAATCAAATGTTTGAGATCAGACAATGGAGGATAGTTTACGTCAAAGGAATTTATGAACTTCTGTAGTAAACACAGGATAAAGAGGCAATTATTTGTTGCCAGGACATCACAACAAAATGGAGTTGTCGAAAGAAAGAACAGGACAATACAAGAAATAGCTTGAACTGTAGTAATGGATTCCAAGTTGGCAGATGTCTTTTGGGCACAAGCAGTGCATACAACAATTCACATTCAAAACAGAGTAATGCTCAGAAACAACAATGATAAACTCCTTATGAGCTATGGAAAGGAAGATTAGCCAATGTGAAGCACTTCATATTTTTTGGAAGCAAATGCTATATTAAAAGGGAAGATGGAAATATGGGAAAGTTTGATTCTCGTGTTGACAAAGGTATACTTGTTGGGTACTCAAGCACAAGAATTAGTTCACCAGAACAATAGCACCTAACACTATTGTCGACAGATGAGCCAAACAGTTTTGAAGAAGCCAACATGGATGAATTCTGGATTAAAGCCATGAATGAAGAGTTAGATCAGATAGAGAAAAATGACACTTGGGAACTGGTTCCAAAGCCAAGGAACAAGAATATAATCGACACAAAGTGGGTCTTCAGAAACAAATTGAATGAAGATGGATAGGTTACCAGGAATAAAGAAAGATTGATATGTAAAGGATACGCTCAGGTTGAAGGTATATACTTTGGACAAACATTTTCCCTAGTTGCCAAAATGGAAGCAATCGGATTGATCCTCGCTTATGCATGCTCTAAGAATATCAAAGTGTATCAGATGGGTGTGAAATCAACCTTCCTGAATGGAGATCTAGAAGAACAAGTCTACATATAGCAACCATAAGGATTTCAGTTGTCAGATAATGAAAATTATGTTTGCAGGTTGAAGAAGGCCTTGTATGGTCTCAAACAACCCCCCAGAGCATGGTATTCCATACTACACAACCATCTACAACAACAAGGGTTCAAGAAAGGAAATGTAGACAACAACCTCTACATCAAGGTAAATCAAGATAATATTTTGTTAATTAAAGTTTATGTTGATGATATTATTTTTGGAAGTGATGATGACAGGATGAGCCAGAAATTTGCAAAGGATACACAGGACGAGTTTGAAATGTCATTGCTTCGAGAATTATCTTTCTTCTTGGGTCTTCATATATGTCAAAGCAACCAAGGCATTTCTATCTCTCAGACCAAGTATATCAGAGAAATGCTGAAGAGATTCAGAATGGAAGATTACAAACCAATCAATACTCCTATGCAAACCATTGTCAAGTTAAGTAAAGATGATGATTCAAAGGCTACAGATCAGAGGCAGTACATGTCAATGATTGACAACTTACTTTATGTGACAACTTCTAGACTAGATGTGATGCAAACAATTGGATAGGTGGCATGATTTCAGGCAACACCAAAGGAATCACATGTTCTAGTAGTAACGATGATATTTATATATCTCAAGGGTACATAAGAGTTTGTATTATGATATCCAAAAGGAAAGGATCTATCACTTATTTCCTACACAAATGCATATTGGGAAGGTTTCATTGATGACCGGAGAAATACAAGTGGAGCAACATTCTACTTGGGTGAGTGTTTTGTATATTGGCTAAGAAAGAAACAATCATCAATATCATTGTCTACAACCAAAGCAGAGTATATTGCAACAACATCATGTTGTACACAAAGTTATATGGATGAAACAAACATTGAAAGATATATAGATTGAGTATGATGAGACAATTTCGATATTTTGCGACAACACATTTGCCATTATCATCTCAAAGAATCCAGTGATGTACTCGAAGATGAAGCACATTCCGATCAAGTTTCACTTTCTACGGGAACATGTTGCAGAGAAGAACATCAGAGTTGAATATGTGGGAACAAAAGAACAAATTGTATATATCTTTACAAAAATAATTCCAAGGGAAGCTTTTGAGTATCTTCGATAGAGAGTCGGAGTAGTTTCCACTCGAAAATGAATGCTTTTGAATGCTTATCGTATATGTCTTAGATTTACATGAGGAAGCACCATAAAGAGGACAATTCACTTTTGGGAGAGTTCAGGCAGGGGGAGCAACCCCTGGGATAGTTCAGTCTAGGGGAGCAACCTCAACATGAAGTTACCTTTTCCATTGATTTCAAAGGGGGAGAAATGTATCATATGCATGGAGAGAGAGTTAGATACTTGGAGAAAGAGCACAAATGCATGTTTCCAGGGGAAGCGATGGTCATAGGGGGAGCATGAGTGATATGACTTCAATGTTGCATTAGAGTGTTTCCATCAATGCCAAAGGGGGATATTGTTGATTAATTGGGTTGGTTGTCATCGATGTCAACCCTTGAAGCAAGTCTGGTAGCAAATTCCAGTAGCCCCAATAGTATGGTTAAGGGACTTAAGTTTGTTTGAGGTATCAATGTATTTGTAGGTAAGACTATTCTAGATGGATAGTACATGTCGTGCCATTTTTGGTGATATGTGGAATGCCACATAAATCCTCATGGTTAGAGAGTTATGGTCATGTGAAGTTGGAGAACCCTCAATAGTTATCTAGAAGCCCCTAGAAGGTCAAAGACATCAATTTATTCTAGAAGCTCCTAGAAGAAGTTTACTAGTCAAAGTGGTTGTGAATAGGAGTTAATCACGAGTTAAGTTGTTGCAAAAACAAAATAATTAAAAATAAATTAGTTGCAACTAGAAGTGGAGAGATTACTATTTTTGAATAAAGTGGTTGTAAGTGGAAAAAGTGGTTAGAAGTGGGTTAGCCCTAAAAGAAGGAAGTTGGGTAAAGTTAGTTAGAAGATAACCCCTTGAGGAAGCTACTTGGAGAGTATAAATAAGAGAGCAAGGGTCTCCTATTAGAATCTAATGAGAACATTGAATATCTATTATTTGTGAAAAGTTTAATTCATTGATACATCTGAAGTCACGCAAGTTTGAGGTAGCAAAGGAGGGTTGAAGGTGAAAATTTCGGATTTGCAGATTTACTGAAAAAATCCTAGTTTTTGAGGTGTACGTGTGATGTAGTAGAGGAATTCATGTACATACGTGGGCTGCAATGGATGAGGGCGCGTACATACACAGGTTGAATAAGAAGAGGTCATGTACAATTGGGAAAATCCATGAAAGCTTGAGTAGATGAAGATGCCATGTCTTTAGAGTTTGAAAGCAAGCTCCCAGGAATCCCTACAATGATTAGGTACAACAAATCTTTCTACATATTCAAAAGGTATGTCATATTCTTATAAATAGTTGGATATTGTTGTCTATATGAGATATGGTTATGGGAGATTGAGGATTTTCTCTAGAGAGGTTGTTGGTTGTATGACACCTAATGTATGAACTAGATCTATAGAAATACAATGATGGTATGTATGGTATTAATCACCAGTACATCTTGTTGGTTTGCGTGTTGAGGCATATCTTGTATTTCTTACATGGTTGATGGTTTTGGTTGTGGTGTGTTGGTGAAGTTGTTGGTGTAGTTTGAAGCTGCATATCAGTGAGGTTTTGATGTCTATTCCATGTGAGGGTTATTATAATTGATGATAATATTATACACATGCATGGCACATGACTAGAGAGACACAGATGCTCTTGGTTAAGGATATGTATGATGATGTATGCATAGATACACAGTTACCGATTGGATACATTGATAAGCTGCAGGTGGATGTGATAGAGGCAGTGAAGGTCTGGAGGGTTGGAAGTTTATGAGTTTTAGAAAGGTGAAAACCCTAGCTTTCTGAAGGTGTATGCAAGCTACAATATAGACAGGTCACATACACACACAAGCTACAATATAGATAGGTCGCATACATACGTGTGCTGCAACATATATAGGCCGCATATCTATTGGTTTTTGTTGGTACATGCTTATTACTGGTACAAGTTGATTATAGGTTATTGGTATAGGTTGGTTACAAGTTCTTGGCACATATTGGTACAAGTTTACAGTGGTATATCTCACAGTGACAGTGTGGAAATGGTTTCATCATTTATTTGAAACTTATATTTTAGGATGACAGGACGGGGCAAGGATAGGTGGTTGTAGCCACCTTCTAGTTGTAGTCGAAGAACATAGGGGATTGTATCCTCCTTTTGGTTGGATCCAAAAAATTGGGGAGTTGGAGCTTCCCTCAGGTTGTAGCCTTAAAATATAATGGGTTGGCGCCTCCTTCCAGTTGTAGCTGGAAAACAAAGGAAGTTGGTGCTTCCAATGAATGTAATTCTTAAAGACATATAAGAAAAATCATTTTGTGGTTTTCTTCTGCATTGGGTTTCCACGTAAAAATACAGGTGTACTATGTATGTGTGTGATTGCTCATTGTTCATGGTTAATTTTTCCTCACTTGTTGAATGATATTGGTAAATTGATCATAAAGATAAACAACACTGATATATTGTGGTTAAAAAGGATTAAAAAGCTCTATTACTAATTCACCCCCCTCTTAGTAATCCAACATACATATCATGCATGCTACAACCATTAGTGTGCACATATCATATTTAAAGAGCAAAATTTTAGATGTTGATGTCATAGACCAACATTACCTACAAGCAAAAGAAAACTTACAACTGAGAGATGTACAACAAAAAATTAAAGAGTATAAGATGAAAGCAGATGGAGTACTTATGCATACAAATATAATTTATGTTCCTAATTCTAGAGATCCAAGGAATTTTGTGTTGAAAGAAATGCATAATGTTCCATATGTCGAACACTTTGGTTAGTAGAAAACAACTGCAGTGATAAGAAGCCAACAATTTTGACCAGGAATGAAGAACAATGTTGTTGAGTACATTTCCAAGTGCATGGAATGTCAAAGAGTGAAGGCTTAGAATAGACACCCAACATGTAAGCTACACACATTGTTAATCCCATAGTGGAAATGGGAAGTAGTAACCATTGATTTTATCACTAAATTGCCCAGGACAACAAGGCAACATGATTCAATAATGGTAGTGGTGGATAAATTAACAAAGGCTTCTCATTTTATTCAAGTAAAGATGACTCATAAGATAACTAATATTGCATAAATTTATATGAAGGAAAATGCTAGGTCACACAAAATACCTAAGGCAATAGTTTTAGATAGAGATTCAAAGTTTACTTCAAACTTTTAGAGAGGATTGTTTGAGAGATTTGGTACGGATTTGAATTTTAGTACAACATACCATTCATAGTAAGATGGGCAAACAAAGACAGTCAACCAAGTGATTGAAGACATGCTAATAATGTATGTGATGGATAAGTTATCTAATTGGGAAGATTATTTTCATTTTGTTGAGTTTACCTACAATAATGGGCATCGATCTTCATTAAATATGAGCTCATTTGAAGCTCTGTATGGTAGAAAATGCAATACTCCAGTGAGTTGGGACAACCCGACAGATAGAGTGGTACTTTGGACATCATTTCTCAAGAAGATTAAAGAGTAGATGATTAAAATTAAGCATAATTTGAAAGCAACACAAGATAGGAAAAAGAGTTATGATGATAAGAGCAGGACAACCAGAGAATTTAAAGTGGGAGAGCATGTATTTTTGAAAATGAATCCCAAGAAAAGCTCATTGAAATTGGGCAGTTGTACAAAGCTAGAAGCTAGATTTTGTGGTCTATTTGAGTTATTGGATAGAATAGGGCCATTTACATACATGCTTGCATTGCGTGCTTCCATGAATGCACATAATGTATTTCATGTATCTTTGTTGAAAAAGTATGTGCATGATCCTAACCATATAATTGATTGGAATTTGATTTAGGTGGAGCCAAAGGGAGACTTTGAGGTACAACTAATGGGTATACTGGAAAAGAAGGTCACGGTGCTCCAGAAAAAATCCACAGGGTAGGTAAAGGTCTAGTGGACATGCTATAGCCATGAATAAGTGACATGGGAATCATAAGATACAACGCAAGAGGTACACTCGCAGTTGTTTTTGAATTTTTGATAAAAACCACACACACACACCCACACCCACACCTTCATTGTGTTATGCACTGAGGACAATGCCAAAATAAGGGGGAGGGGGATGTAATACCTTGGTTTTGAGTCCCCAAATTAATAATGTGTTTTTGTTTATTTGTTGAAAGGCCAGATTGCTTATAAAGTTGAAAGGTCGGAGAGCCTAATAATGTGATACTTTGAATATAATAATAAAAATACATCACTTGCTGCAAGACAAACAAGGACAGAGTTATAGGGGCTATGAATCCACAATAAAGGGGGCTAAAGGGGCTAAGCTTTTTTTATTATATTTTATTCACCCATCTTGGAATTAGTTGGGAAAAGTTTTTATGTGAGGTTCTTGGGGAGGCCAAATGGTGCATTATTGCATGTAATTATATAAACCATGTTTTTGGTCATTGGGGGGGTTCCTCGATCATTTTTTGAATTGTTCCTCATTCATTCTTGTTCAATTTGGTTCTTGGTTTGGGCGTGGAAAATTAATTGCTAGAGGTAGAGATCCATTGCTAGTTGGTTGTATGTATCTATTGGTTATTCCAACAATAAATTAATGCCTGTGCATGGAAATGATAGCAATTGCGAAAGAATTGTCCATAACTGAGAATCCTTGGGGTTTCTAGCATTGAGATTTCCTAACCAGTGGCAATGGAGCCCTAGAAAGAAGTGGAATGAAGGGGGTTCATTTCTCTGGGTTGCGTAGGTTGAGGGGGAAAGAGACTTGGTAAAATGGGAATATTGTGTGGTTGAGAAAACTATGAGAGCTTGTTGGTTGACTGGTGTGTGTTTTAGGGTCAGCCTAGGACCCATCCTTGTGGATTCATAGCATTGACTCGAGGGTGGCCTATTGTAAAGATTTTATGTGCAATAGAGCCTAATGTTGGATGGGAACATCTGACATCTTCAGCCCATTGGTGAAACTATTGTTTAAAGATAAGTTCCATGTTATATGTTTCTTGCATTTATATATTTCTGTTGTGTAATTATCTTTGTGTTGAGTTTAAAATGTGCATGTTTGATGTTGATGTTGTGCATGCCATGTTAAATGTTTCTTTTATAGATACATATGTTTCTTGATTATTGTATGTGTTGGTATCATGTTTCTTGATTTATTAATCCATATCAGAAATTTCAAAATTTTCCCAAGAAGATGAATTTTTTAGGTACCCGGTCAAGGGGTACGTCACACTTCCCATACTACATACCCACTAAATAATGTTTAATGTAGCATGGTGTCATTTGTTGTGGGTTGTCCAATCTTGACCATAAGTGAAGTAGCAATGGTTGATGTGCATTGAGGCCGTTTTGATGACCTTTCTACCTCCTCCCACACACTTCATTCTTTGTCGAAGAAGCTTCTGGGGGCTTGGAGCTCGAACCTTTGATTTTTTTGTTACCCTCTAGGTTGTTGTTGTTGAGCATCATCTAAGTGCTTTGGGCACCATTAAAGACCCTTAATGTTGTTGTGAGCCTCACTACTCATCATGCATGTCTTTGGTGTGTGGAAGAAGTGTTGGGAAACACCAAAGGCCATGAGGTCAACTTGGTACTCTATCTATGGAAATATGTTTTAATTTTTAGGTAGGCACCAAGTGAACCTTGCATTGTTTCAATGATTCCTTGTTGTGGGTGTTTGTTTCTAGCTCTCCCATTGTAATGAATAGTTAGGATGTTTGTTTACCCTCTCTACCTTCTTCACACCATATAACATTTGTGCATTTGAGATTCCCCTCTATCATTGCTTAGGTCTCTTGTATTATCTGCTTCGTTTGTATACTCCTTTGAACCTTCCATTCCATGTTTGAACCTCGCTTATATTTCTTGAATGTTGGTTTAAAACAAGGAAAATAACTACATAACAGCTAGTCCTTGCCTCCTTGATTAATCAAAGCATTCAAAGTCTTTAGCTAACATTTGTTTTTAAATAACTTTGAGACTATTAATTTAATGATGACACTTTTTTGTGTTGATACCTTTCACCGTGGATGGATGAACCTCATTATACTAATTTAAAAATTATATTATAATAACAAAATGGAGTTTTGATAATGCACAAAGCTTTCCTATTAATAATCCTTACCAATAATGTTAAACGTGGTAACATGTCACAATAATATTAAATGTTAATACAAGTGGTATTTTTGTTCTACATCTGATCCACCGACATATTAACATGATCTCCCTTTTATTAAGGTTCTTCTTGCATAAAACCATGAAAGCTTATGTTGCATGTCTTACAATTCAATGAAGAAAAGAGGTGATAAAACATCTTCTGCAATGGGTAGATGCTAGAAGCCAAAGTATATAATCATGATTCATGTACACCTTGTCGATCTTCTATGAATTTATTCACATGAAAAGCTATATTCACTATTTTGTAGAGTGCTTAGAGGAAAAGTGACATCAACATTAAACGTTGCAACGTGAGGTACATGAAGCATAAACACTCGCTTATAGAATGGTCACAAAACTACGTACTATAAATATGTTTACTTTTCAATCCACAACATTGATGGAATGTGTTTTCGATTTGGAATGGAGTTATTGGACAAATATATATTGACAAGCTCTGAGCACCATTTATTCTCTTTATTTCTTCTCTAAGAACGAATTTGACATTGTCAAATAGAGTATTTCTGCAATCACCACCAGCCGTTGGTATATATATCAAGAGATATTAATGTGTTTTCGATTTGAAATGGAGTTATTGGACAAAAATATATTAACAAGCTCTGAGCGCCATTTATTCTCTTTATTTCTTCTCTAAGAACAAATTTGACACTGTCAAACAAAGTATTTCTGCAATCACCACCACCCATTGGTATATATATCAAGAGATATTCTCCCAATGTGTACTGTTCATAGGTACGTCCCATGGAAAGAAGATTACCACGTATCCTCCCAATAACCACCGGTGAGAACGATAGAACCACCAGTCAAAATGACATAGTTAGACTACCACCAATCAGATTGACATAGTCGCCGCCACCATCTAGTAGAGAACATATCACTCATGTATGCCTGAAGAAAGAAAGCACACAAGCAATTCCATGGGATCAAAACTCCTGTAAGCATGACAATTACATTTCCACACGTGCATGCTTTCAATCTAAACTGGTAAATATTTTACACGCAAAAGAACTTGCCCTGAGACTGGAGGTATAGCCTTTGAATTTGAGTTATAGCTTGTAGTCTGTAGTAGCATGCAACAAATTTCTGAATGTGGAGGGTAAGGATCTCCCAAATTTCTGAATGTGGAGGGTAAGGATCTCCCACTAGGTGGATAACACATATTGGAGGCATGGTAGAGAATGCATCTCGACGACATGAGCGATGGCCAGGCAGTGAGGAAATAGCAAGGCGGTGAGCAACGATGGTTGAGGGTGATAAGGTAAATACCATTGCGTATGCAGATCACCACGAGATGGAATCTACCACAACAACAATAATACATCTACTACAACAACTATCAACTGTTAGAGATACTTGTAGGAGGTTCTACTATAACTGTAAACTGTCATATATATTTTTTAGAAGCTCTAAACCTTGACGAATCAATTTTATTACGCCGAAAGGAGTACACCTATTGACAATGGGCATAGTTAATATGTTTTTAGTACTTAATTAATTTTGTATGGACAAGATTAAATATTGTTGGAATATTCTTAGTCGTCCTAATAAATCAATGGTTGTGATTTCAACCACTAACTTCCTCACTATTATAAAGACATCCTTTTACATGTTTATTTTTTTACTTTTACTTAATCATATTTAAAATTTACTATGATGGCTAGCTGATTGCCACCTCTGAGTAATTAACGTTTCATTTTCTAAAGAGCCCAAGTTTACTAGCCACGATTTTTACTCCAACTATTATTTACTGGGCAGGATTTTCCTGCCTTGAACTCTTACCGCGTCGTCTTACCACGTCGGTTATTTAATGCACATGGTTATACTCTGAAAATTAGAAAATATTTTTTCCCTCCACTAGGAGTATTTAGTCCCGTCAATATCATGAGGGCCAATCAAAAAATGGGAATACATGTTTTTGAAAATTATAAAAAATAATATTTTTCAAAAGAGAAATAATTGAAAACATAATCCACAACATAGGAAAAACTTTGTTAAAAAAATACAGAATGCACCAAATAATGTCGCAAAATGGACGGGTTAATAGGTTGCTGCTACTGCGTGAAAGCTATAGTCCCTGGCTGGAGGGGAGGACTAAAAATGAGAAGGCTTTAGGCCAAGCACCCTTTTCACAATAAGTATGAGCTCATTTTTATCATAAGATTTAGCCAAGCATATTTAACAATAGTTTATATCTGCTTAAAACCCTAACACGAGTACCATTTTGGCATTGTCTATCGGTTTGTAGTTGTTTTGAGGCTTGTTTCTTTTGGGTCCTTGTGTTGCTTCAAAGTGAAAACCTTGAAGATGTTGAAGGTTGAATGTTGATATTGTTTCATGTGCTATGTTCCATTTTAGCCCAAACTCTATCATGGTTTTTTCTTAATTCTTTGTACCTTGCATTTGCTGTATTTTATGAATAGAAGAGGATCAAACTATCAAATATCACAGTCACTCTGTTTGATTGATCATGTAAACCCTCCAAACATTATGACTACCTCATGCACTTGACTATCGTAATTATTTTGCTCATATTTCCTTGGGAAGACTTAACCATTGCTTTGCTACAATTCTTGACATGGGCATGCTTACCCTACATTATCACACTCGTTATTTTGAAGAAACATTGATTTTATCCAACATTATGAACTCTATTTTTTGAAGACTAAACTTAGCCTTCCTTTTTTTGTGAAGGATAAAAATTGTGTTTCATCTGGGCATCATTATGATTCTTTCTCGGGATTTTGGGATGATTGTTTTAGTTATGATGCCTCTTCTATTTGTCTGTATCTTTTCCCCCACTTTCATCTCATCCTTTGATTGATTGTCTTGTTAGCATCACTTGCTGTAATGTAAAACCTAGCTTTGTTAAAAATAAATGAGCATTAATTTCATGGCTCCATTAAAATCCTATTTATTTTAATGCATCTTAGAGGCCCATTGCATTCATTTCTTGCTCAACATAAAAAAAATAATTGCGTGTAATTTAAAATTTGATGTGGCTTCAATCCCATCTCATGTATATTTCATATATCATTGATGCATTGTCATCACCATTTCATAAACATATTTATGCATTTCTATGATGGTTGTTGTGCTTGGATTTTTCAACTTAGGATGGTCCTGTATATGATAATTTGCAACACCATATAAGCCTTAAGCTCATAGCAACAATATTTCTGATTATGAGTTACATGTAGTAGTCTAGATGCATGTCACATGTATTCCTTTCACGATTTGATTCATGTTTGTTCATGTTTAATTTGTGACAAAATCGTGGAGCGATAAGGTTGACATGTTCATCATATGATTGCAAGTTGTTTGTTAATAGATGAGTTTTTGGGGCAAAGGATCTCATGGCCTGAAAAGAGGACATATACAGAGGGAAGATACCATATGATGGGGTGGAAAACAATAAGGTTTTCTATCCACTTCAATGTTGATTCCACTAAGTTCAATCAACTAGCAAAAACATGCCAATTATATTTAAGGGATAATCCTAATATGCAACCAACCATGTTTCCTTATTTTCCCAATTCACGCCGTTACACTAATATTTATGAGATTCATCATGCTTTCTCTTATATTGGTCACACTTAGAATGTCAATCTAACACCTCCCTTTGTTGGCAATGATTGATCTAAATTGGATCATCATATAATTTTTCATCTATCTTGGTACTTTTTGGGTGGAAAAAATGGGAGGAATTAGCTTGTAGGGCCATTTTAGTGGCAAGTCCCAGTTTGGAAAATCGGGGTCAGGAAACTTTTAGATCCATTTTGAGGCATTAAATGGAAATTTTGGGAGTTACAACGTTCAAAACATGGAAAATACACACCCTTGATGTTCATCTACACATTGATACCTTTCTAACGGTGTGGAAATCACCTCAATCAAATCTTGTATGTGAAAGTTATGCCTCCTTCAAGTTGACCTACCTTGTTGACCACCATGGTTCAAGTGGATGCCATGTCAACCTCCATTACTCGAAAATATGGGGCTATCCATGTGTATAATTTCAAGAATATCCTAGAAAGTCCAAATCTTATCACTAATGGAGGGTTGAGGATGTAAAAATCCTAACCCTAGATGACTATCTGTCTATGTTAAATACCAGGTTGTTAGGAGGAGAAAGGGTTCCATTCTTCAACATTGTACTTGTTCCATAGTTGAGCGGAGCAGATAGGAGTGATATTTTGAGAGCATAACAAAGGAGAAAAAGATTCAGTAGCAGCCATACAAACCATAATGTTAAAATCAACTCCACAATGAGTGTCTCTTTCTTTGTATTTGCATTTCCATAACTAAAGAAAAGAGAGTGGAGCATAGGCCTCACTTTCTAGCTGGGTTTTCTCCTGTATTGGGTTTCCCAGGATATATATTGTGTTCAATTGCATGTGGATGTTGTGTTATTTTGTTCATTTATTTCATTTTCTTAATGCATTTATTTCATAAATTTAAGCAAAGCTAGTAATTAATTAATATGGGATCTAAATAAAATTAGTTTGCATAGTCTAATATTTCATAATATTATAAGATCTATTGTGAAAAATAGTTCTAGTGGATAATCCACAACAATTTATAGATCGATGATGGTTGGGGAGACCAAAATCTTCATCACTTGTGTTATCTTTTAGACTTACTCCAAAAGTGTTTTCACCTTGCCAAGAGACTGCTAGGTCTCTTGGCCCCTTGGTGACCCTTCATGGACATAGTGATGGCTCAATTTGGGTGGATTATTCAACATGGTTAGAGTGTTGGCATGGCACCCTTACCTGAGGTTGTTACCTTGATCAACATGGTGAGTAACCCATTAGGTGCACACAATGGTGGAGTCAGTCACTTAATTAGAGGATGTAACAAATCGGGAGGAGGAGCACTGATCACTTAGCCCTTGGATTTTGGGATCTTGTGATCTATACCTTAGAGGTTGGATTTTTGACTTGAGGATGCTTAGGTTTTTTGAAATTTTGGTATGTTCGTTTAACCATAGACAATGTCACATCATTGTCAACTAACCATAGGAATTCACACATGCCACCCCCGAGCACATTAACCTTTGACATAATTATTCTGAAAATCCATACTAGAACCAACAAATAAACCCTAGCTGCTAACTGCAACAACAACTCAAGAAAAGTAGAGCGCTCCTTCTCCAAGGGTGGCACACAAGAGAGAGAATCTCCATATCCACAGAACAAGTTCCATACACAACTGCAACAGCTACAACTGCACTACTCTCTGAACCTTGCGCCATACTTAGCAAGAATATCACCAAGAGTTTCACCAAGAACCACCAAGAGAATCACCAAGAGAATCAACAAGAATATCACTTGATAATGCTAGAGAGAGACCAAGACTAAGAGATGACCACACACCCTTATTCCTCCTTGCAGCTGCAGTTGCAACTGCAACTGCATTTCTCCACAAGAATTGCACTCTGATTGGGTATCCAAATGAGTTAAAACATCCTCTATTTATATTAATCTATCCAATGATTTTTCTGGCTGGGCTGACCTGACTTTTTGGTAATTATATTTTAATATTATTTATTCTATAAGGTCGACTTGTCTTCTAGGGTTTTCACACATTTGTTTAATGGTTCTCTTACTTCTAGAATATCTAATATAAGTACAAAGGTTACACTTGGAGGTTAATACCTCTCGCAGCTACTAAAACATCAACACTCACTCTTATCTAAGGAGGTATTAACTAAGATGATTTTCATGTAGTGGTCTCAAACACATCCATCCATATCACATGGCATGGGCAAGATTCACATGGTCTTGTAGACCAGTCTACAGGGAGCATCACCATAGCCACACAGGTTATCATATGATCAAACAAATCATGTAACAAGTATCACCATCATAGTTTTACATTAGCCATATAGCTGGAAAACACCTCCAACACTACTGGTTGGCCCTCCATCTAGTAACCTATGATTCTACTGATCAACACTCTAACTGGGAATCATTTTAGACACTACAGGTCGGCATCTAGTTCATACAGAACTAGTAACTCGTCAACTCACACAAAATCTGACTCAAAAATTTAACACTCCCTCTTAACAAGGAATGTATTCCTCTTGGCATGATCATCGTCACTTCTTTTGTGCTTCTGCACACCTTGAACATTGTCTTGTTGAATTTCATGAATACATACATCATAAGAAGTTTTGCACTTTAACTGGAGAGACACACCAACCTTTGTTGGAATAACATACCAACATGCATTGGGGTAACATACCAGCTTGCGTTGGAGTAGCATAACAACCTATGTTGGGGTAACATACCAACCTGTGTTGCAATACCAACCTACGCTGGGGTAGCATAACATCCCGCATTGGAGTACCAACCTGTGGTGGGGTAGCATACTAGCCTGCGTTGAAGTACCAACTGCGTTGGGGTAGCATACCAACCTATGTTGGAGTACCAAATTGTGCTGGGGTAGCTCCCACTACTAGGAATATCATCACTTCCCTATACTAGGGATCACTTCCCACTACTAGGGAACACATCTCACTACTAGAGAAAAAATCACTTCTCACTATGGGAGAAGTATTTTTGGACCACTCCAAGCTTGTCTATGAAATAATCAAACTTAACTCTGTATAGGGGCTTGGTCAATACATCGGCTACTTGTTCGTTGGTAGAAATATACTGGAGCAAGTGTCTCGTCATAGTCTTCTCCCTCTTGTTGGGAGAATCCTCAGGACACAAATCAGGCTTTGTACATCTCGAGGCTATTTATATGCAACATGCTTGATCTTGTAGATCAACTTGGAAGTCACTATTGAATTCCCTTTTGGTCTTGGAACCAAGGAAATGATATATATCTTAGTCCTTCTGACTGGCTTCCTCATCGGTCACTATAGAAAAGTCTATTGAAGCAAGGGAATATTCCCATAAGATCTCATATCTCCTTGAAGCCTATGAAGCTTTGATATAGCCTCCTCAACTCATGGCACCTATCTGTCAGCCCTGGAAGACATCTCTCTCTTCCACATGAATCTGAGGAGGAATAATTTCTGAATGAAAGTCTCTAAGCCACTGACTGTCTATGAGATCAAGCTCATTCCGAGTCTCCATGCTCCCTCTGAAGCTTGACTCCCTATGAGTCTATATAATCTTCAGATGATTTCCTCCGAAGTATCCTATGAATGGTCCTAAGGAGGCCGCTCCTCCCTACTGGAATGTGAGGGATGAATCCCTCTAAACTCTAGCTCCTTCTGAGCTGGTACTTGGTCGGGTTGCCTGCCTCACCACTGGTGGAGCCATCTGCTTCTCATGATATGGCTCATCAATGCTATATATCTATATATTTGCATCCTGCAAAGTGTCACTTAAGACAATATGCTTTCTTGACATAAATCTAAGTTAGAGAATATAATGCAAATAAACTCTAAAATCTCAACCTTAATCAATCTAATACTTTGACTAAAGCTTGTTTCTAACTTTAACTTTGAACAGAGGTTAGTATGATAATCATAACTTCAATAGATCAAAATTCAACTATATGTTCATAATATCACAATAATGCCATAACAACTAAAGGCATACGAAAATAATCAAACCTAGAGTGCATTCTTCCTCTGAATGTGTTGGATCCGTGATCCTCTGGATCTATGATTGTTGCTTAGACTAGATATCCCTTCTCCTACATTCACACTCAAAATAGTGATACAATTTTAAACATATATACGTACATAACTCTTACAACATCGATAGGTAGTGGCACCATCCGACAACAACGACAAACAATGATGAACCTTAAAACTTCAAAGGTTCTCCAACTTGTAATCTAAAGGTAACTGGAGATGCAATAGAGTAAGGCGCACTAGGACAACCAAAAATTTAGTCCCAACACTTCACAAAATCTTTCACTGCATTTGGTACTGCAACTGGATCTGCAATTGGTGTTACAATTGGCACTATAATTGGTGTTGCAACTAGCACTGCAACTGGCACAAAGCAACTGACATGAAGGAACTGGCACGAAGGAACTGGTATTGCAACTGTAACTGGCACCGCAGACCTAGGGTTTTATGAGGAAACCTTAATTTCTCAACTTCAGAAATTTGCATATCTGATCCGAGGAAGAGATGCACCCTACTTAGGCAACCTTCTTAGTAAGTGCTCAATGAGCTTGGTAATGGGGGGAACTGAGGATCTTCCTTCCAACGGTTATACTGTTACGAAGGAAACCAATTGTGATACCATGTTGAAATTTTGGTATTCCTGTTTTACCATAGACAATGTCACATCATTGTCACCCAACCATAGGCATTCACAGATGCCACCCTCGAGAATATTAACCTTTGACATAATTATTCCGGAAAGCCATATTAGAACCAACAAATAAACCCTAGATGTTAACTGCAACAACAACTCAAGACAAGTAGAGCGCTCCTCCAAGGGTAACACACAAGAGAGAGTCTCCATATCCACAAAATAAGTGCCACACACAACTACAACTGCACTACTCTCTCAACCTTGCGCCATACTTAGCAAGAATATCACCAAGAGTTTCACCAAGAACCACCAAGAGAATCACCAAGAATATCACTTGATAGCACTACAGAGAGACCAACACTAAGAGATGACCATACACCCCTATTCCTCCTTGCAGCGACAGTTGCAACTGCAACTACAACTCTCCATAAGACTTGCGCTATGAATGGGTATCCAAATGAGCTAAAACATCCTCTATTTATATTAATCTATCCAGTGACTTTTCTGGCTGGGCCGACTTGACTTTTTGGTAATTATATTCTAATATTATTTATTCTGTTAGGCTGACTTGTCTTCTAGGGTTTTCACACATCTGTTTAATGGTTCTCTTACTTCCAAAATATTCTAATCTAAGTACAAAGGTTACACTTGGAGGTTAATACCACCCACATCTACTAAAACATCAATAAGGTTGAGGATAATACTTCATGGAGGTTTGTGATGAACTTGAACACATATGTCGAGGATGAGCACTAGGATTTTCTGACCACATTGGGACACATGTGAGTACCACTCAACACATGAGAGGATATTTGGCACATAATTAGAGGAGAATCTTACATGAGGAAACTTAGATAGCAAACCACCACAAAAGAGGGAGCATTGGAATAACATCTTGTTGGAGAGTGCACCATCTTGAAGAAGAGGTGTTGAGCCCATGAAGGATAATGCTCAGAGGATGCTTCACTTTGGGGGTTGGATAAACCCTAGTTTTTTACATGGAAATCCTTGTATTATAAAGCACTTAATTTGGGGCATCCTTGTTGACTACTTGTATGGATTCATGCCCTTATTTTATGTTATTCTCCCTCACCTATTGTATATATAAGGGAAGAGAGAGCTCTTGTATTCATAATCATCATTGTACTCTATCTTTGTACCTATCTCAAATACATTATATTTCATGAGGAAACCCTAGGAGAGATATATTTTGTAGGGATATAGACACTAGAGGGTTCACAAGGAAATCCTAGGAGCTACATGTAATGTCCCCACTTTGGGACATCATCACAGGGCAGAGATTTATGATGACTAGAGTAGCCAGATGGGTGCTAGAGCGAGTACAAGAGTATTTGAGAGGCATTGTGGGGTCCA
>ML786917.1:24203-37700 GCA_009831015.1 Picea engelmannii | reverse complement strand
TAGGCTGCTTAATCTAATAAGTCTGAATTAATCGTTTGGTGAGATGGATGACCCGTATTTCATCTATCACTGTTGATCCAGAATATTTTTCAATGGCTCGATCTCTGTGTGATGCAACAATATTTCTCCTGAGCTTGTGTCCTGCACGATCTCTATGCTATTTCTCCGAGCTTGTGTCATGTGCGATCTTTACGTGATGCAATGCCATTTCTTTGAACTTATGTCTTGAGCACTATTGAAATCAATGAAAACCAGACTCCCAACACTCCGATCTCGGTGCGATGCAGTGCTATTTCTCTGAGTTTGTGTCCTGTGTGATCTCTACACGATGCAACATTGTTTCTCTGAATTTGTGTCATGCATGATGCAGTGCTATTTCTCTGAACTTGTGTCCTACGCACTGTTGACATCAATGACAACCAAACTTCCAACAAAAGGTACACTTGATATTTCATTACTTGGTAATAGTTTTCTATTATTTGCATGGTAGACATATTTATTCTACATACATTGCTTTGTTTTGAGGTGATTTTCCAAGTATTTTGTAGGAAGGATCTTAACACTTTAGGGCATATTAAGACTCTTGGTTTTTCTTCAATAGGTGATTCAACCCTTTTTTTATAGGTAGCATATTTTGCTTGCCTCATTCACTTTGGCTTTTCTCCTTTGAGTTCTTAGCTAAAAAACCTAGAGTTTAATCATGAGGTATTTGGAGTGAACCAAATCAAATAAATTTGTTATTCCTTGACATGTTACATTGATCAATGTACATCAATTATATATATATATTTTGAAGTAAATGGGATGCAACCTTCCATGTGGACATGATGCCTTTTGAATTACTTATAATAGCTAAGTACAATTATATATTTAGGTTAATTACAAATAAATGGGTAACATGCTTTTAGGTATATTACAAGCCATCCCCTCTTGGGAAAATATTGGTCCTTGAAGCATGGATAAATTGAGTGCAATGAAACAGATACTTATGTTTCCAACTCCATGATGATAGATTCATTCCACATTTCTTTTGCACTTGGTAAAGTACATGTTAACACGTGTAATGTTGAAAAACACATTTCTTCACTTGTATTTCTATCAAGAATTAACTATCTCAGAGTGTTTTCCCTTAAAAAAACTCATCCATGTATGCTCATTTGGCATGCTAGCATGGATTATCAAGAATTTTCAAAATTGGTTAAGTTTCCTACATTGAATGGCATTGATAAAAAATCCTAACACAATCTGTCATCCTAGTGCCACCATCCACAACATATCCAAGTTGCTCCTTTGTTCTAATCTTATTAAGACATGGCTTATAAACAATATCTTTAAGGAGATCCACTATGGCCCTTGCCATAGTTAAAACTTGATCAATATCTCGATCCACTTGAAAATATTTTTCAACTACAAAGTTTTCCTTTGATTTATTCTTCCCAATTGCAGTTTGGAGTAGGCCATCACCAAACAAAAGCTTCAATATTTTCTCGTGATAGAGACCTTCAATATAATTTGGCTAAAAAGTTATGGAATGAAAATTATTAAGTATACTAAAGTTAGAGAAAGGATACATGAGGTGTTTTCATCATTCTCAGGTAGAAATACCCACTAGAGTCTATTGGTGTATATGATGAATCTAAGCACATTATCAGGGAGCTTCCAAACTTCCTCCCCAAAATATTTGTCTCATGATTTCTGCATTGATTTCCCTTCGATCGTATACAACCATGATTTCACCAAAATTGCCTTCAACTCAACTTCATCCATACATAATCTTAGTTCTAAAACTAAAGGAAATTATTTTATGATACTCGTCAAGGTAATTGATTAAGGGATTTCCCCTCCTGTGACCTTGGGACCAGTCATAACAGAGCAAGACCAAATTTAGAAGACATAACCTACCCTCATCTATATCAAAGCGTACAATAAATAAATACTTTTATAAAGGGAGAGAGAGAAAGAAAGAAAGAAGGAGAGGCCTCACACCTTGAATCCTTCATTTGATGTCAATCCCCGCTCTCTCTTCTTGAAGCACTCCTAATTTCTGTCGGAACTAGCATGCAATAGGAAACCAAAAGTAGACTGCTACAAGGTAGTTATACATTCAAATAACATATATCATGTTCATAGATTCAACCATATATAAAATAAATTATCATATAACATTACAATGAACCAATAAACACACAATAGGAGGGAAAGACAACTCTTCTATTGACAACAATGTGAGAAAGGTAGTTACAACCTGATCCAACCTTCGATACTGGTTCAGAGCCAAATTCCCTGGGTTCCTCCAAAGACCTTCAAGAATCAAATCATCGGTGAGGCTCTTCCTTGGATAACTCAATAGGGATAGCAACACACCCTATAGTTATATAGATAAATTAAGGAACACTCGAAAAGGAGTTTCCAGGTATGGGATGCTAATCAGAGAATGAAGGGATTAGGGAAGCTTGCTGAAATTTTCCCAGCATGATATTGCACCTTAGTTCTTCCTTATCATCCATGCCCCCAATGGTGCATTTATACCATCCTTGAGAGGTTTAGGAGGTTGAATTCCATTTGGTACGGGATTAGGGAGGTCACTAAATGAGCCCAACCGAAATCCCCACCCGAAAAAGTGGAATTATTTTATTTTTTCCATTTTTTGAGGGCATCCACGAGTTGCAATATAGCAAGGCGCAGATGTCTACATGTTGCACAAAGGAAACCTGCAGATATAAGCAAAAGTCAAGTTTTTTAGGTGACTTTGATGAGGGAAGTTGGGATTTAATTAGCAAGCTAGGGAAAGGGTTGGGTCATGTCACAAATGCATACGTGTGGCAGTTTGTGCTATAACATATGCCCCCTAATGTGTGAAGGTAGAAGGGAAAGTGATGGATGAAATACATTATAACTATGAGAGGCGAGGATGCAATGAAGTAATCCATCATGGTTCCTGAGACAACTGATCCAAAAATAGAAACCATCAACCAAAATCAAGTAAGAGTGTTCTCTTCCCAAGTCGGGCATACCCATGCTCATGAGTGGTGTAAACATGACAACCAAATCAAGCATATTGCAGATCCATGGAATATATGAAAGTATGACTAATTTTCTTGGCCACAAGAAATACATAGTGGATCCATGTGATATATATAAAGCAACAAAAGATGGCCATGAGGAATACACAGTGGATCCATGTGAAAATAGATCATAGCCACGAAGAGATACACAATGGAGCTATGTCTCAAAATCAAGAACATAGGATATTTGGGACCAATGGACTGAACAAGATAATCCTCTGCAAGTACCAATGTCTATGGAGTGGTACAATATGCAGGGTAGGAGCACAAAATATGTGATTCTCACACTTCATCCGAAGTATTCAAAATAATCCGTTGTGGTATGAGTCTACACCATGCAAATAGATGTGTTGGGTTTGAACAAAGTGAGACACTGTTTAATTACAGGTCATTAATGTAGATCGTTAACAAACGTGAGACAACCCAAAAATGATGATAATGGTGTTAAGGTACCATGGTACAATATAAAAAGTGTGAATAAACGAGTTGATGTCGAACACCTAGTAGAATCTATCGAGTAGGGGACATTGATGTATTCCCACTCTTAATAGCGAGGGAACTTACCACTGATGACTGCAAGCCCCAAGGTACCAAATATGACTCTAGATCCATATCCCAGAGGAAGATGTGTCGAAGTTGATAGGAAGGGATCCATTGGAAGGAAGGAATTAAGGCATCCTCCATCATCCAGCACGAGGGGTAGTAGAAGGCCAAATATTTGGAAGGACTTGGATGAAAAAGATTGTAAGGACCATATCGAGGTATGACTTTGGCATGCACCAGATGAAAATAACACATGAAAAAGACTCTCTGAATAGTAGATAATGATGAATACTACTGACACAGACGATGAATCCACCAATGGGGTCAAATGGAAACCAAGGTACCACACAAATCCCTATGTGTGATGATTATTGTTGACATCGAACACAAGGGAAACCGCTCAATCAATGACCAATGATGTTTTTTCATCTGCTAAGTGCAAGTTCAGCTATCAATAAATAAATTAGGCCCAGGGTGCAAATCTAGATCATACTCTTAGAGCAATGTGTCAGAGTCAATAAGAGTAGACCTGTTGGCAAGAAGTCAATGGGGACCTTCTATACTAGCACAGGTAAAGTACATAGATACTTGTGATGATGAGATGGACTTGAATGACTCGGGAAGGTCGACACACAAGGTCAGAGACTAACTGTAGAATGGTTGACTCAAGATGAAACTTCCCTTGAACAAAATCACGACACATTATGTGACTTAGGCAGCATGGATTATAAACTTGGATACAATTGTGATACAGGAGGCATCAACAAACACTCCATATGGTTGGAAGAATAACCAACCGCGGGATATTATATTCAACAATGAGAAAAAGTATCCTAATGCCATATTAGACACAAAATGATGAGATACTGACTCAAGATTGTGCTTTGTTCAAGGGCGACAAAACTGTTGCCAACAAAAGAGTTGGACCCTTTCCCCCCTTATTTTTGGCTTTTTTGGTCTTTTCATATTATTAAAGCCTGAAAAAGAATAAAATAATGTTATAGTATATTGGAGGAAATGAGTGTTGTGGGTACGCAAACTAGTTCCAAAGCGCAAGGAACATACCTATGCTCAATGAAAGGAATCATGTGCATGATAAGGATACTCGGGGAATGTTTCCTCTAGGGTTATGGTGTCGAGTCACAAAGGCATAAATTGCAAGGAGAGAAACTAATATGAATACATAAGCAATTGGTTCATCAAGAACAAGTTGAATCTATCATTAGGCCTAAAAGCACGAGTGATTAACATGCAATGCAATTACAACTCAACACAATTAGGAAGCCCTCGAAGGTGAGTTAGCCAGAAAAAGATTGAAAGGAAGTCATGAGGATTCAACACAAAGACATGGGGGGACTAAAGAGAGATTCAAAGCATACAGAGAAACTAAAACATAGGTGTCAAAAATTCCAGCGAGGTACTAACTAGGACACCCATGGAGAGGTAAGCTCCACCATCCATAAGAAACACCTTTAAGCAACTGGAAATGTATGATGTCAAAAATGAGTGGGGTGGATCCTATGGTGGATATGCGAGCGATACAAATAAATGCAATGTGCAGGTGGAATAGAACCTACCTACATGCCAGTAAAGAACACATTACCTTCCAAAGAGTTGGNNNATGGGGGGGGGGGGGAATAACTCTTCTATTGACAACAATGTGAGAAAGGTAGTTACAACCTGATCCAACCTTCTGTACTGGTTCAAAGCTAATTGCCCTAGGTTCCTCCAAAGACCTTCAAGAATCAACTCAACTGTGAGTCTCTTCCTTGGATAACTCAACATGGATAGGAACACACCCTGTAGTTATGTAGATAAAGGAAGGAACAATGGAAAAGGAGTTTCTAGGTATGGGATGCTACTCAGAGAATGAAAGGATTAGGGAATCTTGTAAAATTTTGCTAGCATGATCTTGCACCTTAGTCCTTCCTTCTCATCCATGCCCCCAATGTTGCATTTATACTATCCTTGAGAGGTTTAAGAGGTTGAATTCTATTTGGTATGGGCTTAGGGAGGTTGGGAAATGAGCCCAATCAAAATCCCCGCCCAAAAAAAGTGGAGTTATTTTATTTTTTCCATTTTTGAGGGCATTCATGGGTTGCAAGCTAGCAAGGTGCAGATGTTTGCGTGTTTCACAAAGGAAACTCGCGGATATAAGAAAAAATAAAGTTTTTTAGGTGACTTTGATGAGGGAAATTGGGATTTTGATTAACAAGCTAGGGAAAGGGTTGGGCCATGTATGTGGCAATTTGTGCTATAACAATAATGATGCTTTTGTACTAACAATTGCTCATGATTTTAGGGTTAGCCAAAGAGTTTGCAATGTGTCTATTCCTATAGACATACCCACCCTCTTCATACACAAATGTAAATGCATCAGATTCATAATCCCCTTCATCTTTCTTGAATTGCATTTTTTATCTTTTGTCTCTCATTTGTCCCCTTCTCACGTAATCATTGTTTCAACATAATTTTATATTTTTATTATGTTGCTTCATCTATTCCCCAAGTTTAATGTTTCTTTCTCTATCTATAGTATGCTCTTCTTCATTACCTCCACATCCCTTACTTCATGACCATTCCCATGCATGGAAGGCTTCATTATTAAGTTTATAAGTGTCTTGTTGTTCTAGATATAATATAAGACTTGCAACAAGTGGATGATTTTGAGCAAAATATGTCAAAGTTTCCAACATATGATGAGCTACCAAGGGTGGAACTCCATTTGAAAAATGTGTCCGTGAATAAGTCACATGACCCCAACAACCATATAAGTGATAAGATGATATGTTGGTTGAAAAGGAAACCTTTTGTGTAGATCATTCCATATCATGAATCAACATATCTAGTGGAAGTTGAGCCAATGGAGTTCGAGTAACACCAAGGGAACATACATTAAATATGAGGCATTGTAGTGTGCCTTTATAAATAGATTGGACAAGACGAAGAAGACATATCACATCCGAGTTTTAGTCCAAAGAGTTACATCATGTCAATAACCAATGTAAGTTAATTATTCTTAAGTGTGGCCATGGATGGAAGTAGAGAACCTGAAAGTGGCTTTGGTGGCGACATCAAATATAGATGGTTGCATCGTTGTGGCCACTAATGATTTTAGAAATGTAATGTATTCCATCCATATAGGTCCTAATGTAATGTCTGTCCCAATATGATACTTCATAAACTCAAATGATTTCTTTGTACTCCATTCTTTTGTAGCAACACACCGCTCACAAGATTGATCCAAATGGGTTTCAAGTTCTTGATCATACCTCCTCCCCTCTTCATCACCTTCACAATTTTGCTTATGTCTAGTTCCTCCGAGAACATCCACAACCTTTGGTGGATCAACAATTTTTTGGAAAAGATGGTTAACATCAAGAAGGCATAGATTAATCTTAGTAGGTTCTTTATATCTCAAACCATCAACATTTATTTCCATTGATGTCGATCAATTGTTAACTGGTTTTAAATTACAGTGTAAAACAAGGACTACTTCTAGTAGTGCATGCTCTTCTTCTACTTCATTGCTGACAGTGGGTAAGTATTTATCAACATTCTTGATTTGATTTTACAGTTTAAGGTTCATATATCCAATATGTGGTTGCATATCCACACATCGCGAACTTTTGTTAATCTACTAGTTTCATGTCTACTTCTGCCAGCTAATATCTTAGTGTGATTACGAGAATTATTCCGCTTTTTTTTTTGAATTATCACAACATGTTTTTACTACACCATTACAACTATGGTTGAATCAAAGGGGCAGAGCATTAAATTTGTCATTTCCTACACCCCTACTTGGAATTGGAAAGAAATTTTTCCTAGAACAAGACATCCCGCTTAATTCCTCTTCACGTAAATTATCTTCATCATTTTTGTATTTATGGTCATCTTAATCCTTATCAGAAAACTCCCCATGCAAATTTTGATGGTTAATAACTTCACATAATTATTTGCATAATTTCTTAATTTCCATATTATCATGGTTAGTTCTTTCTATGCTTGCTTCATAAAACGTGCAAAAAACATATTGGTATCCCTCAAGCTCTGATACCAATTTAGAGAGAATCACATTAAATAAATATAAATTCGATTATTCATTGACATGTTACATTGATAAATGGATACCAATTATATATACCACAGAATAAATGAGATGCAACCATTCATGTGGACATGATGTCCTTTGAATTACTTATAATAGTTAAGAACAATTATATATTTAGGTTAATTACAAATAAATGGGCAATATACTTTTAGGCATAATACATAGGTAAATGTAATTTTCTTTCTATTATTTATCTCCATTTCTAGTTTCTATAGAAACCTTGGAGACTTAATCAAATCATACTTAAAATCAACTTAGTCCTAGGAGATGTTGGATTACTAAGAAGGGGGTGAATTAGTAATATAGCAATGTAATCCTGTTTATCATATAATGCAAGTTTTATACAATTCTGCATTATCATCCAATATTTGCAGAGTAAATAAACAATGAACAAATGAACAATCATACACATACACAATACACCGATGTTTTTATGTGGAAACCCAAAGAGGGAGAAAACCACATAATGTTTTTTCTTATATGTCTTGAAGAATTACATTCATTGGTAGCACCAACTTCCTTTGTTTTCCAGTTGCAACTGGAAGGAGGCTCCAACCCCCTAGTTTCTCAAGTTACAACCTGAGGGAAGATCCAAGTCCCCAATTCTCTGGTTACAACCAGAATGAGGCTACAACCCCCTATGTTCTCTGGCTACAATTGGAAGGTGGCTACAACCACCTTTCCTTGCCCCGTCCAACCACCCGGACGTATAAGTAGAATGATGGAACCACTGTCACACTATCACTGTGAGATATACTACTGTAAACCTATACCAATAAACATGCACCAAACAACTTGTACTAATAACCTGAACTATGTATCGACCATGCATCAACCTGTACCTCAACCTGTACCAAACAACCTGTAATCAACTTGTACCATAAACAAGTGCATCAACCATGCACCAACCTATACCTAAACCTGCAAACCTTCCTTAACTTTAACAACAAGAGACTAGCATTTTCATCAAACTTTACTTTAGTCTCACATGACTAGTTTTTGGATTAGTCAACAACCCTAACTTGAAATAATAATAACTATGTACTTGTAGTGAATAAAGATTTGAAAATAGTACACAATGTTCGTCAATGTGTTTTATGCAATTCCTCCAGGTGTCACTACTCGGAACCTATCATAAAAGGAGTTATAGAAAAAATGACATACCTTGTTGAATTATGGCTTATTCTAGAGAGCGAACTTGTAGAGCGTGCCCCACACTGAATATTTGTTGTATGGATATAAAATTTTTACATAGAATACTAAAGACTGCACTCTAACCAACACATTTTGTCTTACTGAATTTGGATATGTTATGACAAAGTTATGATGTTTTTATCCGAAACACCTATTTTAGATTAGTTTTAGGACTAGCCACAAACCCTATTTTCCACGGAGTGTAACTCCAAAAATACAACGACCCACAAACTGAAATTTGTACCACAACTACTTGGATATGTTTCCTCAATGGCCTCCCAATTTCACGGTTTGCATCATTCTAAATTTTTTTTTATTGCGAAAATGGTGAGATGACCTGTAAATAACATACCTTAGAAAGCATCATCAAAATAATTTATCCTCCCTTGAATTTCAGCCTTCTTTACTTCACCTTCCCTTTGAAATTTGGCTTAGAAATCCTTTGGTTATTTCAGTCACTTGTAGATATTCAATATGCTCAAGTGTTATTAAAATGAGAGAGCCTTGCCTCTTATTTATACTCTCCAAGTAGATTCCTTAGAAACATCTTCTAGGGAACTTTGTCCACATAGTCACCTTTGTCCAACTTTGCCCAATTTGCCACTTGTCCATGTATCCAATCCACTTGACCACTTAACCCATTTTTCCCATTTTAGGGTTAACCTTCTTATAACCACTTCCCGTAATTAGAAAGGTCTCCATTTACATTATTATTTAAATAATCCTCCTTACTTTGTCACTTCACTTTATTATTTAAATAATCCTCTTTGATTTTTTCACTTCACTTTATTATTTAAATAATCCTCTTTGACTTTGTCACTTCACTTTATTATTTAAATAATCCTTTTTGACTTTGTCACTTCACTTTATTATTGAAATAATTTCTTCTTTGCAATAACTTTGACTTCTTTGACATTTTGGGGCTTCAAGCCAAGATACGAGGGTCCTCCAAATTCGTAAGGCCATAACTCTCAAACAACGAGGAGTTATGTGACGTTCCATATACCACCAGAAATGACATGACATGTACTATCCATATAGAATAGTCTTACCTACAAATATATCAAAACTCATACAATTATACATCAAACAAACTTGGGTCCATTACCCAAACCTGGGTGCTACCAAAATTCACTACCAGACTTTCTCCAAGGGTTGACATCAATCACTAAGGGTTAAAATTAATCTAAAATATCACTCTCCAATGGTTGAAATCAATGAAAACCAACAATTCATACCAACTGTCCATTAACCTAAGCCAACTGTCTGACAATCTCCCCCTTTAGCATTGATGGCAACACTTAGTCATGATAACATTCATGCTTATACTCCTCATCAATGTTTCTATCTCTCCCCCTTTGACATCAATGGAAAAAGGGTATCTCCCTTTGATGATGCTCCCCCTAACTTAACTCTCCTTGGGCTTCTCCCCCTAAGTGAACTCTCCTTGGGCTGCTCCCCCTATCTACATGCCTCTGTGATCTCTCTCCAAGCATTTCTATTTTGCATGTGATAAATCTCCCCCCCTTTGTCATCAATGGCAAAGGTATCTTTCCATCTGGGGTTGCTCCCCCTAACTAAACTGTCCTTATGGATACTCCCCCTAACTGAACTATTCCTGAAACTGATCTCCCAACCTGAATTGTCCTATTTATGGTGCTTCCTCGTGTACTTCTAAGACATATAAGATAAGCATTCAAAAGCATTCATTTTGGAGTAGAAATTACTCCTAGTCTATGGTGAAGATCCTCAAAGGCTTCCCATGGAAGCGGTTTTGTAAAGATGTCTACCACTTGTTCTTTTGTGCCCACATATTCAACTCTGATGTTCTTCTCTGCAACCCATTCCCATAGAAAGTGATACTTGATTGGAATGTGCTTCGTCTTGGAGTGCATCATCGGGTTATTTGAGATACTGATGGCACTTGTATTATCATAATAGATTGGAACGAACTCATCATACTCAACCTGTATATTTGTTAGAGTTTTTTTCATCCATAGAACCTGTGTACAACATGCTGTTTCTACTATATACTATGCCTTAGCTGTATATAAGGATATTGATGATTGTTTCTTGCTTAACCATGATATTAAACACTCACCCAAGTAAAACGATGCTCCACTAGTGCTTTGTTGGTCATCAATGCAACCTGCCTGATCTACATCTGTGTAGGCAATAAGTGATAGATCCTTTCCTTTTGGATACCATAATCCAAACTCTTTTATTCCTTTAAGATATCTGAAAATCCTCTTCACTGCTAATACATGTGATTCCTTTGGTGTTGTTTGAAATCGTGCCTCCTGTTCAACTCCCTGCATTACATCTGCTCTAGATGATGTCTCATATAGTAAGCTACCAATCATTGACTTGTATTTCCTTTGGTCTATAGACTTTGAATCATCATCTTTGCTCAACTTGCAACTGGTTTGCATAGGAGTGGTAACTAGTTTGCAATCTTCCATTCTGAACCTCTTTAACATTTCTTTGATATGCTTAGTTTGAGAAATACAAATTCCTTAGTTGCTTTGACATATCTGAAGACCCAAAAATAAGGATAGTTCTCCAAGTAATGACATTTCAAATTCATTCCACATATCCTTTGCAAATTTATGGCTTAACCTGTCATTAGTACTTCTAAAACAATATCATCAACATAAATTTCAATTAATAAAATAATACATTGAGTTACCTTGATGTAGAGGTTATTGTCTGTGTTTCCTTTCCATAGTTCGTAGGGAGTTTTGTCATTGTTGTTTCTGAGAATTACTCTATTTTGAATGTGAACTGTTGTATGCACTGCATGTGTCCAAAAAATATTTTTCAATTTGGAATCCATTAGCATTGTTCGAGCCATTTCCTGTGTAATTATCATTCATTATGATGGTGTTCCTTTGTCTCTGAACCACTCTCTTAACCAATCTATGAATCCATGCTCTCGTCCACTTTCATATATCTATCCAAACCTGCTAAGTATTCTTACAAATCCATCTCTATCCATACTGTCCAAGACTCTACTTGCACAACTGTCCATAATGCTGACCCATTTATCACTATACTATCATGGAAGTCTTGATTAATCTATCAAACTGTACTTCTGCTAACTGATTGCTCTAGATCTGTCTTCTCAAACTCTGCAAGCTGCTCAAAGGATGGTTCTTTGGTCTATCACAACTATCACATAGATTCCCCTATCTAATATTCATATTACCTGGGAGTCTCTAATTCAGATGGCTCAGAACAATTCATGCTCTGATGTGTAATCATCATCATCTTCATTGGTACATTCATCATCTCTCTGAGCTCTAACTTCTTTTTTTCTGTTTATGGATTCATATTTCACTACAATACCTGAAAGTACAATCTCTTGAACCTGTTCCTTATTTACTTGTCCTTCTTTTCTTTCATTTATTTTCCAAACCTTTCTATATCTGATATCCCTCTTTTTCTCTGTATATTTTTCTTCATCTCGTTTTATTGCCAATCTTGTGATCTTTGGGACCTGGTCTTTGTTCACCTATTCTTCGTGTTTTCTTATCCATACTTTCTTATATCTAATATTAGTGTTCTCTTTCATAGAAGTATCGATCATGCTTCTACAATCATGAGCTATGTGTCCATAGTTTTGACATTTGTAACATTCAATGTTACGTGGGGCCACATAGGAATTTATTGCTTGAACATTTATTTTATAATCCTTGCAATATGCAATCTCATGTCCAAAGTTGGTACAATAAAAATAATGACCACAAAATAAATTTGCATACCTGCGAGTGAATGATCTTCTTTGTGGTGTAGTCCTTCTGAATTTCTGCCTTGACTGATCATGATCATGATTGAAGCTTCTTTGTGGCTTGAACATGGATGGTCTTCTTGACGATGTATCTTTATTAGTTTTCTTAGATTTTGGTTGACCGTGATTCATTCCTTTGAGTACTTATGCATAACTCTTTCTATTTTCTTCATTCTTGTTTTCTAGTAACGTAGAGTGCTTCTTTTCATTCTCTACAACTGATGTGGATGTTTCTGTCTCTTCAAAGTTCTTGTTGAGCTTGGCGATTTTGACTCTTAGTGTGACAAATTCTTCTTCAAGATTCTCAACCTCTTCTTCTTTTTTCATTATCTAAGATTTCATGACCTCTTCTGTTCTCTTTGCTTCTTCAAGTTGGATTTTCAATGTAATTATTTCTTCTTCTGGTCTTCTCTCTTTTTGACTAAACTCTTCCTCAAGTTGGTTTAAGTAATTGGTTCTTTCCTTGAGATGATCCATCAATATCTTTTCTCTCTTTTCTGATTCTTCCTTTTGTGCTGCTATGTTGGCTTCTAAAAATTTCTTTTGATATTCTAGAGTTTCTTCAATTCTTCCATCCTCTTCTAGTTGAGCTCTTAAATTATTGGTGACCTGCTGATCTTTTTCAGAACCTTGAACACTTTCCTTTTGCTTCTTCAATTCTTTCTTGTATGACTTGTTTTCTTCTCTTTATTTCTTTAAATATTCAATTGCATTGATCAATTTTTCTCTGTAATCAACTTATGCTTCTTCATACTCTTCCTCTTCTAAATCTATCTGACATGATGAGCATATTT
>ML786917.1:0-11978 GCA_009831015.1 Picea engelmannii | reverse complement strand
CTCGTAGTGTCATTGTTACTTTGGGCGGTCATATCTACAGAATACTAGAGGTAGTTCCGACTACTGTTCCACCTAAACAATGCCACAAGGTAGTATCTCATACTACACAATTCAACTTCTTCATAATCTATTCAAAAGGTGAACAAAAATATACTGCAACCACTACAACCTCGGCCCAAGCACCTTCTATCCAATAGAAGCAGGTCAACAGGATTGCAACAAAGTGTAAAGATTCATTCTATACAAAATAATCTCATGTATCCAGACTGGTTAAAAAGGTCCAACCCTTCCAACCACATGTTCATGACAACCTTCAACAAGCTAAGCAATACAACTTCTCCAGCAAGGCAAGCAACTCACCAAGATGCAGATTCAGCAACCACTACAGCCTTGACCCAAGCACCTTCTATGAAACAGAAGCAGGTGGACAAGATTGCAACAAAGTGTAAAGATTCCTTCTGCACAAAAGCATCTCATGAATCCAGACTGGTTAAAAAGATCCAACCCTTCTAGCCACATGTTTGTGACAACCTTCAACAAGCTAAGCAACGCAACTCCTCCAGCAAGGGTAGCAGGTCACAGAGATGAGGATTCAACAAACACTTTTCCCTCTCCCTTGGGTACTCAACGCAATGGATACCATTAATTCCTAAGGAGGGATGATTGATCCAGATGGATATCGGTGGCCACCCACCTTTTCCAATTGGCTCAAATTAATTTTCTGGCAATTTTGGCAATTTACTATTTTTAGCAGCTTTTAACTTCCGGGGCCATTTTGAGGGCCTAAATGAAGGTTTTTCGGGATTGATCTTCTTGATGATAACCAAAGGCATGTTTGATCCACCATAATTAATCTCCTCGATGATACCTTTGCAATGGGTTATCATGCGCATAAAATAGAGATCGTATGCAAAAGTTACGACCCCAGGAAGTTGATGCACCAACTTACCCAAATGGGGCCAACATGACTTTTGGCACTTCATCTCCTAGGGTTAGGTTTTTGGAATTCCTTTTTATTGTAAAAATGCCTTCAGAGCCTCATTGTAATGATCTTCTTGCGAATGCGAGTAGCCATCACATCTCTTCTCAGAGATAAGCTGCCAACATTCTAGCGAGTCTTTCACTCTATATTTTTACAGTCTCTGTACATTTATTTCATTAATAGAAATCGTGTATTACTATATCTCTCTGTGTTTATGGTTGCATCTTTGATATATTTTTGTTATATTATTGGATATCCTCAATATCTCTGTGCATTTCTTTATTATATCTCCATTTTCATTTCGTGCCGAAAATAATCTGGATCAGTGGTATTAGAGTAGGCTGCTCCTGTTCGTTTTCAATGCATGTCCCCAACGAGGTCCGAGTATAGAAAATTGGGTCTCGAGCTTGTCTCTCTTGAATAAAATTGCTCTCGCATGCCCAAGAAACCATCCATGCCAGAAGAAAATAAAAACGATGGAGCAAAAGATCCTATTAGTTTGTTGCTTGAGCAAGCTCTCACGCGACAGAGGGACGAAATCATGGAGAATTTTTCCCACATCCTTCAATGCCTCCCAATAGCATCAGGAGCATCTTCATAAAGCGACCCCTTTAGAGGCACCTCTCCTTTTAAGGTATAGGTCAATTTTGATATTCCTATATTTGAAGGTCAGATAGATGCGGATGCCTTAGATAAATGGTTAAATCTATTAGAAAGTTATTTCTCCATTCACAATTTTTTCGACAGAGAAAATATCATCTTCGTGCTCCTTAAGGTTCTCCCCCATGTCAAACATTGGTGGGAAACTTACTAGGAGTAGAGTTACATAGAGGAGTCTGGAATATATGGGGTCGAGCCCACTTGGTATTTTTTTGTGGATGCGGTAAATGAACAATATTACCCGGTTGGAAACTATGAGGACCTATACATGAGATGGACCACACTGCGTCAAGAGAGGGGCCAAGTAGTTCTGGAGTTCACCAATACCTTCCATACCTTGCATACCAAGCTGGGTATCAAAAACTCTGAACGACATTTGGTTTTGAAATACCATGGGGCTCTACATAGATACATCCAAACTGAAATGGTCTTTTTGGACATCTCATTACTCGGTGCTGCTTATCGATATGCTGTTAAAATTGAGCAGAAATTTAAGCACCAGAACAAACAGGAGTTCGGGTCTGCAAATCTGCAACAACCAAAGTATGACAAAGACGACCCTAACAAATAGTCTCCTGAAAACCAGTCCAAGCCACAAGAAAATAAGGGTAACAAGAAGATAAATAAGGACACCGAAAAATGGTGCGATTTCCACAAAATCCCCTGGCACAAAACTGATGGATGTCACTCAAAACAGTCATTGGTGGCCGAGATCAAAGACAAGGAGCTGAATCCTTATTCATAATTTGATTATGAAAATATTGGTAAAAGACAGATCATCGATGCAGACCCCATTGCTATTGTCACGACCGCAACAATTCAACCAGAAGAACCAACAGATCCTGAAGAGGGGGAGTGCCTTTTTCATTCACAGATGTGGGTGAAGGGGACTCCGCTGCATTTTATTGTTGATAGTGGAAGTCATAAGACCCTCATCTCAACAGAGGTCGTCAAACAATTGGTATTGTCGACAACACCACACCCGCAACCATACAACATCGGGTGGCTTCACCAAGAACGAGATATTCGTGTCAACCAACAATGTCGATTGTCATACAACATCCAACCCTTCAAGGATGATGTATTATGTGATGTTTCCCCACTGGATGTTTGTGATGTTATCTTAAGCCAACCATATGTGTGGAAGCACCATGCTATTTATGAGTCTTGACCCCGTAGTGTCTTTGTTTCTTTGGGGGTTCATCTCTACAGAATACCATAGGTAGTTCTGACTACTGTTCCAGCTAAACAGTGCCTCAAGATAGTATCTCATACTACAAAATTCAACTTCTTTACAATCTGTTCAAAAGGTGAATAGAAATATACTGCAACCACTACAAACTCAGCCCAAGCACCTTCAATCCAACAAAAGAAGGTCGACAAGATGGAAACAAAGTGTAAATATTCCTTCTGCACAAAATAATATCATGTATACAGACTGGTTAAAAAGGTCCAACCCTTCCAACCACATGTTCGTGACAACCTTCAACAAGCTAAGCAACACAACTTCTTCAACAAGGAAAGCAGCTCACCAAGATGCAGATTCAACAAACACTTTTCCCTCTCCCCTGGGCACTCAACGCAATGGAGACCATTTATTCCTAAGGGGGGAGGATTGATATAGGTGGATATCGGTGGCACCCACTTTTTCCAACTATCTCAAAACAATTTTCTGGCAATTTTGGCAATTTACTATTTTTAGTAGTTTTTAACTTCCGGGGCCATTTTGAGGGCCTAAATGAATATTTTTCGGGATCAAGATTCTAAATGATATCAAAAAGCATGATTGATCCCCCAAAATGAATCTCCTTGATGATACCTTTCCAACGGGCTATCATGCGCCTAAAACGAATATCGTATGCAAAAGTTACGACCCCGGGAAGTTGATGCACCAACTTACCCAAATGGGGCCCACATGACTTTTGGCGCTTCATCTCCTAGGGTTAGGTTTTTGGATGTCTAGGGTTTTTGGAATTCTTGTTTATTGTAAAAATGCTTTCAGAGCCTCCTTGTTATCATCTTATTGTGAATGCAAGTAGTCGTCACATCTCTTCTTAGAGATAAGCTACCACCATTCTAGGAAGTCTTTCACTCTGTATTTTTACAGTCTCTGTACATTTATTTCATTAATAGAAATCATGTATTACTATATCTCTGTGTTTATGGTTGCATATCTGATATATTTATGTTATATTATTGGATATCTGCGATATCTCTGTGCATTTCTTTATTATATCTCCGCTCTCATTTCGTGCCGAAAATAATCCGGATCAGTGGTATCAGAGCAGGCTGCTCTTGATCGTATTTAGTGCATGTCCCCGATGAAGTCCGAGTATAGCAAGTTGGGTCTCGAGCTTGTTTCTCTTGAAGACAATCGCTCTTGCACGCCCAAGAAACCCTCCATGGTGGAAGAAAATAAAAATGACGGAGTTGTCTATCCTATTAGTTTGTTGCTTGAGCAAGCTCTCACGCGACAGAGGAACAAAATGATGGAGAATTTCCCCACATCCTTCAATGCCTCCCGATAGCATCAGGAGCATCTTCATCAAGCGACCACTTTGAAGGCACCTTGACTTTTAAGGTACAGGTCAATTTTGATATTCCTATATTTGAAGGTGAGATAGATGTGGATGCCCTAGATAAATGGTTAAATCTGTTAGAAGGTTATTTCTCTGTTTACAATTTTTTCGACAGAGAAAAGATCATCTTCGCGCTCCTTAAGGCTCTACCCCATTTCAAACATTGGTGAGAAATTTACTAGGAGCAGAGTTCCACAGAGGAGTCCGGAATATATGGGGTCAAGCCCACTTGAGATTTTTTTGTGGATGCGGTAAAGGAACAATATTACCCTATTGGAAACTATGAGGACTAGTACATGAGATGGCCCACACTACGGCAAGAGAGGGGCCAAGTAGTTTAGGAGTTCACCAATACCCTCCATTCCTTGTGCACCAAGCTAGGTATCAAATACTCTAAACAAAATTTGGTTCTGAAATACTGTGGGGCTCTACACAGATACATACAAACTGAAATGGATTTTTTGGACATCTCATCACTCAGTGCTTCTTATCGATATGCTGTTAAAATCAAGGAGAAATTTAAGCACCAGAAAAAACGAGAGTTCGGGTATGGAAATACGTAACAACCAAAGTATGACAAATACGACCCTAACAAACAGTCTCCCAAAAACCAGTCCAAGCCACAGGAAAAGAAGGGTCACAGGAAGAGAAAGAAGGACACCGAAAAATGGTGCAATTTCCACAAAAGCCCCTGGCACAACACCGATAATTGTCTTTGATCTTGGCCCCACTGCTATTGTCGCGACCGCAACAATTCAACTAGAAGAACCAACAGATACTGAAGAAGAGGAGCGCTTTTTTCATTCACAGATGTGGGTGAAGGGGACCCCGCTGCATTTTATTGTTGATAGAGGAAGCCATAAGAACCTCATCTCAACAGAGGTCATCAAACAGTTGTCATTGTCAACAACACCACACCCACAACCATACAACATTAGATGGATTCGCCAAGGACGAGATCTTTGTGTTAGCCAATAGTGTCGATTTTCATATGACATCCAACTCTTCAAGGATGAGGTATTATGTGATGTTTCCCCACATGATGTTTGTAATGTTCTCTTGGGCCATCCATATATGTGGAAGCGCCATGCTATTTATGAGTCTCGACCCCGTAGTGTCATTTTTACTTTGGGGGGTCATATCTACAGAATACCATAGGTATTTTCGACTACTGTTCCACCTAAATAGTTCCGCAAGGTAGTATCTTATACTACAAAATTCAGCTTCTTCACAATCTGTTCAAAAGGTGAACAGAAGGATACTGCAACCACTACAGGCTCGGCCCAAGCACCTTGTATCCAATAGAAGAAGGTCAAAAATAGTGCAGAAAAGTGTAAATATTCCTTCTGCACAAAATAATCTCATGTATCCAGATTGGTTAAAAAGGTCCAACCCTTCCAGCTACATGTTCGTGACAACCTTCAACAAGCTAAGAAACACAACTTCTCTAGCAAGGCAAGCAGATCACCAAGATGTAGATTTAGCAAATGATTTTCCCTCTCCCCCGGGCACTCAACGCAATGGACACCATTACTTACTAAGGAGGGAGGATTGATCTATGTGGCCACCCACCTTTCCAACTAGCTCAAAACAATTTTCTGGCAATTTACTATTTTTAGCAGTTTTTAACTTCCGGGGCCATTTTGAGGGACTAAATGAAGGTTTTTTGGGATCAAGCTACTCAATTATGGCTAAAGGCATGATTGATCCCCCTAAATGAATCTCCTCAATGATATCTTTCCAATGGGCTATCATGCGCCTAAAACAAAGATCGCATGCAAAAGTTACGACCCTAGGAAGTTGATGCACCAACTTACCCAAATGGGGTCCACATGACTTTTGGTGCTTCATCTCCTAGGGTTAGGTTTTTGGATGTCTAGGGTTTTTGGTATTCTTGTTTATTGTAAAAATCCTTCATAGCCTCATTGTAATGATCTTCTTGTGAATGCGAGTAGCCGTCACATCTCTTCTTAGAGATAAGCTGCCACCATTCTAGCGAGTCTTTCACTCTGTATTTTTATAGTCTCTGTACATTTCTTTCATTAATAGAAATTGTTTATTACTGTATCTCTGTGTTTATGGTTGCATCTCTAATATATTTCTATTATATTATTGGATATCCACGATATCTATGTGCATCTCTTTATTATATCTCCGCTCTCATTTCATGACGAAAATAATCCAGATCATAATTCTTTACAAATGATATTTGGTACAATGTTTATACATGAATAAGATAATTATTACCTCATATAAGATGGTCCGAGGTGGTCGGCCTTAGGTATTGTGTCTAGGGTTGATCATTTCTTTAGTGCACTAAATAAGGTTTTCCAAGACACACATTGGATTGGTATAATTGCTTCGAATTATACATGGTCCTACTAATGACTAGCTCCACTCTAATCATCTAACATAGCTTTTGCATGGAACCTCTTCGTTGTGAATTGGAAATGGCATGGAGCATTGCATTATTGTTGAGGTGGCATAGGTTATGAAATGATAAGTTGGCACTAAATATTTCTAATGTGTTCATCGAAGGTCTTAAATGACAATAGTATAGTCCAAGTGAATTATTCAATATTTGGTGTGAAATCACTACTAATGCTTAAGCATGATGACTATTGTTGGGGTCTTTGTGTGATAAGATAGTTTGTCCCTAGATTTTCACTAGCACTTGATTCAATGCTAAGGGTGGAAACATTGGCACTAGAGTTGGATGTAGGAGTTGCCTACATGTCATGTATCTCACTTAGTGAGTAATAGTCCCTATTGCATTAGAGGATAAGTGAGGAGACATAGTTATATTTATGCAAGTTTGTAGTTCTTGGACAAACATTTTGGTATAGTTGTGTGTATTTTCATTATTAGTTTAACTATGAATAATCCAAATTGATATGTGTGGTTGATGATATGTTGGCCTTTAATATAACTGGAAATTATGAGTTTGTGAAGAAATTTTGGAACTCTATAAGGAACTCTTTAACTCTAATCCATAATGGCGAGGGCAACATCCTATGACCATTATTGATATATTCAATGTTTCTCATAGAGAAATGGCTTCCCAATCAATATGTCACATATTTCCAATAAAGTTTTCAATTGGGGTTAGCTCGGGTGGTTAGGAGGAATTATTGTTATCCTCCGCACCCAGGTTCAATTCCCACAAGTAACATGTTGAGCTCTTAACGAGTATTATTATTTTAATGTCTTCGAGCCCTGTTATTAACCAACCTTGTGACCCAAATATTCTAGGGTTTACCCTCGGTACCATCCTTGAAATGAGAGGAAGTACTCAAGGGTTTTCCCAATGATTTATAACTTGGAAAAACAAAACAATAAAATATAAATAAATAATATTTTTTCTTTTTTAGGAATGAAGCCATATCATATAGTACTGTTGGCACCCAAAGTTTTGGATCCAGTTTTGCACAGACGCATAGACGAAGTTGTGCATGATCATTCCATAGTTTTGCGTATGCCTAAGGAAGTGTGTGAGGAATGACATAAAGTGTGTGCCAGACCAAGTTTTGTCAGTTCCACACCAAGATTACAGTCTACCAAGTGTGCGCCACCGGTCTGAGTTTTTTCAGTTGCATCAGAAACCAAGAATACACACACCAGAATGAAGAAAGGAATCATTGGGAAATATCCTCGAATGATTACTTCCAACAACATACGAGGACATGGGATGGCCAAAGGACAAGATGACCAGGAAGTTAAGATTTCCATTCATACAAAAAGTCTATGTGGAGCACTGGTAGACACCATAAGCATGTGAGGCAGTTTTGTCAGGAAAACGAGTGGAGTAGAGCAGAAAGATACAATGCTCCCCAACAATGAAATCTATAAAAAAAAGAATTAATATTAGAAATGGGGCTAGCTAGTGATATTATTGAGATATTGAGGAAAATAGATTCATTGCGTCTTCAATATTGAGATTGCTCTGAGCTTGTTGTAATGTTGTAATACTTTGAATATATTTTGTGTCTGTATATGTATGAGTGTTAAGAAAAGGAGAATTGTGCAATATTTTGTAACTCTAAAGCTTTATATAGAGAAGATATAAAGTTCTATGGCTGTCATATGTACCTGTTCTGTGCAATGTATAATTCTGTTGTGATGGAATGACTCTAGTAATAAAGATGCCACAATTTTGATCCATTTTGTGTCTGTTATGTATGAGTTGAACATGTGTATGTATTGCTTTAATGCCTAGTCCTAATAATATGTTAGATATGAGTTGCATGGATGCCAATCCTAATGAATTTTTGTGCATTCAGCCTTCATCCCCGTCACAATACCTTACGGTCTTTGTGATCCTCTCTACATCTTGGGTGAGAAATTCCTCGACCTTGGCTGAGGATTGATATGCCAGTGCTTTGGGGTTTTTTTTGGACAACTCTAGACGAACCCTGGGTATAAACTCCCCAATGTTAAGAAGGATGCACGCAAGCATGGATCAAAACATCCAACAAGTGCTTTCTTTGATATCTCATGCATAATTGTGTTTTTGGTGCAACCAACTAATGGTGTATGAATATGGGTGTAACATAGTGTCCAAGTCAAGGCATTATATTGTGTCTATTGTAATTAGGTTATTTTGGCTTCTATTATCAATGATGAATTTCATATATTAATCTTTTAACCATTATTTGTGATTGGAAAATGAATTCTTTATTTATAATACCATTATTTATAGTTAAGTAGCACTATCTACTAGCATCATTCATTAATCACAATACCCTCATTATGCTTGTAAAGGTTAAGGTAGATCTTGTTGGATTTTCACTAGTATAGCCTCAAGCATAAAGTTTATTTCAATTTATCATTTACTTGAACCATAGACAAATGCAACTACACCATTAACAATTTTCTACAATAACCAAGATCACAAGAAGAAATACCATGCACAAGAACACAAGAAATATCATGGGAAACCCTTCTCAACAAGGGAAGAAAACCCAACCAATCCTTTGCTACATTCTTAAGAGAAATACCTCCCACATCATAGAACTAGCATAAAAAAGGGTGGTCTCAAAAACCAAGAAGGCTAGTGCCCAAGAGAGGTGCACACTTCATCCCTAGAACTTGTACTTGCTGAAATTTCCAAAATCACATGTGTGTTGTGTTTCCTCAATGGTGAAATTACCTTTATTTATACTAGACTGGAAACATCAAAAGTGGTGTCTATTGGCACAACAGGGCTGACCTCAATAACTCAGAATATAATTAAGAATTACCATATTAATTATCTTTTACGTTAATTATCTTTCACTTTATGGTGGGGCTGACCTGTACCCTTTACATCACAATTAGGGTTACAGGTAAATCTAACTCTTAGACAATATATCAAGGGATCTCACACACCCACTGGTGCTCAACCACTAGGGGCACAAACACCTTTTCTCAACCACATATACATCCAACTCAACATATATCTATCTCACTAAGTCTCACAAGAGAATCATTTGGACACACACTCACTAGTGCTCAACCACTAGGATCACATCCACTTCTGCTCAGCCACATGGACGTCCTACTCAACAGATCTCTATCTCATTGAGTCTCATAGGAGAATCATTTGGAGTACCACTGGGGGACGACTCAACTCTCACATAGAGGAGAACGATGCCCCAACACATGGGGGATGACTCAACTCACACATAGAGGAGAATGATGCCCCAGCACATGAACACCTTCACCCCTCACAGGGGTACACATTCTTTCATCTCAAACGACACACCCATCTCATGGGAATCTACCCTACACAGGAAGCACAACGTTCCCTTTCTGTCTTAGAGAGAAACGACACACCCATCTCATGGGAATCTTCCCTACACAGGGGCACACAACGTTCCATCTCCATCTAAGAGAGGAACACCACACCCATCTCAAGGGTACACCCAAGTCATGGGCTCTCTCAGAGGCCGACTCACTCGGTCCGTGTCCTGGAGGATGTCTCACATAGTTGTAATCATCAACAAATCTATGGTTAAAATTGGTGATAGGGAATGTCTAACCACACAATTTAATCTAATTTCACTTATTATTACTTATTAAAATCCCAACATGCATTATCTTCCTGTTGCCTATACTAAGCCATCCTAAATTAGGAATAATTAAATACCAAGATGATTTATAAGGAAAACTACCAATATGTTATAGTTTATTTTAAGTCCAATAAAAACAATTAAATATCCAAAAAAACTAAGGATATTCAATTTGTTTAAAGGAATGCAAAGTATAGATCCATTATTCAATTCCCATTCATTTACATTCTATGATATGAAGATAAGGGGAACTAACACAAATTTACATATGTTTTCCAAATTCCTTTAAGGAAACAAACATATTTACCATCTCAAGAATACAATGGTGATTCAACAATTAATTTTACAAATGAAAACAAAGAACCATGGGTGGATGGAGAAATACTTGATAGGAAGAAAGTTTGTAGCTAGATGTTACAATACCTATAATAAAATATCCAAGGGAAACAAGTTCTTGTAATCGAATGTGGGGGATATTAGTGCTCTGTTCGACAACATAGGTATTCCAACAGAGGATGAACACCTTCAATAACCACTCACATAAACAGATCAAAGATCAACACACCGATGTTTTCACGTGGTAATACCCCTACGGGGAAACATCCACGACCCCAACCAATGTGGCTACTTGGAGCAGTTTATTAATGCAAAGAAAAATATTATAGAGAAATTTTACAAGAGAGTTTCTCACAATCGATCATCGACAAATGACCCTCCATGCTCTTTAAATAGAGATCATGGACCAATCGGGTGTTAAGCCATAGATCAATGGCCGTTAAGATCGAGGAGAGTATGAACCGTTGGATCACTCTATGTCGAGAACATATCGTGATCATCGGATTTCCTAACTACAAATGCATACTAATGCATACTAAAGAAACACACTAGAAAACACACTTTTACCTAACGACACAATAGACCAAGTAGATCTTACTAACTCCTAAGTGTCTAAATATCCTAACATCCCTCCTTAACTTGGGATAGGATTGAAGGATTTACAATAGTGACACAATAGGAGAAGGAAGGAGGCATTAGAGCCTATCCCCCCTTAATGAAAACTTCCTGAACTCCTAACATAGATCGAAGTTTGAAAAACTTTGCTTCTGTAAGAGACTTTGTGAAAATGTCTGCAACTTGATCTTCTGTAGGGAAAAAGATCACTTCAATAACTTGATCATGAATGAGCTTTCTGATGAAGTGCATGTGTATCTCGATGTGTTTGCTATGTTGATGTTGAAATGGATCTTTGGTGAGCTTGATGACACTCTGATTGTCACACCAAAGGCTGGTCGGATGTTGGTGCTGGAATCCAAAATATGAAAGGATCTGTTGAAGCCACAAGGTTTCATGACTTGCATTTATTGTTGCTCGGTACTGTGCTTCTACTGAAGAAAGTGAAATATCTTGTTGTTTCTTACAGGTGTTACACGTCAAAATTGCTAAGTATCGCATTGTCCATGTCAATCATCTTAAGTGTCACATCTTCCCTACAACTTTCGCAAGTGTCGCAAGTTGACCACTAGTGTTGTAAATGGTGTTCAGACATAATGGCATGATAAAAACACTAGGGAAGCACTTATGACACCTCATATGACTGATTTGAAGAGTAAGAACTGACCCACTGGAATCACATAACTCTTGACACCTGAAAGAGGCCCTGAAACAGTGGTTTGGAAGGGGAACGCTCCTCTAATATAGCTGGAGAAG
>ML786916.1:455363-470762 GCA_009831015.1 Picea engelmannii | reverse complement strand
ATCATAACAAGATCAATAACTTTCATGCCCATGAAATATATCCAAATGCGCAATCAAGGTAAGAGAATGCTCAAGAACATAAGTCTGATACAACATTTAGCAATCAGATGATAAACCAGTGACCAAGTATCAACCAAAGACGATGGCAATCTGATCAACGAAGAAAGTGTTTTCACACTTGCAGTTGTGAAAACTAAAACGAAATTGAATTGTAATGGTCGTAAAGATGAGACGAATGTCCATTAGCATAATGCGACAATGATTTGTCATGATACCGCAAGGGGTGTAGGCAGCTTTTGAGAGCAATCAAAAAATTGAGTTGGCTGCCAACAGGTTTTCAATTGGTGCAAGGGACTTCTAAAAAACATGAAGAAACAATTAACAAAGTGTAGGACCAGTCGATTGAAACAATTTAGGTATGGATCTATTTTGGTATCCTTCTTCCTAGAGAGGGTCCCCATTTTTCACTTAAAACATGTGGAATGGGGAATACCCGCTCCATAGGATCCTCGAATGAAGATATGGGTAGACTTGATGGTACGTCATGGTGGTGTTCCAATCATTACATATGGTTCAACTTTATTCCACTGGCCGAGGGATCAACTTGTCATGGTTGAGGAATATGCATATGTCGGGACTGATTTCTGTGAATATCCCAACTTGGCATTACCTAAGGGTTTTTAGTGGGGAGAGATAAGTAAGAATGATTTTTTCATTATATGTTGTTTTGGTATTTTAAGTATGAATTTTTGTTGTTGTTATGTATCTGAGACTAATCAAGTTATCTCAATAATGCAGATGTGGTACCTTTCAGTCCTACAGGATCATCTCCTATCCAAAGACATGGATAGATAGGCACAATGGTAGGTCGAGGGGTAGCAATTGAGGATCTCAAGGAGATCTAATACAACCTTGAGGGATTGACCATGAACATCCCTGACATCCCTGTGGATGAGTTACCTTGACGCTACTAATGCCATACAGATGGTGTGTCAGCATCCATTGGTCGACTGCTCCGTCATGTAACACAAGCAGTCATTTTGCATAGCGAGCAACATCCTCGATGCATATGTATATGAATCCATGTGATTCACCATTTTGGTCTCAGGACACACACTTTTTTGTAACGTTTGATGTTATAATATAAAACTTCTACCGGCTTACTTGTATTTTAAATGTGTGTTTGGATTTATAAATGGCACAAATGTTTATCTAAAAAATGATTATGTTAATGTGTTTAGACATCTAGGAATGTGTTTATATTCAATGTAATCAAAATGTCTTTCCAAGATGCGAATTGTCAAGTATACCCATAACAATGTAGGACTTCAGATGGAATAAACGTTGCTCAATTGCAACACTACTAATTGTGAATCAAGATGTACAATTAGATGATGGATTCCAAATCAAATGGAGTTAGTTAATAACTCAATAACTTCACTGTATTCTGCAATATTATTAGTTGCACGACCAAGGAAAATACTGTGTAGATTGATCAACTCATCTGTAGGTGCATAGATTTCCCATGCAACAGACACTAGATTTTGAGTACTGCAACTAGCACCATCAACAAAGCCGATATAGGGTAGCGAGAACTCTAACATCTAGAAACCAAGCACAAGGCAAGGTAAACAAATTAAAGGAAGAACAAGAAACAAAAAAAAGCACACACTATAGTATGATACACTAAAATACAAAACACTCATGCAAAAAATACTTTAAGCATAGTACTTATTTAGGTAAATCCCATTTTTGGGTTCACCCAAAGGAATTCCATCATAATCCACCATCTCATAATCCCCTTTCTCCAACACTCGTTTAATGATATAAGTGCCATGCCACATGGGCTCAAATTTACTGGCCCCCACTAAGTCACGATCGTGTTCATAAAGGAGAACTAAATCACCCTCAGAAAAAACATGTGGTTTGACATGTTTTTCATATTGATATTTGACACATTTATTCTGAGTTTCTATGAATAACACAACATCAGGACGAATCTCGTCTAATTGCATTAAATACAAGATATGTTCTTCTTCGATTGTGGTGTTGGGGAGAAGTTCAAAAACTAGTTTTAGAGACAGGATTTCACATTCAATCGACAAAATGGCTTTGATACCATACACTAACCGTGAAGGCGTGAACCCCATAGAAAATTTAATGGACATTCGATAGGCCCATAATACCGAAAAAAACATTGTGTTCTAGCTTGACTTGTGAATCACTACCATACATTGAAGCATAGTGGTTAAAAGTTTGTTGATTTCTTCAACTTGGCCATTGTCCTGTGGATAGTAAGGGGTTGAGTTTTCATGTCGTAAAACCAACTTCTCGGTAAGCTCAGACATCATGAAATTTTGAAAATGGCTGCCATGGTTGGTGACGATGGCTTGAGGGACACCAAACCTAGTGATGATATCATTGAATATGAAAAATGCTATAGTTTTCCCAGTATTATCAAATGTAGGCATCGCCTCGACCCATTTAGTGAAATAGTCCACAACTACAATGATGTATCCATGCCCCCCAAACAAGTGAGGGTTACATGTCATGAAGTCAATGCCCCATTTAGAGAATGGACCAACAAAAACTATAGGGTAAAGAGGAGCAGGATGTGATCGAATCTTATTGTTATACGTTTGACAAGCATGGCATTTTTGAACCGCTATAATGCAATCCTTAAACAACAAAGGCCATAAGTAACCAACTCGTAAGATATTTTGGGAAGTGGAATACCTAGACATATGACCACCACATGCTATAGAATGAAAGTCATTTCAACCTTTCTCGGCTTCATCATAGGTTAGACATCAAGAAATATAGAATCAATACCACGATGGTAAAGGGTATCTCCAAGGATAATTTATTGACGGGCTTGATACCTAATACGATGACGAGCTGCATGTGAAATATCAAGCCGAAAATTTTGGGTTTGGAGATAAATGATAATGTCTCCATACCAGATATCATATGAACTGATAATAAAGAGAGACTCATCGGAAAAATAATCTCCTACGACAATTTTTGTCTTAGTGGAGGGAAGGTCACATATCAACTCGGAAAAGACCAAAGATTTCTTTGACTTGGATCCCTCAAAATTCTAGAGAATCACTATCCATTTGGAGTATTTCCCCCCTAGAAATTTTCGTGTAAGGATATGTTGCATCGGGTTGCAATTGGAAATAATCGTGGTTTTGTGAAATAAGATATAATGATGAAAACATTGAATAGCTTGAACAAATACCAAGGCCAATTTCTCCACAGGCATATATTTGGTTTCATTTTTCATAAGACTCCAACTCAAATAGTAAATAACATCTTCATCATGTGAATAATCCTCTTGGACTAGAACCATGGCTATGGTAGAGTCTGAAGAAACCAAGTATAAAAAATAATCTCGACTATAATCGGGGGAAATAAGAGTGGTGTACGGGTTAAGGAAAGTTTCAAAGCTTCAAAGGATTTGTTGGCAGTGTCATCCCATACAAAATCATGGCCCTTCTTAAGAAGTTGAGAGAAACCTTTTGCTAGTTTGAGATAATTGGGAATGAATTGACGTAAAAAAAATTCCTTCCCTTGCAAAATTTGGAGTTGGCATAAACTAGAAGGACGAGGCAAATTGATAATAGCTCCAACCTTCAAAGGATCCACCCTAATCCCATCCATAGAAATGATAAAGCTAAGAAGTCATTCAGAATCCACACAAAAAATGCATTTATGTGGATTCAATCATATGTGATAATATCGACAGCATAGGAAAATGGCTCGTAAGTGTCTCGGGTGATCTCGTTGATGCATGGAATGTGTCGATAAGTCATATAGGTAAGGTTGTATAATGCGCTTAATATCATGAAAGGCATAAGACATTACACGTTGAAAAGTTGCACCAACATTATTGAGACCGAAAGGGAGTTTACGGTATGCGAAGATACCCCAAGGGAAAATAAAAAAAGTTTTATCCTTATCCATGGGTAAAATATTGATTTGATTATAGTCATAGAGTCCATCCATCAGAGAGAATATTTCACTCTCAGCACAATTGTCAACGATCTGGTCGACGAAAGGGGTTGGATAATTATCTTTAGGAAAAGCCTTGTTAATATCCATATAATCAACACAAACAAGGATCATTTCTTGTTTCTTCGTAACCGGAACAAGATTGGAAACCCAATCAGTCAACACTATAGGGTAGACAAAACCATCTTTAAGAAGTTTTTCAACTTTGAGTTTAATCACAACATCTTTTCGTGGATGAACTGGGCGAAGTGTTTGTGGAATGGGTTTAGTGTCAGTGTATGTTTTAATTTCATGTACAACAATATCTGGAACATTTCTAGGCATTTCTTCATAAATCCATGCAAAAACGTCACAAAATTCTTGGAAAAGGTCCTTGTAAGTTCGGATCTCATCAGGAGAAAATGAGGCACCTATATGAACATTTTCCACAATTCCAGGCTTAATCAAAATATATAGAGGGATGGTAGGTGAAATATTTCCCAAGTTACCTTCATACAAAACATCACGTGTTGGTTCAGAAATTGGGGGAATAGTAATGACTGTAGATAGATTCAAAATCCATTAGTAACTCTTGATAGCCTCGAGTTCTAGGAAGAGGATAGAACGATAATGCCCATCATCCCATGGGGTGTCTTCCATGGAAATAATTTTCATGATCATTTCATCTATGTGAAATACCATATGAAATGGATTAGGAGACGTATCTAAGAGATAATGAGGAGAAGGAGTTGTTGATTGAATAGCTTGATAGGCCAATTCCACTAGACTTAAAGGCGTTTGGTCGCCATATTGAAGTCATTCATCCAGTCTAGGTACTATCTAAGGGTCATAAGACTCAGGGGTTTTTCCAACACTGTTCGAGATCATGTTAATAGAAGTGACAAAAGGAGGAGGAACATCGGGGGTGGAATGGGGAAAGTACCCATTAACGATGAATCCTTTAAAATACCCACACCAACATTCTCATAACCAAGAGGGGTTTTTGCTATGAAAGGAACATTACTAGTACGTGAATAAGAACTAAAAAAGGTGAGTTGATCTACTTTAACGAATTTTCCTTCGTGAGGGAAACGTATCACACGAAAAAGAGTAGAAAAAAATTCACGCATAACATTGATCCAACTATGGCCAAGCAAAAGGTTGTAATCAAGAGGTGCATCAAACACATCAACCTCAACAATAATTGGTTTTCCTTCTAACGCAATAGATAACATAATAAGAACACCATAAGGATTTAAACCTTGTACCATTAAAGGATTTTAAATTATTGCGTGACTCAGTAAGGGCAGGAGAGCCAATGGCTTTCCAATAAGTGACGGACATGACACAAGTCGAAGCTCCTACATCAACAACTGTTTGACAAATATTCTTATTTTCCACAATGACTTGTATTTGAAACACTAATTGATGAGGGAGCCTTAGAATGTGATCTTCCAAGTCAAAGATTATCAAATTTGTATCAGTAGGATTGATTCCACCAATAGCCTTTAACATTGCCTTCCATTCAATATGACAACTTTGAAGGACTTCGAGAGTCGACATCGTAGAAGGTGCCTATGCAAGATCTTCTACAATACTATAGTTTTGAGCGACATGTGCATGAGGGTTAAATGATGACTTATGAACGACGCCCTTAGGAGGTAGAGGAAGAAATGTATCTAGACTAGGTCGTTCAATATGAAGAGGACCATTAGGATGTGAATTCGACGAAGGAGGTTGAATCAATGGAGGAGCTGAATCATCAACCTTCTATTTATAAGGAGAATAATATTTGTTTTGAGTAGTGACTGCAACTTCGTTCTTATTGGAGCCACCAATACACATAAGTACATAAGATGTGGTAGAGGGAGAAGGTTGGTCATGAATAACCAATTGGGACTTCTGTTGAGAAGGAAAAGGTTGTGAAAAAATGACAGGTGTAGGAGGCATCCCGGTTCCTTGAAGGAACTTAGTAACCTATGCACGTCTCAGACAATATTTTGTATAATGGTACTCACCATAGATAAGACAAGTATAATGAGGTTTTATCTTTTATTTATCATCAACAAGTTGAGTCTTGGGTTTATTGGATTTTTGATTATTAGTTTTATCCTCTTTATTTTTACCCTTCCCTTTATTTTTATTTTGAGATTTACCGGTAGGCGTATATTGAACCGTATTCACCTCAGAGGTTTTACCAAGAGAGGGAATTGAAGGAGTATCATTTTTTACATTAGCAGTAATAGATTTGGGATTGGAATGATTGGCTTGTTTAGACTGAGTCTCGGCATGAAAAGTGCTAATCACACCATCAACAACATGAGAATCTATTGGAGGTGTTGGGGTTGGATTTGTAGATGGGAGAGGAGCATCAATGATAAAATAATATAACCTGCCCATTTGAGAATAAACAAGATCCAAGTATTGAGAATGAATATCCGTTTACTCTTCAGTGATGACACCGCCCATGGAAATATCATGAGCTATAGGACTGATGAGTGATTTGGTAAACCACTCAACCAATAATTGATCAGGAATGGGAGCTTTGATTAATCGTATTCTCCTACTCCACTCATGAATATGATATGAAATGTGAGTAGAAGAGGATTGTTTAAATGAACTCAAAATTTCAGTTCCTGTCTCATATCAAATCAGTAATTGGTAATGTGTCAAGAAATCCATAACTAAGGTGTTGAAATCAGTGAATAATCCTCATGTCAATTCGAAATACCATTTGGCAGCCGAACTCGTAAGAGTGTGTTGGAAAAGACATAATCAGATGGATTCATCCATTAAGGAGTTGTATGAACACCAAAAATGAAATTTCATGACATGATTGTTTGGGTATTCTCCCGATCGACCATCAAAATTAGGAATATCCGATGATAATTTAGCAGGTATAACCGGCCAATAAGGAGAATGCAATATAGGATCATTCAAAATCCTAGATAAATCTGATAAATTCAAAGTAGCTAGAAACAAAAACTATTTGTTCACTTGAGGAAACTCGTAATTTTGGGGAGGCAATCCCATAGGTATACCAGTAGGACCATAAGCAGTCTATAAATAGTTAGAGGGTCCTGTCAAATTCGATTGTAAAGACTTTTGAGTCAAGTAGCTAACATGTGTTGGCTGATTTGGCATGGTATCTTGGAAAGGAGAATCAGATTGAAAATCTTGACCCTAGGTAGGGTTTATAGAGCCTAGATAAGGTTTCCCTGGATTACAGAGTATAAAAAAATTTAATTAAGGATTCCCCCCCCCCCCCCAAGACGGTTGTTGATTTACTTGGAAAGGAAAATTCCAAGGTTGAGTTTTTAATCCAGGTATATACTACTCATAAATTGGGTTATGACCCCCAACTTGTAGTTTCACCCCTGTTAGGACTTGGTAATTTCTTTGGGATGCATCAAAGAAAGGACAAGGTAACCTACAAACCAACTTTAGATTGTATTATGACCTATACATCCAGAGAGTGCTCTCTCATATGTCTAATGACTAGTAATAACTCAAATATTTCATCAATAAATACATAGAGGTCAGATTCTGCAATAGGACAAGTTCATTTTTGTTTTAAAATGGATGGTAGGACAAGCAAGAGAGAAAGTACCATTGGAAAATAGAGTCAAATTCTAAAAACGAGAGAAACAAGTGACTTAGTGACTGAAGTTGAGAGGATAAAGGATAAATAAGCAACAATATTTCAGTTGAAAATCATTAAGTGTGGAAAGAGAAAAACACATGAATAAACTTCGAGCACCATTGGGGATGAATTCAGAGTTAACTTAGAAGAAACACAGTTTTTCTAAATGGCACGAATCTAGAGCACTGGGCGGTAAATTCTAGATTCAAAATCATGTTCTGATTTAGACAAACATTACAGATGTTTATATAAAGAGCACAGGAAAGAATATACACAAATAAATAATAAAATACATCAAACAACCACCATTAGAATATTTTGATCAAATCTTCAGGACTTTTGCATTAAATCTCACTCGGATAAAAAACTACAATCAATAGTCACTGTCTACACTATTTTTCCAACCAACCCCTTTTACATCTTTTTCCATGCAATATATAGCACTATGGGTCTATTAACGGGTAAATCGGTAGATGCGAACATGAACTAATACCCCTAGATCCACATAGATCTAGAACAAAACAAGACAGAACAATACGCTTTCCCTAGATTACGATCATTGAATTTAACTACCAAAAGAGTAATAGATAACATACCTTATGAATCACTTACTTATGTCTTTGTTGATCCTGCTTTGCTCTATTTCTCCTGTGAAATCAGATCTGTAATAACACAAATCAACTAACATGAAATCAGCAATAATGAAATTCAATGACAACCTAAACATGTGATCAAGGAGTCATGTAATAAAATATCGATCATTTTATGGGAAAGAGACATGCCACCGTATTATATTAATAAAAGGTAGAAGATACAACCGAATCGCCTTGATGTTGCAAGTTCCCTTTTAGTGGCCCTTCATTCTAACACACACATACATTTGCTACGATATTTGCATGAAGATTTCTCTCAAAAACTTGATGGATGAATGGATATCTCAAGCATCACTTGAAATAGGATTCTTCACACAAAATTCAATCTATTCTCTCTTCAGTCTCTATGCTTCTTTGTGCTTGTACCTCTAAAATTTTCCATGAGAAGCCTATCATTATATAGAAGAAGCTAAAGTGGTTAAAGAGATGAGGATGATCCCATCAAATCAAATAGGTTAGTAGGATCGTAACCATATGGATGCCACCTCATATTTCCAAAAGATTCCACTTCTAGAAGATGCTAGAACTTCTTTCCTCTTTTAGTTTTAAAGCGTCGTCATGACCTACCTATACAGCAGCCTGTGGAAATCCCATGGACTGGCTATAATGCAGCATGTGGAAATTAGGGATTTTCGCACTGTGTAAAGGGAGTTGCCCACAACGGCCTTCCAAAAATACATCTTGCAAGGGTGGAAAGAAGTTTCTTTTCTCAGGCAAAATATTATATTGGGAACCTGAAAACATGTTTATGTAACCATCATCAGGGTGACCAAAATAATGTGTAATATAATGCCCCCCAAAGTATGAGGCTGGAGTTTGAGATAGCCAAAATACTTTGTAAAATAAGCATGTATGTGTCGAGAACTAGGGGCGCACCAATCAGGAACCTGCAAACAATCAAGCATCTGTAAAATATTACATTATGTCTGAGGTAGGCATTCCCATGTCCAGACCATAAATGTAGGTCATGGCCACCAATTATACAACATGGATCCATGTCAACAAGATTTTGCATAGTCACCAGGAATACATTGTGGATCCATGCATTGAGAACTCAAGTACGAACATAGCCACGAGACATACAAGGTGGATCTATGTGTCAAAACAAATCATAAATAGTCCATTGCAACCTAGACCAAAAAATGATGAAGTCCAGGGTCTTCAATCCATCATCCGTTAGTACAATTCTAGTCACGTGATTATAGATGTCAAAGTCGAACGTGAATAGAAACCACTTGATTACCAGTCATTGATGAAAACTGTTAACAAGTGCTAGGGAAATCACCATTGATGTCAATGACTCCCAATGTACTCTAGTACAATCCAACGAGTGTGAATAAAGGAGTTGAAGTCAAACACTTGACAAAATCTCTCGATCAGGGATAGATGACGTAGACCCATTGTCGAAAGCGAAGAAACATACCGTTGAGGAATGCATGATCTAATGTACTAAATAATTTCTAAGTCTTTTTCCTGGATAATGATCTGAAGTCGATAGGAGAAGACTCATCATAGGAGGGCCTTGATGTATCCCCCATCAATGACAAAAAATGAGTAACAGATTTAGGGTAGAGAAAAATACATATGTGACTTGGGATCGACACAGGGAAGGCCGACATGGTAAGAATGGACAATTGTAGATGGTCAACTTATAGAAGGTTCTAGTTGAACTTCTCTTGAACATATGAATGACATGACAATGATCTTGGCAGTATTGACTCAAAGATGACCCAAGATATGAACTTTCAGAAGGTTAAACAAGAGACAATCAAATTACCCAACCTAAATTTGAATGATGAAGAGTAGTGTCATGTTCAAGAGTGACGCTTACTACCATTAATACAAATACAGAGACACATACCTTTCCCAAATTCCAACCCACCATTTCTGGCAAGTACCTCTTTATTTTTACGCAAGCTTGAGGAGGATAACATATGCTTGACAATTTAAGCTCATCCTTTGGATGAGTCATTCGGAGTACATTTAACGAACCCTAATAAGGATTGGTTCGGTCCCGTACGGGTCTGTCGATATGTGTTTAACGAGTCCAAAGATAGAAAACTTGAAGGTTTTTCATAATTATAGAGTCCGGAAAAACACTTAAAAGAGAACTCTCTCAGTTCCTTTTTCATAAAGTAGTTCGACAGGATCGAAAAAGTGATAAAATATATCCCATCAAACATTTTATTCAAATAATTTTACGAGCATGAAAAGAACAAGGTCGCTCAACAATCTTTTTGATGTTTAAGGAGCATGAAAAGAGCTTAAAGAATTCTCCATAGGTTTTGTTATTTTCGTGTTACCATGAAGAATATGAAAATACAAAAAAAGTATACTCGGTTACATTCTCATTGGTTTTCAAGCCCGAGAACGAACAAATACTATGCTCGAGGTTTTTCTAAAAAACCTTAAAAAGTAGTTGTACATGCGACAAAAATTGAATAAATCACAAAAACTGTCCATAGTTCGATGTCCAAAGTCCTAAATTTATTCCTGCAAGGAACAAAACACTTACAAGACCTTTAGCATTAATGGGTTTTTGACCAAAATGTATTTATATAAAACAAAATATTAGAAAAAACGATAAAAAAGAAATAAATAGAAGCAAAAATCTTTTTCACCATTTTATTTTCACTTGGTGAAAAACTTACCAAAAACCCTTGTTTTTCACCTCAACTTCGGCGACAGATTGCGGAGGCCACAGGGGATCATTCAACAAACAAATTGCGTAAAAGAGGTAAGCATTGCATCTTCTATCTTTTCAACAGATTAATTTTTGTTTTTGATGGTGAAAAATCAAGATTGTTTGATGATTTGGGACTGTTAGTCGTGCATTGGGGCCGTCGCGAGTGGCCTATAATGGGCCCTGTGGAAACCAATGATTTCCGCAGGTGATTTAAAGCATACTCGTGGAAATTCTGCACTGTACTTGAAGTTGTATCGCGGCGGCTGAAAAACTAAAATGAAAAGTGAATGTCAACTCAACAAAAATCCCAAAAATGTTGAAAAAAAATGTGCTAAAGATCTTCTCTATTTCCCATGCAAGTATTTGCTTGCAAAGATGTTGGAATGGAGGGATTGTGAGCATGAAGAAGATGGTATCATGTATTTAAATGATCCTATGACCATGAATTCCATCCAACAATGTGGTCTATTAAAATTCTTCAAAGTTCAGGGCAGGAGAGCCCAACAAAGATTACTAGAATATCTGGTTCATATGTGGGATTCAAAACAATGAGTGTTCCACGTGGGTTTTCATGTCTTCTCTTTGGATATTGAGGATATTTATTTCCTGACAGGGTTTTCACGTTGTGGGGCATGCATGACTTTGACAAGTGGTCGAGGTGGTGGATTGACCATGAGTGAGTACATTCGTGAGCATTGTGAACTTGATGCTGAAAGACATAAAGGAAAAGCAACAATCCGAGGTGCGAGATATTTGACCCTCAGGACCATCTTGTTTATTATTGCACGGATGGTAGGGAGTGCTTCGCCACACATGGAAATCGAAATCTACTTCCAATATGCTATTGAATGCTTGGATCCTCGAGTATTCAATTGGTGTGATGGTCTATTAGGCAGCATGAAAACTCAACTCACGAAAAGCAAGAATGGAGACCTCAAACAATTTCGTTATGGGTCTATTTTAGTATCTTTCTTCTTCAAAAGAGTTCCACACCTACACCTGCAGGTGGAATGGGGAATACCAGCCTCGAGAGACCCACGAATGAAAATATGGTGTGATCAGATGACATGGCATGTGGCGGGCCAGATTGTGAAGTATGATGATGCATTCTTCAATTGGTTGGGACCACAAATCCTAATGATTGATGATTATGCTTATTCCATTCTAGACTTTCGGGGTGATCCAGATTTGATTCTCCCTGAGGGATCTCAGTGGGGAGATTTAGGTAAGAAAGGCATTTGTGTTTTTACAATGTTTTTATGAGCTTTAAAATATTTGATTTTTTTGTGTTTCCAATCGAAATACTAATCAAAAAAAAATTGATCATGCAGATGTAGGGCCACATCGACCCCCAGGGCCTTCTCCTATTCATAGGCAAGGAGAAGCACGTGTAGTAGTTGGATGGGATGCCGAGGATTATGATGCGATAGAGTAGAACCTGGAAGGCTTGATGGAAGACATCCCTGATATATCCATCGAGGATATCCCAAGGCATTATCAACGCCATACTGTAGGCATATCTGACTCTCTTAGTCGATTACTATGTAGAGTAGCGAGAGCAGTATTATGCTATCGTGAGAGGCATCCATGAGGCCATTTTTTAGGGGCCATGGGATCTATATTTTGATATTTTGATCTTTGTATGAAAACTCTTTTTGTAAACATTATATCATTATATATATATATATATATATATATATATATATATATATATACATGAGGCTTTTACTGGTTTTTACCCTGCTTTTTGTACAATATGTGAAATGTGATTGAAATTACAAATGTCTGTCTAATACATAATTATCTAGAGCATCAATTAATGTATTTAGACATATAGGAATGTGTTGATATTCAATATAATCGAAATGAGGTTCCAAGAGGCGGATTCGTAAATATACCCGTAGTAAAGTAGGGCTTCGGATAGTATAGACATTTTTTAACTGTAGTACTACTAGCTGCGAATCAAGTCGTATAATGAAGCAACAAATCCCAAGTGAAATAACACTAGTCAATAATTCGATGACCATGCTATACTCCATGATATTATTGGTCACTTGACCGAGAAAAACACCTTGTAGACAAATAAGTTCGTTTGAGGGTGCATAAATTGCCCAAGCAACAGAAGCTAAATTCTGGGTACTACGGCTAGCACCATTAGTGAAGCCAATGTAAGGTAGTGAAAACACGAACATATGGAGACCAAACACAATGTAGGGTAAGTAGTCATTGGTAAAATTCAAATAGGAGAAACACGCTAAAGTAACACACAAGAGTATGATACAGTAAAAATACAAGTGCTTATGCAGAGACAAGCTAAGCATAGTATTTCTTCAAGTAAAGCCCATTTCTAGGTTCACTCAAAGGAGTTCCATCGTAATCTACTAACTTGTATGATCCCTTATCTAACACTCCTTTAAAAATATAAGGGCCTCGCCACATAGCCTCAAATTTTCCATCTCCTAGTAGATCACGATCTTGTTCATAGAGGAGAACTATATCACCTTCAGAAAATGCGTGTGGCTTGACATGTTTTTCATATTGGGCTTTTACACGTTTCTTCTAGGTTTCAATAACTAGGGTGGCATAACGATGGGTTTCATCCAATTGTGTAAGATACAATAGACGTTCCTCATCAACAGATGTGTTTGGGAGAAGTTGGACGACTAGTTTTAACGATGGAATTTCACATTCAATCGGTAGAACAATTTCTAAACCATACACTAATTGGAAAGGTGTAAACCTCGTGGATGACTTCACGGATGTCCGATAGGCCCACAATGCTGAGAAAAACATCGTGTGCCAACTCATTTTGTGAATTCAAACAATCCGTCAGGCATGGTAATAAGTACTTTGTTTATTGTTTCGACTTGGTCGTTGGCCTGTGGATAGTAGGGGGTTGAGTTTTCATGTCGAAGACCCAACTTTTCCGTAAGCCCAAACATCATAAAGTTTCAAAAGTGGCTACCGTGATTGGTGACAATAGCCTGTGGGATTCCAAATCGTGTAATAATGTGATTGAAGATGAATAGGGCTGCAGTTTTACCCGTGTTGTCGAATGTAGGCATCGCCTTGGCCCACTTCATGAAATAATCTACGGCTACAATAATGTACCCATGCCTCCTGATTGAGTGAGGGTTACATGTCATCAAATCGATGCCCCATTTAGTAAAGGGTCCAACAGAAAATACAGAATGTAAGCGAGTGGGGTGAGATCTTATTTTGTTATTCTATATTTGGAAAGCGTGGCATTTTTGGATGGCAATAATACAATCTTTGAATAGGGAAGTCCAAAACTACCCAGCTCATAAGATCTTTTGGGCAGTAGCATACCCAGACATGTGACCACCACATGCTCTAGAATGGAATTCATTGAAAGATTTCTCAACCTCATCATAAGTGAGACATCGTCAAAAAACAAAGTCAACTCCACGGTGATAAAGAGTATCACCGAGGACGATATACTGATGGGCTTGGTAATGTATGTGACGACGATCAGTACTAGAAAAATCGGGCCGAAAATTCTGATTCTGGAGATATATAATGATATCTCCATACCAAAGGTCATCAAAACTGATCATAAAAAGGGATTCATTGGGTAATGAATCCTTTGCTACATTTTTTGTCTCAGAACAGGGAAGGTCACATATCAATTCAGAAAACACTAGGAATTTCTTGGACTTAGCTCATTCAAACTCTAAGTAAAACTCTTGGAGTATTACAATCCATTTGGAGTGTTTTCCCCCTATTATCACCCTATAAGTTATAGGATCAACTGGTGACTGGGATATTATCTATCTCTAGTATTTTTTGTTGACAAATGATTTTTCATTCTGCAAATAATTTGAAAAAGAAAGAGAAAAAAGAAAAGAAAAGAAAAGAAAAAGAAAGAAAAGAAAAATAAAAAGAAAAGAAAAGAGGGCATAAAAGAATTCAATAAAAGCCCCATGCAATAATAGTAACTTGGTCCATACCTTTCAAGCATGGCCAAGTTCTTTTTAAATTTGATGTTGATAGGGTAGTGAATGAATTTGGCTAAACAATTTAATCTTAGACAAAGTGTCTAGGTTAGATTAGTGAATAAATCTGGCCAGACTGTCTAATCTTGGTCAGATAGCCCCAGGGTAGAGTAAATCCTTAACCCAACAGTCTAATCTGGGTTAATTTTCATAGGAAGCTAGGGTAGAAAATAGGTTAGCTGCCTTATCGCTTCATTTTAATAAAAATAGCTTGATGTAAATGTTGCACCATGTTTCAGATGCTTAAAAGATCGTTTGGTCAAGCCCCATGGTGGTGTCTACTTGAAAAACCTTGGAAAACCCCATAAAATGCATTTATCCTAAGTTTTTCCTCGGTGCATGTGTTTTTCGCTCCCCACTTATGCTCCTCGCACATATCAATGGTCCTCATCGTGGCGCCCAAAT
>ML786916.1:427659-446507 GCA_009831015.1 Picea engelmannii | reverse complement strand
CCTTTGGTGGTCCCTTTTTATACGTGGAAACAATCTAATGGCCCTGAGTCCCATCACCTCCTGCTATCTGACCTACCATCATCATCTCTCGACGTCACCATCCACCTTTCCCAAAATAGTCACATCCCATAACTGCTGTCAGTTCTTCCCCCCCATTCGTTTGTGGCAAGCCCCCTCACTATGACCTTTACCTCCAATCGATAGCTACCACATCACCCGTCCATATTCCTCAGGCACCGTCACCCACCATATCACATTCAAAGTGATCCGTTGGCCATTTATTACTAGATAACCTATCCGTTATCCAGCTGACCTGTCTCCCGCGCCCAACGAACACCTGTTTACTCAAAATTACCCCTCATTCTCCCTTTTCTCACCATTTACAACTTATCACACCAGAGAGTATTTACACTGTTTACTCCTCCATTACAGTCAGTTTCCCTCATCCACAGTTAGTCGCCCCCACTAACGTGTTTGTCTTGCAGATACTGTTGCAGAAATGGTGCCAAAGTCCAAACAAGCAGAAGGAGAGGAGAATTTGTTTCTCCCGCCTCCTGTCGACCTTGACAGGATCCCACTGGTCGAAAAAGACTGATTAATCGCAGATACAAAGTGTGATTTTGATTTTGTAGATATTCAGTCATGGCTCAAGGAGGTCTTCCTGGACCAGAGTGATGAAATCAAACTCTGGGAGTCCAATTTACCCCTTTACCTCTTTCCTCAAATTCACCATTTTCCGAAGTTCACTCTCAAGTTTCAAGCCCACTACATTCCCGAGAAAAGAGCCATCGTCTCCTCGTCCAGAGAGATTCTTTTCCTCATCACGCCCGAATCCATAGACCAGATGATGAAAATCCCCTAAGCCGACTCTGCGTCACCTTTCAACCTGGAAATTCTTACAGAATTATACCAGAAAATGACCTTCCCCCAAAGAGCTCAAATATTCGAGCTTTTCCTTCCCCCATCTGCTCAATTTCCCTCCACAAATCCTCCTTATCCGTCTTCCATTTTCTTGACTAAAGGAAACCAGGTCATCCCATCCCTTTGTGCTTTGTTAGGATACTATTCTGATTAGTGGGTAGATGAACCCATTCTAGGTTTTCTATCCATCTTCTCTACCGATGAAAATCCCACCACCCAGTTTGAATTTAGCACATTCTTGGCAGACAATATTCATGAATAGTTCGTGAATTTCAGCATGGAAGGCATGTTTAGATACTCATCGACACTAGCATACTTTTTCGTCTTCTTCCAGGTGGATAAATTTGGCTTTTCCATGCAGAAGATGGATGGAGATGGTAGACCCTAAGAAGTGACAACATGGACCTCCTTGCTCAAGCACAACTCCACAGAGTTCAGTTTCAAGGAGTTCATTGATCAATTCTACCACCCTGTGGTAAGTATTCTAGGCGGCAGGCCCGAGCCTCAAATCAACGATGAAGTCCAGAGGATCCTGCATCTCTCGGACAACACAAAGATCGGGGATTGGTATTTATACCAGGATCACACTGAGATCAGAGTATATGGGTGCGAGTTGGCACCATATAAGCTGCCTAAGTATCTGGCTGTCAATATTTTTTCTTTGGAATATATAAGGCAGATAATAAATTTTGATGATATCCACTTTGTGTCACTGAAGAAAAAGAAGCATCTTAGAATCAAGGGGAAGATTGGCTCCTTCATCTACAACAATCGTGGCGTTGGGGAAGAAGCAGACATGATACTGAGAGGAATGAAGTTCTTCATGAGTTTCCCATGGCATTATGATCCGTGTGGGGTCATCTCAGAGATGAGGGTGAAGAACAAAAACATCCCATATGTTCATGAGTCCAGGCCTGAAGTTGAGAAGTTCGTAAATCAGATAGCCTGGGAGCCTATCACATTGATCGAAGTAGAACAGAAGGATCCCCTGGCCACTGTGTCACAAATGACCACGCCACAGGTCCCGAAAGAAAAGAGTCCTAGGCAAGACTTATCTCCGCCTGTCATGGAGGTATCTTCCGAATAATTCTAACTGCATACCAAAAGGCCTAAGACTATTGTAGTTCCTAGCCCGACTGGGGAAAAAGAAGCCCCTATTGGTTGTGGAGCCTGATTATCTTCCTGATGCAGAGGTCCTTTGCTTTCAGCTGTGTCTATACCCCATGAAGTATTTACACCCCATAAGTATGTACACTCTTCCACGTGGAGGAGTGTAGAGGGGGGGTACCCCCTCTACGGGGTCCGGGGGGTCCATCCCCCCGGCTGGGGGGTCTGGGGGCAAGCGGGCTCCCAACGGGGGTTCAGGGGTAGCGTCCCCCGATGGGGGTTCGGGGGCAAAGCCCCCAAAGAAAAAATTGCCTTATAAAAGTATATTGTAATTTCATTGTAAATCTGGACCATTCATTATAAGGTCGCAGATCTAACGGTAGAGATTATGTTAGGGTTTTTTTCCCTAGAAGGGAACCCTCTTTTATGAGGGAAATTTATTGCGGCTATGTACGAGGGTGAATATTGTATTCTGAGAGAGGAGATTGTGAGAGAAATAAGAGGAANACAACGGGTTTTGTTGTAGGTTGTATCCCTTCATTTGCTGGATAATAATAAAGGAAGGACCTGGCAATTTCTCTGGTGGACGTAGCCCACACTGGGTGAACCTCGTAAATCTGTGTCTCTCTTGTATTGTGTGTCTTCTGTGTTTTTTGTTTCTGCATTTGTTTTATTTTATTGCTTCGCGGTCCTGTTTTCTAACAGCCCCGTCTACTACAGTGACCAAAGTTGGTATTCCACCCTTCAGTTCGATCCTCCATAAGAGCATAACCTCAACATTGCCAAAAAAATCTATAGATTCTCCATTTACCACCCAGCCAGCTAAGGTGGCACCAAAGCTGAGTATCTTCGAAAAGTATGAGCTAATCAAGAAAAGGAACCAAACCCTGACCAGCAGTACTTGCGCCCAGTTCTGGAAGCAGACGTCGACTGTGCAGCATAGGTTGTTATTGGAATTTGACACTGAGAAGGGAAGAATGCATATGGCATTCCTCCAGGCATAGGTACCATATCCTAAGGTTATTACGGACTACAAGAGGGCCACTTATGAATTCCAGATGAAGGACGTGCATCCAGCCGATCAGATTGATCTATACAAGCAGACAGAGGAAATGGTATTTTACACACTGGCGCATGATTCCACTACTATGTCCAAACTGCAAGTGTCCCTAAACAATGTTCAAGCACAACTCAAGTTGGAGAAGATATCATCCTTTGCAAAGGACAATAGGATCAAAACTTTGGAGGAGTTGGTCCTCAAGATCGGTTACGATCCTTCAAATGTGAAAGAAGCTGAGGAAATGATAAAGAAGAAGAATGATGACATTGCCTCCTTGAGGAAACAATTGAAGCTCCCACCCATAGAGGATGCACAGGCAAAGGAGATAGCAGAGAAAGAAGGAGAGAAAGATGAAATGCTCAAGATGCTCATGGAGCAGAATGCGTAGCTAAAAGAAATGGAAGCTGAGATGGAGAAGATAGTACAAGAGAAAGAGCAGCTGAAGCCGATGGAATTCATTCCACTAAGTGCCATTCCAATTTCGGGAGTGAGTACAACATCAGTGGAAGAAGTCCCATCTGCTACCCCATTGACACCCCTAGAAAAGATAGTCGACCTGGCTAAGTCCATGGAAAAGATGAACCTGCAGGAAACATAAATCAACAGGCTTAAAAAGGAGATTGAGAACCTTCAGAAACTCAAATCTTCCTTCCAGACCAGCCTCTCCAAGGAAAAGCAGGTGATCAATCATCTCAAGCAGGAGTTACAACAACTCCGGAAGTAGACAGTGGCAGGAAAGACTTTGGTTGAGGTCAAAGAAAGTGTATGGACAGACATCACCAAATCCATGAACGAGATATGGCCTATGATACAGATTATGTTTGAGCAGAATGAATTGGTAGAAAGAAGCAAACAGGCCATCGAGAAGATCAGATCAGAATTGGGAGAGATGCCAACATAGGAAAATGAGATCATCAAGTTCCTCAATTCTAAGACCAGGGAAGAACTGGAAAAGCTGAAAATTGAAGATCGAACAGAGACCATCCTTGAGGTCAAAAGAGTTCTGACCAAGAGAGGATTAATGCTCCAGCTGGAAGAAAAGGTTCAAGCCATGGACCTAGGGGTACAAAGATTCTTTAGTAAGATTGAGGCTCTCCAGAAGAAAGGTTTTCCTGGTTTGAAGGTAATCAATGATAAATTGATGACACTCCCAGACTACAAGAAGAGATTGCCCGATGTGGCTAAGGATAGTTCAAAGTTTGCAGGCATTCAAGGGAGAATCACTAGCAAGGCATTTCTATATTCTCTTCACTGGGACATCAATATCCAACATGAGATTCAATACATCTTCCTCACCAAACCTACCTTCGCCAAGTACACAGAAATGGACGAAGTGTATCGAAGGCTACTCAAAGTCAACGTTCCCAGTCATCTCCAATGGGAGGAACTCTGTGATCTGATCGAGTAGCAGATGAGTTGTCCCAGTCCAGTCATTTTTCCAATCCAATGAGGTCATGTAGAGGCTTCATCAACAGCCCACCCTGAAAGCAGCATATAGTTACACCACGTCATCAAGCAGTTCCTAGATTTAGGAAATTTGTTAAGTTAGTTAGGCTAAAAATAGATTTAGCACGTCCTGATCATTAATGACAGGATCTTTTGTAATTTGAGTTATAAATACTTCATCTTTCGAAGTATTGAGGTTTGTTGATCTTCACACCCTGACGCTATCAGACTGTAATATCTTTGAAGAGATCTTCCATTAATAAAAAGGAGGCACTTTTACAGGATTCTTGTGTGTATTTACTGGTGAAGTTGTTCTCTCTAAGTTGAATGTGATTTTCGCTTTGTCATCATTTTTTTTTTTCTGAATCTAATCTTTAGAAGTAACGAAAGTTGTAGGATTTATCTCGTATACCCTGTTTCTGACTCGAAAGATTTTAGTGTTTTATCTTCTGGTGTTTTCAATAAAGAAATTCTTAATTGCTTCTTTGTTGAATTTATCTTTCTCATCCTTTCTATTGTTCATCATTTAAGCTACTAAAGAATCCAATGATTATATTATCTCGCCCTGTGAAATTTTTCCCTTTGCGTTTTTTGTTTGTATTTCATATTTGATTAAAAACACAGACCCCATAGCCCAATGGATGTGTAGACTGTCTCAACCAACTCGACAAAAACTACGACAATAAAAACTAACCTATTTATTTACCTAGCCTAATATTTAAAATTTGAAACATAGCTAAATCATATAGAGAGATCCCTCTCTGAAGTTGGAAGTGCTAGATCCCAGCTTCAAAAGTGGTTGGATAAAGTTACATTTTGTGGATTTCTTCTGTTGTCAACCTCTTGGAAATTTACAGAGTGTTAACACCCCCTAGCAACTGGCATGTAAGAATGTGTTGCATGGGGTTGCAATTGGAAATCACAGTGGTCTTGCGTAAAAGGATATAGTTCCGAAAATGTTGGACAACTTGAACAGCTGCCAAGGCCAGTTTTTCAACATGTAAATACTTGGCTTCGGTAGTTGTGAGACTCCGACTCAAATAATAAATAACATGTTCGTCGTGAGAATCATCCTCTTGGACGAGAACCATGGTGATGGTCGAATCCAATGTAGCGAGATAAAGGAAATAATATTTACTATAATCGGGCAGGAAAAGTAGTGGGGTACGGGTTAAAGTCAATTTCAAAGTGTCGAAGGATTTGTTGGTAGTGGTGTCCCATACAAATTTAGAGACTTTCTTTAATAGTCGAGTAAATCCGAGAATTAACTCAATATAGTTCGAGATAAAACGACATAGAAAGTTTGCCTTCCCTTGCAAACTTTGTAGCTGGCGAAGTGAAGAAGGGGGAGGGAGATTGAGAATGGACTAAACCTTCAAAGGATCTACCCTGATCCCTTGACGTGAAACAATAAAGCCTAACAGTTGGTCGGACTCCACAGAAAAAACACATTTGTGTGGGTTTAATCGTATACGATAGAACCGACAACGAAGGAAAATGTCTCGAAGGTGGGTTAGATGATCACTACGATGCATGGAATGTGCTTGTAGGTCATCTAAATATGTTTGTACAATGTGCTTAATATCATGGACAAAATAAGACATAGCACGTTGAAACATGGCACCAACGTGCTTTAAACTGAAGGGCAGTTTCTGGTAGGCAAAAGTGCCTCAAGGACAAATAAAAGCGGTTTTGTGTTGATCCATAGGTAAGATGTTGATCTGATTATATCTAGAGAAACTGTCCATCAGAGAGAAGATTTCATTTCCGGCACAATCGTCGACGATTTGGTCAATGAAGAGGGTGGGAAAGTTGTCTTTAGGAAAACATTTGTTGATATCCCTATAATCAACACAAACATGGATCGTACCTTGTTTCTTGTTAATCGAAACGAGATTGGATACCCAATCAGTTAAATCCACGGGATAAATAAAGCCATCTTTAAGAAGTTTTTCAACTTCAAGCTTGATAGCGGCTGCTTTACGAGGGTGGACCGGGTGAATTCTTTGCCGAATGGGTTTAGCGCCCGGGTATGTCTTGATTTCATGTATAACAATATCAGGGTCAATACCAGGCATCTCTTCATATCTCCAGGTGAAGACATCACAAAATTCTTGAAAAAGGTATTTATACATGGCAACTTCATCAGTGGAACACGAAGCTCCAATGTGCACATTTTCAACAACTCCAGGTTTGATAGAGATGTCAAGGGGGATGGTGGGTGAAATTTTTCTTAAGTTCCCTTCGTATAACACATCGTGTGTGGAGTCGGGAACCGAAGTAATAACGATAATGGTCGACGGAGTTGAAATCCGTTGGTAACTCTCGAGGGTGTGTTGTTCTAGGAAGAGAATGGAACGATGATGTCTATCATCCCAAGGAGTGTCCTCCATGGACATAACTGACATAATCATCTCCTTTGTGCAAAAAATCACATAAGGGTTGCGACAACATGGCCAATGCAGGTAGTTTCGGGGTCCCTTGAAGGAACTTAGTAACCTCGGCCCATCTTGGACAATCCTTAGTGTAGTGATAATCACCATAGATAAGACAAATGTATCGGGGTTTTCACTTATCCTTATCATCAACAGGTTGTGTTTTGCTCTTCTTAGATTGCGGATTATTTTTATCCTCATTATTACCCTTCCCTTTTTTGGATTTATTCTTTTTGGCAGGGGTAGATTGAATAGAGTTCACTTCAGAAGTCTTGCCGGTGGGAGGAGTAGGAGACGGATCATGTTGAGCATTAGAAGAAACAAATGTGGGGTTGAGAATGGAAAGTGCCAACCACACGATCAGTTGCATGAGAAGAAAAAGAAGTAGTTGAAGTAGCAGTAGTAGAAGGACAAGGTGCATCAGGGAGTAAATCGTAAAGAGTACCTTTTTGTGAGTAAACAAGGTCGAGGTATTGAGCATGAATAATCACCTGTTCTTCTGTGACAACTCCACCCATGGCGATTTCACAAGCAATGTCATTCATGAATGATTTTGTGAACCACTCTACTAGTAATTGATTGGGAATCTCTAGTTTGATTAGACAATGTCTCCGTCTCCATTCATGAATGTGATCAGAGATATGAGTGGCTTTGGTTTGCTTGAAAGAACTCAAAATTTTAGTTCATGTTTCATAACGGATCAGTAATTGGTTTTGGGTGAGGAAATCCATGGAGAGGGTGTTAAAGTTAGTGAAGAAGCTTTGTGTTAATTATATATACCACTTCGCGGATGAACCCATAAGATTTCACTGAAAAAGACATAATCAAATATAGTCATCCATCAAAGAGTTGGATGAACACCAAAGGTGGAAAGTCATTACATGATTGTTTGGGTCCTCTTCTGGTTTACCATTGAACTTAGGAATGTCAGATAGTAGTTTGGTCGGTATTACGATCCACTGAGGAGAGTGACTGATGGGATCATTTAAAATTCTAGACAGATCAAGGAGGTCCAAGGTGGCTAAAAAGGGTAATTGTCTATTCACATGGGGGTACTGTAAGCAGTTTTCATATAATGCGAAGATCCGAATAGATTCGGTTGTTGGTGTGGAGGAATGTAACCTATAGGGTTTTATTGGTTAGGGTTGTTCCCTTGAACATGGACATTGGGTCAAGCGTTCAAACCCCAAATGATATTGGACAAACCTGGATATGGTTGGCCTGTACTAGGGAGTATGAAAGAGCTATCTTGAGGATGTTTCCCCCTAGTTAGTTGAGGATTATTTTGGGTAAGATAGTTCCAATACCGGGCTAAGGCTGGAGGTATTTTCTACCCATAGGGTGGGGTAGGTGGGGATTTCCCTCCAATCGGGGGTTGCGTCCCAATTGGGATTTGACCTCCAAAAGGGGATTGTGTTTAGCCTCTAGGGTGAAATTGTCCACCAAAAAGAATCTGGTAATTAGGTGTGAAAGGTTGGGTGGTGCCACTAGAGTTGGTTCCTCCAGTAGGGGATGGAAGGGACCCTCTAGAAGGGGGCCAAGGAAGTGTCAAAATAAAACTAGGAACAAGATTGTGCCCAGAAGGAGTGGAAACTCCAGGAGTTCCGAATAGGACTTGGGTAGGAATGGGAATAGAAGCATTCAATGCATGATATATGGGGGGGAGTGTTGGGGTGAGTCTAGGTGAAAGAGGCATGCTAATGGGGGCTTAGCTAGCTGTCGTATTCTTGGTGGGAATAGTCATAGTATTTGGGACCATTGTAGAATGGGCCATCTGAAGGGGGATGGTTGAGTTGGGATCTGCCGAATAGATAGGCATTCGTAATGAGAGTATGTTCTATATCAGATGTTTCAGGAAACTCGTAATCGATGAATATATTGTCACTTGTACTAGGGATGAAAAGATCCTGTCTCGGAATGTGAGGAGACCAAAAAGGATCCTAACCTTCAAGGCCTATGAACAGTCCAGTTGGTACTCCATAAGTTTCAACAATAATATCTCTGGAAGAATTTACTCGAAGAATACGTCTCTCAGAACCGTGAGGAATTCAAAAAGTCTCTAGAGAATTAGAACCTTCCACTCGTGGAGTGGCAGTGTCTTGGACCTCACTCTGTTGAGGAGAGTCCTCCAGTGGGTTGGTAGGCAAGGGTTGAGAACCTCCCAGATCTTCTGGGGGTAGTCCTTACATTCTATGTGAGCGACATGGAGGGTCAATGTTGGTAGAGCTAAATATTTTACACAAGAAACTCAATGGACAACTTATGGAAACAAACAACATGCGCTAGTAAAATCTAGGAATCAAAACCAAGCAAACAAGACCTTCCTATTCTGAAGTCACTAGCTAGTGATGAAATCCAATGTCACGACGTCGAGACAAGAAGGGGCTGGGCTAGGGTGGAAAAGTTATGTTGATGACCTGCTTAACGAACTTACACCCCGGTGCAAGCTCCCACACATAATTGTGGGTATACCTTCCAAGGAGCCCGAGTGAGTCTGGCCAACGTCGATTCTAGGTACTGTGAAGACTTACCCCTCCACAGTCACCTTGTGTAAGACTCTAATAAGATAGGCTACTAAAGTTACCACAAATAACAATGATGCCTGGGGAAAAAGTCGACAGTCTGATCCACACACAAGGGAAGGGTGTCTAGCCTGAAATCAACTTGAGAGTCTTCCACTCATCATTGTGGGTATACCTTCAAGCGACCCCTGTAATACGTACAATCTCTACACTAATATCAACAAAGCAAGGTGAGTAACTCTGTCAATCTCAATGCAACCTCAGGTTTGACCCTTGTGTGAGAAAGGCTTCCTAGGACAAAATGTTGAAAACGGAATTTGACACTCCCTATCACAAGATACTATTATGTGTTTTGTGCTTTGGAGAATGTGTTTCACTACCTATTCCAAAGCTCTAGCCTAGCTAATGTTGGTGTAAAAGAGCCCTAGAAAATGTTACTAGTTGAATTTTAAAGTTTCACAATACTATTAAAGGTTGTTGTTACTCAAGAGGGAGACAGGAATGAAACCAATGTTGTGTAAGACTTTGACCCAACAATGTGTAAATAGAAATGAATGATACAAACTTTCTTTCGATGAATTCTATCTACAACAGAAAAAAATAATTTTCTGGAATAATGCAAACTACGATGTACAATTCTATTTTTAAATGTAGTACCAAACAATCATTAACAATGTAATTTCATGATTCATTCTCTTTCAATATTTCAAATGCCAATATTTTCTGAATAAATGATTGCTTACAAGACTTAAAAGACTTATTTTTTTAGAAACCAAAAACAGGGATGGAACTAAGAAAGGGTAAGAAACCAATGAAAATAAAACACTCAACAAGCACCCAAATCAATCTTTCAATGAAGATAAAAACACAAAATGACAAGAAAAGGTTTCTCCAAATGTGAACAAGAAATGTTATTCTGATCATTAAGCAATCCAGAAGATGCAATCAACTTACAAATCCAAACCCAAAACAAAATCTTTGATCGAGCAAGTGCTCGGATGCGAGTCCAGACATTATATCCTTGTCGATAAAAACAAAGATCAAAAAAAGATCAAAAGAGAGGCGTTTGATCTTCGAAATCAATTAAGATCGAGTAGGGACAATCATAAGGACTCAAGAACTGGTATCAAAATCTGTTTCCATTTGACTGAAACAGAAGCTGGGCAATAGTAGAGGTCAAGAACCAATCCAAAAAAAAATTCAAACGCCGCCACGGGCGGGCAGTATAATGCAGTGCAAAAATGAGTGATTTCCGTAGGCCAATAGTCATGTAGGTCACGTAAATCCTGCACTAAAAAAAGCCACCAAGGTGCGGAAATGGAAAGTTTCCATGGGCTACCAGTAGGGTGCAGTGTAGACACGTTTCATAAAATAGAAAATTTTGGAAAAAAGACAAAGGGTCTTAGGAAAAGTTTAAATCCAGTGAGTCTAATTGGATCTCCCACAGACTCAGAGACTGAAACAGAATGTAAAATATAGGCTATAAGAAAATGGCCAATGAAAAACCACAATCAAGTTGTACTCTCCCCAGTGGAGTTGCCAATTTTGTTAATGGGTAAATCAATAGATGCGGACATGAACTAATCCCCCTAGATCCACCTAGATCTAGAACAAAACAAGATGAAAGAATACACTTTCCCTAGATTACGATCATTTAATTTAACTACCAAAAGAGGAATAGATAACATATCTTATGAATCTCTTCCTTATGTGTTTGTTGATCCTTCTTTGCTCCAATGCTCCTATGAAATCAGATCTGTAATAACACAAATCAACTAACGTGAAAGAAACAATAATGAAATTCAATGACAACCTAAACATGTGATCAAGGGGTCATGTAATAAAATATCGATCATTTTATGGGAAAGAGACATACCACCATATTATATTAATGAAAGGTAGAAGACACAACCAAATCACCCTGATGTCACAAGTTCCCTTTCAGCGGCCCTTCATTATGACACACACATACATTTTCTCTGATATTTCCATGAAGATTTCTCTCAAAAACTTGATGGATGAATGGAGATCTCAGGCATCACTTGAAATAGGATTCTTCACACAAAATTCAATCTATTCTCTCTTCAGTCTCTATGCTTCTTTGTGCTTGCACCTCTATCCTTTTCCATGAGAATCCTATCATTATATAGAAGAAGATGAAGTGGTTAAATAGATGAGGATGATCCAATCAAATCAGAGAAGTCAGTAGGATCATAACCATATGGACGCCACCTCATATTTCCAGAAGGTTCCACTTCTAGAAGCTTCTAGAACTTCTTTCCTCTTTTAGTTTTAAAGCGCCACCATGACCTACCTATATAGCAGCCTACAAAAATCTTGTGGACTAGCTATAATGCAACATGCGAAAATTAGGGATTTTCGCACTGTGTAAAGGGAGGTGCCTGCGAAAGCCTTCCAAAAATACCATCTTGCAAGGGTGGAAAGAGGTTGCTTTTCCCAGGAAAAAGATTATATTGGGAACTTGAACACATGTTTATGTAACCATCATCAGGGTGACCAAAATAATGTGTAACAGGGTCCTTTCCATCTCACCATTTCCAATCCCAACCCCTTTCCCAAAATAGAAACAATTACAAACATAAAATGACACGTTTCACTGATTTCCTGCTTTTCAGGAGGTGAAATTATGAAAAATAGGCTTCAAAATGCCACATGTAATTCTCAAAATGTGACATGTGTGTCCAATATGAGAACGGTTTTTGTAGGTAAACTCTTTTTATAGAAAAACCTCTCTTGGTTTCTTAAAATTCATCTCCATCTGGCTGGAATATGCGTCGCAAAAACATGTCTCAAACAGGAAATCATGAAAAATGAAAAATAGGTCTCAAATATTCCTTCGAATCTCCAAATATGTGACACCTTTTGAAAATATGAGAGAGGTTTTTATTATCCGGTTTGTCCTAGACAAAAACTTCTCAGGGATTTTCAAAATTTGTCTTCAGTTAGTCATAAATTGATCTTGATGTTGACCACTAAAATAGTCATTTACGCAATGCGTCCTGTAGCATGTGCACAAGAAAATCCTATGTGTGACAACATCCTATGCGCGAAAACATTATCCACACGACAACATTCTTTGCGTGACATCATTCTCTGCGCGAAAACTTCCTTTGCGCGACAGGATTCTCTACATGACAACATCCTTTGCACAACAACATTCTTTGTGTGACAACATTTTCTGCATGACAGCATCCTCTGCATGGTGCGAAACAATTTTTTTAGTGCACAGTGAATTTTGCAGCATGCGATTGCAAATGGAAATGAGAATAATAAATGATAAAGCTTCATTTTGAAACTCACCCTTGGAGATGTTATATGATTCCAGACATAAAAACAATATTGGTGTTAACAGGCATGGCTTTGCAAACTGTTGACAAACCTCTAACCGTAGATATCAAAATCATGGTGCTAACAGCTGGCTCCAATGGGGATGTTATCCTCCCTGTGAGGTAGAAAAGAACAGTAGACCAAGTGCCTTAGTCATTCGAAACCCAATGACAATCCAAGCCCAAACTACTGCTCCAAACTGAAGACAAAAAATGCATGCTGAAAAACTGGAAATTGTTGAAAGAAATGCTCATAGTACCGAGCTTATTCGCACTCCTACCTACCCTAACTGCTGAAAAAAAATGCCAATCAAGTGAAATCAAAATTCCAATGAAACCATGAAATCACTTTATCCACTTTTTTCTTTGTTTTCACATGCTTGCTCCAAAGCCTGTTTACTGATAAGTCATTCAAAACTTTATCTATAAATTCAAATCTCAAAAAATTAAAAACATTGGGACTATTTATCGCCTCCAAAAAAAATGCAAATGGATCCTCAAAAACATACATAAAACAACAATCACGTTTCACCCCTTCCACTACATCCTTGTTTTCATGCAATTCAACCTGTTGATTGCCACCAAGAGGTTGAAAAGTCTCATGAGACTGCTGGAAATAAAAATCTTCATAATCATAAGACAGTGTGGGCTGAATTGAAACCCCTGGTGGAAAGCAATCCATATCTAATACTAACGTTGATTGACTGTAATCTTTATTTCCAATATGGTAGTTGAGCACAGGCTGCAAATATGAACTGAAATAACCTTTCATGTAATCAACAACATGGTCATTAAATGCATGAGAAGGTTGTTGGTCTTCCTCACTGATAACACTTTTCTCATGTAAAACAATGTCACTGTGAATGCAGACAGACTTCCCTGCTTCCTCTGTTATCTCATGATTTACTTTCAACAATTTAAAGGAAGAAAAACATAATGGAAGATAGTTTTCATTTACAAGTCCACTACTTTCTTCATATTCAACATCATGCCTGGAGGATTTGTGATTTGAAACATTATAAACATTTTTCTTCAGCAATTTGAAAGAAGAAAAACACAATGGCAAGGTTCTTTCACCTGATTCAAAACCTTCTTCATTTTCTTCACTGTTGTCATATGCACATTTTTCAATTTCTTTGGATTGTTGAACATACTCATTTTCATATTTATCTTCGACCAATGGCTACAATTTTGAATTGATAAGACCTTCTACATAACAAGTAATAGGGTCATCAAACACATGAGAAGAATGCTGCAATTTCTTGTCAATTTGTTCTAGTGAATCAATGTGATTTGGCATCAACACACATTCCTTTGCTTCAGTGATGATCTTAGAATTTTATTTCAACAATTTAAATGAAGAAAAGCATAAAGGTAAAGAATTTCCTTCAGCTGATTCAATACTTTATTCTTTGTAACTGTGATATCTAGGTTGATTGATCTCATTACACTACTAAAAAGGAACATTTTCTGAAAGAGAACATGCAGCTGGTTGTTCTAGGAAGTCAACATCATAATCATCATCATATTCATCATATATAGGAAAATCCATAACATTTTCAATGTCATCTAACAAGGAAAATCTTGGAACATCAACCTTCTCTTGAACAAGCGGATTTGAAAATTCATCTTCTTGACTATCTACAAATGAATACATAAAACAATCAGTTTCTTGGTCATGATGAAAAAGGTTGGGATGTAAATAAGATTCTTGTTTATGCGCAATCTCACATTCTTCTGCTACACCATTGTTCTTTGTATTTGCAACACTCTTTAAATTATGATTTTGTGGCCTCCGACATGCTTGAAGATTGTCTTCCACTTCCTGAGCATTATTGAATAACTACTGGAAAGACATAGACTTCCTCTCCATCAAAAGAAAATATAAGTCTGATTGAAAGGTTGTTACATAATGGAGCATGGAAACAACTTCAGGAGGTTGGAATTCTTTAGGCAGTTTATAATAAATACTAGCAAACCTCCTACTGAAATTTGAGATGGTTTCATCTTTCATTCTTCTCATGGCATAAAACTCTGAAAGGAGTAGATTCCATGACTTTCTCTCACCCCAAAATCTATGGAAGGCTTCCCTCAATTCATCCCACAAGATAATTGACTAAGGTTGAAAATGTTTGAGCCATGCTATGGCATCTCCTTGTAAGTATTAAGAAAAGGCCCTCATAGACACATCATCATGTTGAATCTCAAAAATGTCTATAAAATGATCAAAGACCTGAATATGTTTTTCAGTTGAATGTGCATCATGCTCTCCATCGAACCTAGGAAGGTACTTAAAATGTTTCATAGGAAATTCATGAAGGATGGAAGGAAATTTAAGAGGACTGTATCTTTCTTGAATCCTGGAGGGTGTAGGATTAAGAATAGAAGGTGCAATCTCAACTTTGGTTTCATTAAGCTCACAAGAATGATCATGAACATCATATGGTTCATAGGAAGGAGCTTGGTGAATATCGGTTATACAAGAAGGAGGTATACCTACAGTTTTCAATGAAGGATATACAAGGGTAGATCTTTGGGATTCATTTGAACATAGTAAGTGAAGAAATATTCTTTTGAAAAAATTAGGAAAGGACAAGAAGATATTGATAAAACAAAAAATTACATATTGAACTAAACTTAAGCTTGAGTACATGATTTTTCCATACTTCTCTTCCATATCTCTGTCAACAAGTCTCATTCTCCAGTGGAGTTTTGGAATCACATTTGAAGATTGATTCGAGTCACCATGAAAACTTTAGCTCTGGATTCTTATTCCAGTGGAATCAACTTCAAACTAATTTTTTGATGTGTGGAGTCGCCAGAGAAGAAACATAGCCAATATGTGCCTATGTGTATGCTTCTCTCAGACCTTAGAACTGAAACGATGTCATTCTTCCCAGGGAAAATGCAACTTTCTCTCCCTGGAAACGACGCCAAAATGTTAGCAGTCGGTAATTTCTTTGGTCTGCATCAAAGAAAGGCCAAGATAACCTACAACCCAACTTTAGATTGTATAATGAACTATACAACCAGAGAGGGCTCTCTCATATGTCTAATGACTAGTAATAACTCAAATATTTCATCAATAAATACATAGAGGTTAGATTCTGCAATAGGACAAGTTTATTTTTTTCTTAAAAGGGATGGTAGGCCAAGCAAGAGAGAAAGTACCATTGGGCAATGGAGTCAAATTCTGAAAACAGGAGAAACAAATGACTTAGTGACTAAACTTGAGAGTATAAAAGATAAATAAGCAAAAGTCTTTCAGTTTAAAATTATTGAGTGTGGCGAGATAAAAACACGTGAAGCAACTCGGAGCACTGCTAGGGATGAATTCAAAGTTAACTTAGAAGAAACACAATTTGTCTAAATGGCATGAATCTAGAGCACTGCGCGGTGAATTCTAGATTCAAAATCACGTTTTGATTCAAATAGAAATTATAGATGTGAATATAAAGAGCATAGGAAAGAACATACGTAAATAAATAATACAATACATCAGACTACCACCATTAGAATCATTTCATCAAAGCTTGAGGACTTTTGCATTAAATATCACTCGGATCAAAAACTACAATCAATAGTCACTGTCTACACTATCTTTCCAACCAACACATTTTACATCTTTTTCCATGCAATATATAGCACTATGGGTCCTTTCCATCTCACCATTTCGAATCCCAACCCCTTTCCCAAAATAGAAATAGTTACAAACAAAAAATGACACGTTTCACTGATTTCCTGCTTTTCAGGAGGCGAAATTATGAAAAATAGGCTTCAAAACATCACTTGTAATTATCAAACTGCAACAGTTGTGTACAATCTGAGAACAATTTTTGTATTTACACTCATTGTAGATACAAAACTCTCTTGGTTTCTTGAAATTCATATCCAAATGGACAGAATATGTGTCGCAAAAACATGTCTCGAACAGGAAATCATGAAAACTGAAAAATAGGGCTCAAAGATTCCTTTGAATCTCCCAATCCGTGACACCTTTTGAAAATATGAGAGAGGTTTTTATTATATTGTTTTTCCTAGACAAAGAATTCTCGGGGATTTTCAAAATTCCTCTCTAGTTTGTCAGAAATTGATCTTGAATTTGACCACTAAACCAGTCATTTACGTAGTGCGTCCTGTAGCCTATGCACAGGAAAATCCTCTGCATGACAGCATCCTATGCGTGACAACATTCTTTACATGACCACATTATCTTCACGACAACATCCTTTGCACGACATGATTCTATACGCGATAAAATCCTTTGTGCGAAAACATTCTTTGCGCGACAACATTTTTTTCCCGACAACATCCTCAGTGTGACAACATTCTTTGTGCGACGACATTCTCTGCACAACAACATCCTCTGTGCAACAACATCCTTTGCGCAATGCACAACAATGTTTTCAGTGTGTGGTTGCAAATGGAAATGGGAATAATAAATGATAAAGATTCATTTTGAAACCCACCCTTGGAGATGTTAGATGATGCTAGGCATAAAAACAATATTGGTGTTAACAGGCATGACTTTTCAGACTGTTTGCGAACCTCTAACCTTATCTATGAAAATCATGGTACTAACACCCCCAACTTGAGGTTGACCTTCAACAGGAAGTTGAAAACTATAAGGGACATAATGACTTGTGCCTCCAAGCTCATTGGAGCTACTTGGGCCAATATAATTAGATCCTCCATGTGGTGGAGGAATGCTAGCCTCTAGGCCCTCCAGATAGAACTTGGGTAGGTGTGGGAACAAAACTGCTAGCAACATCATACCTAGGTGGAACAAAATGATTAGATCATCTGGATGGACCCTGGGTAGGATTAGAAATAGAACTATTAAGAGTGTTATACCCAGGTGGAAGTGATGGATTTGATCTAGGCGGAAGTGGCGTTCCAATAGGAGCTTGAGTTGTTACAGTACTTCCGACAGAAACATGTGTAAGTTGTGGCACCGTGGTAGAGGTAGTGAGTTGGAGAGGAAGCATTGTATGAGTTCCAACCAACAATCAGTCTGAAACTGTAACAACATTGCTTGTCGTGCCAGTAAAATGATCTAAAGGTACAATATAAGAAATAGAAGTAACAGGTGTATGTGATGACATAGGTGTTGAGGAAAATATATGAAATAATCTTACTCAAGAATTTTCAGATCTTGCTTGGCTAAAGCGAGATAGATGGGAATATCACCCTATTTTATAGCCTCAAAAATTGTTTCCTAATCCACAAGTATTGGTTACAAGGGCTTAAGCTGATTTTCTTATAAATAAAAGATTGCTGAAAAAATCAATATTTATGTAATTTTTTGAATATAACAGATGTAAAACGTAAATGTAGAGACAAAAGAAAAAATACCAAGTCAATAATTAACACAGATGAGACAGAAAGGAATCGATTATTTCATTCCAATTAATCAAAATAATTGTTCTCTTTACAAAATTCCTTGAGGAAGTTTGGACCAAAGTCAAACTTAGATGTCCCCGATGAAAACCATACAAAAGGACTTCTGACAGAAAGTAAAAAACTGAACTTTAAAAGTTGGATCAACTTGCCACATATTTCTTCCCACTCGAATCTGCACAATATCCTTTATTAGTCATGAAATTTAATTCACAAACAGACAAGTCTACACAGACTATCAAAGATAGATCAACACCTCTGAAAAACAAGTGTCTGAATGATGTAATTCAGCCTTGAATCTTACTGTCTACAATAGGACCTTGTTGTCATAAAAGAGAATTAGGTTTTCAATGAATTAAAGAATGAATGAAAACTGAATTATCTCAATAAAACTCAAGAGAAGACCTTAGTATGCTTTCTCCTTCTATTCTACTCTTGTTCCTCCTTCTCTTTTTTCCTTTAAGAAATCAGAATTAGTTGAAGTAGTTAAACTACCTCTTTTAGTTAAGTTAATTAAAACTCAATTAACTTTTAGTTTAGGGGAAAAATTAATAAAATAATAATAAGGGTATTTAATAAATAATAACTAGTAGGTGGGACCCCTTGTGAC
>ML786916.1:388785-427559 GCA_009831015.1 Picea engelmannii | reverse complement strand
CAAAAACAGGGATGGAACTAAGAAAGGGTAAGAAACCAATGAAAATAAAACACTCAACAAGCACCCAAATCAATCTTTCAATGAAGATAAAAACACAAAATGACAAGAAAAGGTTTCTCCAAATGTGAACAAGAAATGTTATTCTGATCATTAAGCAATCCAGAAGATGCAATCAACTTACAAATCCAAACCCAAAACAAAATCTTTGATCGAGCAAGTGCTCGGATGCGAGTCCAGACATTATATCCTTGTCGATAAAAACAAAGATCAAAAAAAGATCAAAAGAGAGGCGTTTGATCTTCGAAATCAATTAAGATCGAGTAGGGACAATCATAAGGACTCAAGAACTGGTATCAAAATCTGTTTCCATTTGACTGAAACAGAAGCTGGGCAATAGTAGAGGTCAAGAACCAATCCAAAAAAAAATTCAAACGCCGCCACGGGCGGGCAGTATAATGCAGTGCAAAAATGAGTGATTTCCGTAGGCCAATAGTCATGTAGGTCACGTAAATCCTGCACTAAAAAAAGCCACCAAGGTGCGGAAATGGAAAGTTTCCATGGGCTACCAGTAGGGTGCAGTGTAGACACGTTTCATAAAATAGAAAATTTTGGAAAAAAGACAAAGGGTCTTAGGAAAAGTTTAAATCCAGTGAGTCTAATTGGATCTCCCACAGACTCAGAGACTGAAACAGAATGTAAAATATAGGCTATAAGAAAATGGCCAATGAAAAACCACAATCAAGTTGTACTCTCCCCAGTGGAGTTGCCAATTTTGTTAATGGGTAAATCAATAGATGCGGACATGAACTAATCCCCCTAGATCCACCTAGATCTAGAACAAAACAAGATGAAAGAATACACTTTCCCTAGATTACGATCATTTAATTTAACTACCAAAAGAGGAATAGATAACATATCTTATGAATCTCTTCCTTATGTGTTTGTTGATCCTTCTTTGCTCCAATGCTCCTATGAAATCAGATCTGTAATAACACAAATCAACTAACGTGAAAGAAACAATAATGAAATTCAATGACAACCTAAACATGTGATCAAGGGGTCATGTAATAAAATATCGATCATTTTATGGGAAAGAGACATACCACCATATTATATTAATGAAAGGTAGAAGACACAACCAAATCACCCTGATGTCACAAGTTCCCTTTCAGCGGCCCTTCATTATGACACACACATACATTTTCTCTGATATTTCCATGAAGATTTCTCTCAAAAACTTGATGGATGAATGGAGATCTCAGGCATCACTTGAAATAGGATTCTTCACACAAAATTCAATCTATTCTCTCTTCAGTCTCTATGCTTCTTTGTGCTTGCACCTCTATCCTTTTCCATGAGAATCCTATCATTATATAGAAGAAGATGAAGTGGTTAAATAGATGAGGATGATCCAATCAAATCAGAGAAGTCAGTAGGATCATAACCATATGGACGCCACCTCATATTTCCAGAAGGTTCCACTTCTAGAAGCTTCTAGAACTTCTTTCCTCTTTTAGTTTTAAAGCGCCACCATGACCTACCTATATAGCAGCCTACAAAAATCTTGTGGACTAGCTATAATGCAACATGCGAAAATTAGGGATTTTCGCACTGTGTAAAGGGAGGTGCCTGCGAAAGCCTTCCAAAAATACCATCTTGCAAGGGTGGAAAGAGGTTGCTTTTCCCAGGAAAAAGATTATATTGGGAACTTGAACACATGTTTATGTAACCATCATCAGGGTGACCAAAATAATGTGTAACAGGGTCCTTTCCATCTCACCATTTCCAATCCCAACCCCTTTCCCAAAATAGAAACAATTACAAACATAAAATGACACGTTTCACTGATTTCCTGCTTTTCAGGAGGTGAAATTATGAAAAATAGGCTTCAAAATGCCACATGTAATTCTCAAAATGTGACATGTGTGTCCAATATGAGAACGGTTTTTGTAGGTAAACTCTTTTTATAGAAAAACCTCTCTTGGTTTCTTAAAATTCATCTCCATCTGGCTGGAATATGCGTCGCAAAAACATGTCTCAAACAGGAAATCATGAAAAATGAAAAATAGGTCTCAAATATTCCTTCGAATCTCCAAATATGTGACACCTTTTGAAAATATGAGAGAGGTTTTTATTATCCGGTTTGTCCTAGACAAAAACTTCTCAGGGATTTTCAAAATTTGTCTTCAGTTAGTCATAAATTGATCTTGATGTTGACCACTAAAATAGTCATTTACGCAATGCGTCCTGTAGCATGTGCACAAGAAAATCCTATGTGTGACAACATCCTATGCGCGAAAACATTATCCACACGACAACATTCTTTGCGTGACATCATTCTCTGCGCGAAAACTTCCTTTGCGCGACAGGATTCTCTACATGACAACATCCTTTGCACAACAACATTCTTTGTGTGACAACATTTTCTGCATGACAGCATCCTCTGCATGGTGCGAAACAATTTTTTTAGTGCACAGTGAATTTTGCAGCATGCGATTGCAAATGGAAATGAGAATAATAAATGATAAAGCTTCATTTTGAAACTCACCCTTGGAGATGTTATATGATTCCAGACATAAAAACAATATTGGTGTTAACAGGCATGGCTTTGCAAACTGTTGACAAACCTCTAACCGTAGATATCAAAATCATGGTGCTAACAGCTGGCTCCAATGGGGATGTTATCCTCCCTGTGAGGTAGAAAAGAACAGTAGACCAAGTGCCTTAGTCATTCGAAACCCAATGACAATCCAAGCCCAAACTACTGCTCCAAACTGAAGACAAAAAATGCATGCTGAAAAACTGGAAATTGTTGAAAGAAATGCTCATAGTACCGAGCTTATTCGCACTCCTACCTACCCTAACTGCTGAAAAAAAATGCCAATCAAGTGAAATCAAAATTCCAATGAAACCATGAAATCACTTTATCCACTTTTTTCTTTGTTTTCACATGCTTGCTCCAAAGCCTGTTTACTGATAAGTCATTCAAAACTTTATCTATAAATTCAAATCTCAAAAAATTAAAAACATTGGGACTATTTATCGCCTCCAAAAAAAATGCAAATGGATCCTCAAAAACATACATAAAACAACAATCACGTTTCACCCCTTCCACTACATCCTTGTTTTCATGCAATTCAACCTGTTGATTGCCACCAAGAGGTTGAAAAGTCTCATGAGACTGCTGGAAATAAAAATCTTCATAATCATAAGACAGTGTGGGCTGAATTGAAACCCCTGGTGGAAAGCAATCCATATCTAATACTAACGTTGATTGACTGTAATCTTTATTTCCAATATGGTAGTTGAGCACAGGCTGCAAATATGAACTGAAATAACCTTTCATGTAATCAACAACATGGTCATTAAATGCATGAGAAGGTTGTTGGTCTTCCTCACTGATAACACTTTTCTCATGTAAAACAATGTCACTGTGAATGCAGACAGACTTCCCTGCTTCCTCTGTTATCTCATGATTTACTTTCAACAATTTAAAGGAAGAAAAACATAATGGAAGATAGTTTTCATTTACAAGTCCACTACTTTCTTCATATTCAACATCATGCCTGGAGGATTTGTGATTTGAAACATTATAAACATTTTTCTTCAGCAATTTGAAAGAAGAAAAACACAATGGCAAGGTTCTTTCACCTGATTCAAAACCTTCTTCATTTTCTTCACTGTTGTCATATGCACATTTTTCAATTTCTTTGGATTGTTGAACATACTCATTTTCATATTTATCTTCGACCAATGGCTACAATTTTGAATTGATAAGACCTTCTACATAACAAGTAATAGGGTCATCAAACACATGAGAAGAATGCTGCAATTTCTTGTCAATTTGTTCTAGTGAATCAATGTGATTTGGCATCAACACACATTCCTTTGCTTCAGTGATGATCTTAGAATTTTATTTCAACAATTTAAATGAAGAAAAGCATAAAGGTAAAGAATTTCCTTCAGCTGATTCAATACTTTATTCTTTGTAACTGTGATATCTAGGTTGATTGATCTCATTACACTACTAAAAAGGAACATTTTCTGAAAGAGAACATGCAGCTGGTTGTTCTAGGAAGTCAACATCATAATCATCATCATATTCATCATATATAGGAAAATCCATAACATTTTCAATGTCATCTAACAAGGAAAATCTTGGAACATCAACCTTCTCTTGAACAAGCGGATTTGAAAATTCATCTTCTTGACTATCTACAAATGAATACATAAAACAATCAGTTTCTTGGTCATGATGAAAAAGGTTGGGATGTAAATAAGATTCTTGTTTATGCGCAATCTCACATTCTTCTGCTACACCATTGTTCTTTGTATTTGCAACACTCTTTAAATTATGATTTTGTGGCCTCCGACATGCTTGAAGATTGTCTTCCACTTCCTGAGCATTATTGAATAACTACTGGAAAGACATAGACTTCCTCTCCATCAAAAGAAAATATAAGTCTGATTGAAAGGTTGTTACATAATGGAGCATGGAAACAACTTCAGGAGGTTGGAATTCTTTAGGCAGTTTATAATAAATACTAGCAAACCTCCTACTGAAATTTGAGATGGTTTCATCTTTCATTCTTCTCATGGCATAAAACTCTGAAAGGAGTAGATTCCATGACTTTCTCTCACCCCAAAATCTATGGAAGGCTTCCCTCAATTCATCCCACAAGATAATTGACTAAGGTTGAAAATGTTTGAGCCATGCTATGGCATCTCCTTGTAAGTATTAAGAAAAGGCCCTCATAGACACATCATCATGTTGAATCTCAAAAATGTCTATAAAATGATCAAAGACCTGAATATGTTTTTCAGTTGAATGTGCATCATGCTCTCCATCGAACCTAGGAAGGTACTTAAAATGTTTCATAGGAAATTCATGAAGGATGGAAGGAAATTTAAGAGGACTGTATCTTTCTTGAATCCTGGAGGGTGTAGGATTAAGAATAGAAGGTGCAATCTCAACTTTGGTTTCATTAAGCTCACAAGAATGATCATGAACATCATATGGTTCATAGGAAGGAGCTTGGTGAATATCGGTTATACAAGAAGGAGGTATACCTACAGTTTTCAATGAAGGATATACAAGGGTAGATCTTTGGGATTCATTTGAACATAGTAAGTGAAGAAATATTCTTTTGAAAAAATTAGGAAAGGACAAGAAGATATTGATAAAACAAAAAATTACATATTGAACTAAACTTAAGCTTGAGTACATGATTTTTCCATACTTCTCTTCCATATCTCTGTCAACAAGTCTCATTCTCCAGTGGAGTTTTGGAATCACATTTGAAGATTGATTCGAGTCACCATGAAAACTTTAGCTCTGGATTCTTATTCCAGTGGAATCAACTTCAAACTAATTTTTTGATGTGTGGAGTCGCCAGAGAAGAAACATAGCCAATATGTGCCTATGTGTATGCTTCTCTCAGACCTTAGAACTGAAACGATGTCATTCTTCCCAGGGAAAATGCAACTTTCTCTCCCTGGAAACGACGCCAAAATGTTAGCAGTCGGTAATTTCTTTGGTCTGCATCAAAGAAAGGCCAAGATAACCTACAACCCAACTTTAGATTGTATAATGAACTATACAACCAGAGAGGGCTCTCTCATATGTCTAATGACTAGTAATAACTCAAATATTTCATCAATAAATACATAGAGGTTAGATTCTGCAATAGGACAAGTTTATTTTTTTCTTAAAAGGGATGGTAGGCCAAGCAAGAGAGAAAGTACCATTGGGCAATGGAGTCAAATTCTGAAAACAGGAGAAACAAATGACTTAGTGACTAAACTTGAGAGTATAAAAGATAAATAAGCAAAAGTCTTTCAGTTTAAAATTATTGAGTGTGGCGAGATAAAAACACGTGAAGCAACTCGGAGCACTGCTAGGGATGAATTCAAAGTTAACTTAGAAGAAACACAATTTGTCTAAATGGCATGAATCTAGAGCACTGCGCGGTGAATTCTAGATTCAAAATCACGTTTTGATTCAAATAGAAATTATAGATGTGAATATAAAGAGCATAGGAAAGAACATACGTAAATAAATAATACAATACATCAGACTACCACCATTAGAATCATTTCATCAAAGCTTGAGGACTTTTGCATTAAATATCACTCGGATCAAAAACTACAATCAATAGTCACTGTCTACACTATCTTTCCAACCAACACATTTTACATCTTTTTCCATGCAATATATAGCACTATGGGTCCTTTCCATCTCACCATTTCGAATCCCAACCCCTTTCCCAAAATAGAAATAGTTACAAACAAAAAATGACACGTTTCACTGATTTCCTGCTTTTCAGGAGGCGAAATTATGAAAAATAGGCTTCAAAACATCACTTGTAATTATCAAACTGCAACAGTTGTGTACAATCTGAGAACAATTTTTGTATTTACACTCATTGTAGATACAAAACTCTCTTGGTTTCTTGAAATTCATATCCAAATGGACAGAATATGTGTCGCAAAAACATGTCTCGAACAGGAAATCATGAAAACTGAAAAATAGGGCTCAAAGATTCCTTTGAATCTCCCAATCCGTGACACCTTTTGAAAATATGAGAGAGGTTTTTATTATATTGTTTTTCCTAGACAAAGAATTCTCGGGGATTTTCAAAATTCCTCTCTAGTTTGTCAGAAATTGATCTTGAATTTGACCACTAAACCAGTCATTTACGTAGTGCGTCCTGTAGCCTATGCACAGGAAAATCCTCTGCATGACAGCATCCTATGCGTGACAACATTCTTTACATGACCACATTATCTTCACGACAACATCCTTTGCACGACATGATTCTATACGCGATAAAATCCTTTGTGCGAAAACATTCTTTGCGCGACAACATTTTTTTCCCGACAACATCCTCAGTGTGACAACATTCTTTGTGCGACGACATTCTCTGCACAACAACATCCTCTGTGCAACAACATCCTTTGCGCAATGCACAACAATGTTTTCAGTGTGTGGTTGCAAATGGAAATGGGAATAATAAATGATAAAGATTCATTTTGAAACCCACCCTTGGAGATGTTAGATGATGCTAGGCATAAAAACAATATTGGTGTTAACAGGCATGACTTTTCAGACTGTTTGCGAACCTCTAACCTTATCTATGAAAATCATGGTACTAACACCCCCAACTTGAGGTTGACCTTCAACAGGAAGTTGAAAACTATAAGGGACATAATGACTTGTGCCTCCAAGCTCATTGGAGCTACTTGGGCCAATATAATTAGATCCTCCATGTGGTGGAGGAATGCTAGCCTCTAGGCCCTCCAGATAGAACTTGGGTAGGTGTGGGAACAAAACTGCTAGCAACATCATACCTAGGTGGAACAAAATGATTAGATCATCTGGATGGACCCTGGGTAGGATTAGAAATAGAACTATTAAGAGTGTTATACCCAGGTGGAAGTGATGGATTTGATCTAGGCGGAAGTGGCGTTCCAATAGGAGCTTGAGTTGTTACAGTACTTCCGACAGAAACATGTGTAAGTTGTGGCACCGTGGTAGAGGTAGTGAGTTGGAGAGGAAGCATTGTATGAGTTCCAACCAACAATCAGTCTGAAACTGTAACAACATTGCTTGTCGTGCCAGTAAAATGATCTAAAGGTACAATATAAGAAATAGAAGTAACAGGTGTATGTGATGACATAGGTGTTGAGGAAAATATATGAAATAATCTTACTCAAGAATTTTCAGATCTTGCTTGGCTAAAGCGAGATAGATGGGAATATCACCCTATTTTATAGCCTCAAAAATTGTTTCCTAATCCACAAGTATTGGTTACAAGGGCTTAAGCTGATTTTCTTATAAATAAAAGATTGCTGAAAAAATCAATATTTATGTAATTTTTTGAATATAACAGATGTAAAACGTAAATGTAGAGACAAAAGAAAAAATACCAAGTCAATAATTAACACAGATGAGACAGAAAGGAATCGATTATTTCATTCCAATTAATCAAAATAATTGTTCTCTTTACAAAATTCCTTGAGGAAGTTTGGACCAAAGTCAAACTTAGATGTCCCCGATGAAAACCATACAAAAGGACTTCTGACAGAAAGTAAAAAACTGAACTTTAAAAGTTGGATCAACTTGCCACATATTTCTTCCCACTCGAATCTGCACAATATCCTTTATTAGTCATGAAATTTAATTCACAAACAGACAAGTCTACACAGACTATCAAAGATAGATCAACACCTCTGAAAAACAAGTGTCTGAATGATGTAATTCAGCCTTGAATCTTACTGTCTACAATAGGACCTTGTTGTCATAAAAGAGAATTAGGTTTTCAATGAATTAAAGAATGAATGAAAACTGAATTATCTCAATAAAACTCAAGAGAAGACCTTAGTATGCTTTCTCCTTCTATTCTACTCTTGTTCCTCCTTCTCTTTTTTCCTTTAAGAAATCAGAATTAGTTGAAGTAGTTAAACTACCTCTTTTAGTTAAGTTAATTAAAACTCAATTAACTTTTAGTTTAGGGGAAAAATTAATAAAATAATAATAAGGGTATTTAATAAATAATAACTAGTAGGTGGGACCCCTTGTGACTCCCTTTAGTTTCTTAACAAACATAAAAACAACTAGTTAATCAATCAAACACACCCCTCCTTGTGGCTCCCATTATCACTCTCATAATTTTGAAAATTAATATTAATGATATTTGAAACCATATCCAAAAAATATAATATCCAACATATCCAAAAATAGTGTGTTGTCCAAAAACTTCAGCAATCAACTATTCTAAATATATAAAAACACTCAAAAACCATATTTTCCACTTTGGGAGGCAATCTTTCCTTTGTTGCTATTGTCTCCCTTTGATTTCTCTGAATTTTCCTTAGGCTGTGTGGAGCCTTTAGGCATGATCTCACTAATAACATGAGAGAAATCATCTCTCAAATGCATGCGGGATGAAACAGATTTGGCAGAGTCATTTGAGGGAGAGGAGGGGGAAACAATAACTTTTCCTTTATCATGTGCATGGTGGGTTTCGGTTTTTAATCTCTTTCTTGAATGGGAATACTATACTGGTGAGTTTGTAGAGGCATCTTGGACAATTGGGTTAACCGGTGGAGGAGGAGCAAGTAGAGACAAATTGGGCCAGCCACGATGTTGGGAGACTATTGGGTGGACAATCTCTTCCCATCTGTCATTTTCAGGGACTTCGGGTTGTAATGAGACATGAGGGGGAACTGGAACATCAGGGACATGCGAATCTTGGAAAGGAGGCCTTTCTGGCCTAGGTTGGACCACCCCTTTTCCAATCTAGTTAAAAACCCCAGCTTGGAATAGTTGGTTCAACTCTTGTGGGTCTGCATCAAAATGTATACAAAACCTTGACCTTCTAGGGCCCCTGTTCCAATTTCCTCTTCCCCTATTATTCCGACCATGGCTTCCTATACTGAAGAAGCTCATTCCTGTATGAATTATTTATTAGCAACTAGTTTCTTCAACAAACCATACATCAAATCTCTTTAAATATGAAACAAAGTTTGGCTCAGCAACACATCAGACTCATGAAATGATATCCATAAAAAAAATTTAATACTTGTCAATGAGCACGGGGTGAACAAGGGTTCTGGGACATATGAGGGGTTGTATTGAGCTAAAAGTGGTAAAATGAAAGGGGTTAGACCATGGTTACTACTCAACAAATCATCAAACAATCAATTGTATTGTAATAACAAAACAACTATAACTCATCCCTGTGCCATCCTTCAAATACATAGTTTTCATTTATCTATAATTTAATTTTAAGAATAGGGAGTGAATAGTGAATCTAGTAAGGTGAGGGGATTTGTAATGTGCGGAAAAGTGAGATAATTGTGTGGAAATAACAAATACTATTCATAAAACAAATCAAGTAAAACATAATTATGTACTAAACTCACTACAAAAAAATACCAACACCATATCAGTAATCATTGTGTACCAAATTGTTTGTTGTCACAACATTTAAATTTCTCAAAGCTTCAATATTAGAATAGTATATGAAATCATCCTCACAATCAAAACAACTTTCCATTAATTGAAATGTTAAGAAAATTCTTGGTCTTTAATTTCTTTCCCTTCCTTTTAAGAATTGAAGGTAAACACAGAACAACATTTCTCCACATCTATCCCACAATGCATTACTATAAAAACATATGTTAGGGTATAACCCACACATAGGTAGATCAATATATTCAGATGTAATAAAGGTCAATATTAATAAGGCCTTTCAATAAAATAGAATAAGGTGGATGTAAGAAGACCTAATAGAAGATTCTTCTTCTAGAAGGATCTTCCTCTAGATGCTTCTCTTGATAGACATATTTAGTATAAATAAGGGTCGAGGGTATGAAAACCCTAGCTTGGAGATTATGTTGGTTATATTACTATTATTCTGCCATTTCTAGCAATTTATTTCTGTTCTGCATATTGTTTATATCTGGTATCTTGCAAGTGGTATCAGAGCACTTTCCTTGGCATAAATTGTGGGAATTTGTTTTTTAGGGTAGAGACGTATTCCGACGTATTTAAGCCACAAAGATCTATCGTTACGTGCATAAACTCGTGGTTGAGGGATTCATACATGCAAGAAATACAAGTGGTTCTTAAGCGCACATTTGTTGGCCACCCTTGTAACCCCTGTTGGTACCCCTTCGAGTGGTAGCGCATCAGACAACACCTATGTACATATTGGCCTAGATTTCCTGAAGCCCTCTTTAGATAAACCTATCAGTCATCGGACTGCTATACTGTCACTGAGAGCAACACTCGGGAAGATACTCTCTAGTACCTGGGTAGTCGGGTAGTACGACTAAGGGTACGATCTATCCTCCTTAGTTAGTGCCCTGAGATATTGGGTTGAGTACTACTGTTGGACCCCGCATGTATATCAGAGAGCTATAACACAGGGAAAACCCTTGTCTATAGAACCCTTGAATACCTAACTCTTGGGGGACATAAACGTAAACAAATTGAAACAGACAAGATCTATTGCTGTGAAACTGTGTTCGGGTTGCCAAGTAACTACACATTTCTTTCTGGTTAAGAATTTGGGGATTTCATCACTGCAGTATTCTTCAGACCAGAGTATAACTCCGCAAGTGTAAAAAAAAAAAAATATCGGGAAATTTTTTCACCATTATTTGAGACCTATTCCATTGGATTCATCTCTTCGCCCTTATCACATTCATCCATATAATTTTTTGAAAAATGTTTTGACCCCACCTACCCCTTTTCCGTTCACCCATCCTCATGGCCCATACCCATATCCAATATCTGGAAGCTTGCTTCAACACCTTGCAATCTGGTTTCCTCGAGACCCAAAAATAAGTGAAACAACTCAATGCTACTATTGCCTCCATCAATACCACCATAAATACAACCATGAAGTCCTCAATGAAGGAAGTCAAACAAGAATTGACCACCCATCTTGAATCTGTCTTTGCATCACTCTGCACCAAACTGAAAATCCCTATAGATGATCCTTTCTCTGAAGCACCTCCAAAGATCGAAGGCAAACATTCCTCCCATTCCCATACCTTTCAACCCCATCACTTTCAATGTGACCTACGCTTTCCACAGGTGGATGTGACCAAATTTGATGGCTCGAACCCCACTGGTTGGGTAACCCAAATGGAACATTATTTCTCTTTATACGACATTACATATGACTCGGACAAACTCTGGTATGGTGTTCTCCATCTAGATCAAGAACGTTGGCAATGGTGGAAATGGAGAAAAACTTCCCATCAAGGGTATATTGCTTGGACCCAATTTGTGACTGAGCTTTATGAACACTTTGACACAGACACCAACTGTTTGGGCCATTTGACAAAGTTGAAACAATCAGGAACCGTAGAAGACTTCATAACTACCTTTGAGCACCTGGCTTTTCGAACAGAGGGCATGACTGATGCTTTCTTTCGAGAGTGTTTTATCAGTGGCCTCAAGGAGGAGATTCAGGCCCATGTCCTCATGGATCGACCCTCGAGTTGGGTGGAGGCTACTAAAAGAGCTGAAGAAACACAACAAGTTGTATCATCTCAAAACCGAAAACCCTCCTTTATCCCTCGCCCTAAACCCGTAACTCCCACTACTCCCTTCACCCCATTAAAGATCCAAAATTTGACCAGGGATGAAATGGATGAACGCCAACTCAAAGGAATTTTTTATAATTGTGATGACAAATATTTCTTGGGCCACAAGTGCAAGGAACAAAATATTTTTATGGCCATCTCTGAGGATATTTCAGAAGAGGATGTTGAAACTCCGCTTGTGTCTAAGTCACCTGAAATCACTGACATAACCCCTCCTCAGACCCTCCCGAAGTAGAACCTTTCATTTCCCTCAATGCTCTCACTGGCTTCTCCGCTCCCCAAACCCTCAAGTTAATCGGTTACAACAAGCATCGGAAGGTCATCATTCTAGTTGATAGTGGAAGAACCCATAATTTTATTCATCGCCGCATTGCCCAAGAAACTCATTGCTACATCCATGCTATCAACAATTTTCAAATCACGATTGCAAATGGTGGTTCCATGAAATGTGGAGGGCACTATGAAAATGTGTGTCTCCAAATCGGTGACTACCACCTAAAATCCCATATGTTTTCTATCGACATGGGTGGTTGTGACATTGTGTTGGGTGCAAACTGGCTAAGAACTTTGGGTCCCATTCTCATGAATTTTAAGGCCTTAACCATGCAATTTGACCGGGAAGGCCATCAATATAAACTCCAAGGTATCATTGGTGGTTCACCTGAGGTCATTAGTTCCCATCGCATGGAAAAAATGCTCAAAAAAGGTCATTCTGGTGTCATTTCCAAACTCCATGCCATACAAGCAACAGAGACATCCCTGGTGCCGCATGACCTCCAAGCCCTCCTTTCTACACATCAAATGGTATTTTCCACTGCCTAAGGACTCCCTCCTTCCCACGGTGTTCATGATCATTCCATTCCCCTTGTACCCGACAACCTTCCTCCCAATATCCATCCATATCACCACCCCTTTTCACAAAAAAATGAAATTGAGAAAATTGTCCAGGAACTCCTTAATGCAAGCATTATCCACCCTAGTACGAGCCCTTACTCTTCTCTTGTAGTCATGGTCCTGAAGAAAGAAGGTTCTTGGAGAATGTGTCCTGACTTCCGTGCCCTCAACAAATTGACCATTAAAGACAAATTTCCCATTCCTGTCATTGATGACCTCATGGATGAATTAAGTGGTGCCCAATTCTTTACTAAACTTGATATTCACTTGGGCTATCACCAGATACATATGAAAGAGGCATACATTCCCAAGACAACCTTTCGAACTCATGAGGGCCACTATGAGTTTTTGGTCATGCCCTTTGGCTTGTGTAATGCCCCCTCCACCTTCCAAAGCCTCATGAATCATGTCTTTCATCCCTTTCTCCGTCATTTTGTCTTAGTTTTCTTTTATGATATCCTCATCTATAGAAAAACCTGGATAGACCATCTTACTCATGTCGATCAAGTTCTTTATCTACTCTCTCAGCACCAACTTTTCCTGAAACAATCTAAATGTGCTTTTGGTGCCTCAAAAGTAGAATACTTGAGTCATCTGGTTGGAAAGGATGGTGTCAGGGTGGATCCAAAAAAGATTGAAGCTATGAAAGACTGGCCACACCCAAAGACTCTCAAAATCTTGCATGGATTTCTGGGCTTAACAGGGTATTATCGCAAGTTTGTTAAAAACTACGGAAAGATTGCAACACCTCTCACTGCTCTCCTAAAAAATAACTCTTTCACTTGGGCTCCAGCTGCTGCTCAAGCTTTTCAAACCTTGAAGACAACCATGTGCACCACTCCGGTTCTGGCCCTTCCTGATTTCACAAAGACCTTTGTGTTGGAATGTGATGCCTCAGGGAAATGAATCGACGCTATCCTTATGCAAGAGGGTTGACCTTTGGTCTTCACCAGCATGCAACTATGTGAAAGGAATCTGGGAAAACCCATTTATGAAAAGAAAATGTTGGCTATTCTGCATGTCATTGATCGGTGTTGCCCTTATCTCTTTGGGGCAATGCTTCCAAATTAAGATCGACCATCAAAGCCTCAAGTACTTTCTGGAACAACGCATTTCCTCCCCGGAGCAACAAAAATTGGTGACTAATCTATTTGGATATGATTATGAGATCATTTACAAGAAGGGAAAAGACATTGTAGTTGTAGATGAACTGTCCCAAAAATATGAAGAAGAAGGATCCCTTTTTTCTTTTTCCTTCATTGTACCTGATTGGCTCCAAGCTGTGCACCAGGAATGGCTTCAAGATCCAAAAAGTTCACATCTGATCTAGAAAATGAAAACCAATGCTCTGGCTCTCCTAGGTTACTCTTCACTCTAGGATGAGGTTCAATACAAAGGTCGTTTGTATTTAAGTGAACAATCAAAGCTTAAATCCACGGTACTTTCTGAGCTTCATGCTACACCCACAGCGGGGCACTCAGGGTTCACCAAAACCTATGACATGGTCAAACTTTCTTTTTTATAGGATGGTATGAAACAGGAAATCCATAATTTTGTCATTGAATGTCAGGTGTGTCAACACAAAAAGGGAGAAACAGTCAAATCTCCAAGCACACTACAACCATTTCCAATTCACCTGCTATTTGGAAGGATATCTCTATGGACTTTATTACTGGCTTACCCAAATTGGGGAATAAATCAGTGATAATGGTGGTTGTGGATCACCTTTCCAAGTATGCTCATTTTTGCACTCTTCAACACCCATTTACTACATCCATGGTGGCTCAAATTTTCATGGACCGGGTCTTCAAGCTTCATGGCATGCCGCACTCTATTGTTTCTGATCGTGACCCAACTTTCACAAGAAATTTTTGGCAAGAAATGTTTAATCTATAGGGCACCCAATTTCATCTCAGCATAGCTTATCATCCCCAGACTGATGGTCAAACGAAACTTGTCAACAAGTGTTTGGAAACATATCTGAGGTGTTTTGCCTCTAAAAAACAACATCATTGGGCTCAATGGTTACCCCTAGCTGAATGGTGGTACAACACTTCCTACCATACAACTGCGTGCATGACTCCTTTTGAAGCGATATATGAACAGAAGCTACCTTCAATTCTCTCATATTTACCGGGTACCTCGAAGGTCCAGGCGGTTGACCAAACACTTACATTTTGAGAGGATATTCTTCATACCCTTAAAGAGAACTTGGTCATGGCACAGAATTGCATGAAGCAACAAGTAGATCCATGTCGCTCTGAACATCAATTTGCAGAAGGGGATCAGGTGTTTCTGTGACTGCAACCATATAAGCAAACTTCCCTCAAGGCCAAGCATTGTCAAAATCTAGCACCCAAATTTTATGGCCCTTATATAGTTCTCAAGCGTGTGGGACAAGTCACATATCAGTTATCTCTACCCAGTCAATCAAAGATACATCCTATTTTTCATGTTTCCTACTTAAAGAAGGTGATTGGAACTAGGAGCCAAATTCAAACCAACCTTCCAGAGTTAGCTGAAGAAGGATCCATTTGGCTACAGCCAGAAGCAGTTTTGGACCAGCGTGAGCGTCACCTGCATCAGAGAACCATCAAGGAAGTGTTAGTGCAATGGAAAGATACAACTTCAGCAGATGCCACTTGGGAACCAACTACCATTCTGCAGCAGTTTCCACATCTCAAGCCTTGAGGACAAGGCTGTTTTTAAGGGGGTGGACATGTTAGGGTCCTAACCCACACATAGGTAGATCAATATATTCGGATGTAATAAAGGTCAATATTAATAAGGCCTTTCAATAAAATAGAATAAGGCGGATGTAAGAAGACCTAATAGAATCTTCTGCTTCTAGAAGGATCTTCCTCTAGATGCTTCTCTTGATAGACATATTTAGTATAAATAAGGGTCGAGGGTATGAAAACCCTAGCTTGGATATTATTGTAACAGAGAGTTGCCTGACTGGAGGTTTCCCCCTTGAAGAGGCCCGTGAACATTGCTTTCTGAATCAAAGTGTTATTTTTGTTGTTGTTCTTATATCATTTTTGTGTTATTGTGGAGATTATGCCGGTTATATTACTGTTATTCTTCCATTTCTAGCAATTTATTTATGTTCTGCATATTATTTATATCTGGTATCTTGCAATATCATACATTGTCTACCACTTCACAATCATCCAATTAAAGATATACCTAAGTCCCTTTCCAAATACGAACATACTTTCAAACATGCCCGATTACACACCTTTTTCCATTATATCAACAAATAAGGTTTTGCAACGAAACCACAATCCACATAAAATATTGAACCTCATCACTGTCGATGTAACTATTTCCAATATGCATGATGATTCAATAATATACACATAGTGAATATAACCGAATACAAACCATCACCATTTCCATCATTATCTATAACCTTGATCGGGCCTAGTGAAACAAACATGTGTTTCCATTTTGCAATTAAGACAATGCTATAAGAATACAGTGAATGGAAACATAATGATAGGATAACAACCCTTGACTATATATTATTACTCATTCCCAATCACAACCTTTCAACCTATTTAATCATATAAAGACGAGATAGGGACTCAATGAAACTTTCATAACCACTCCACTTGATAAACCAATATTCGACAACCCAGAAGATGCACCAAGGGAGTAGAACAGTTGGGGCTTTAAAATCGAGCCTTGTCACAAAAAATACAAGGAGACAATCAAGAACATGGTCATTCAACAATAGCACAGAGAAATCGAGGTCCTCAAGGATATATCAACCCATAGGAAAACATCCTTTCGATACAGACTCAATAGTAAGCCACAGGGTATCCTTATAACTCCCATCCTAGGCAATGGAACAATAGTTAGCCACAGAGGAAGACAATGATAGGTAGGATAGAAAAGGCCAGTGCACATAGTGTGTTTTACGCCTATAGAGGATAGGTGAATGTTAAATGAAAAGTGACAGTTACAAAGAACACACATAGATATAACCTCTGTCTATTTTCTTAAGAGCTGAACCATTTGACAAAAAATTCCAGTGAAGATGCATAACACTGAGGCATAACTCATATCACTCCATAACCATACGATATATATAAATATTATGGCCACCCTAAGACCGATTCTCGAGATACTTTGGTTCCAATACAATGAGCATGAGCCACGACCATGACTCTAGTATAAAAATTACACAGCAACCAACTAGCAATCTGAATGTGACTGGATAGGGTTATACTCATGACTATGACGAAGAAACCGACAAGAATACACAAAGTGAAACCCTCCACCATTTTAACACGGATTGTTATATAACCAATCCACTTATTGTCCATAGAGACCCACCACAATTTTAACCAACGGAGCAACCAGCGAATGCACAACTCAAACAAAAAAACAATTCTTTTCGTGCAATCCGAACAATTACACGGTCATCTCAGAGAGAAATAAAATGCATTTACACAGTTGAAAATATCGGGAACACACAAAACCAAGAATTACTGAGCCATTGTTTGTTCATACACAAAGCCTAATTCATGGATAGGGTGAAAAAGAACCATACCTGTAACAGAGAGTTTAAAAGGGCGAGCTGGTCGAGCGTTTTCTTCCCAAGCCTGAAATGCGGAGCTTAACCACCAACAGATTGAAATGCAACAAAGAACAATACTAGGGTGACAGGTTGATGGGGAGAGTATGAAGTGACATGCATTTACTGCACGTCACTTCCATCTCCTATCCTATTCAATTCTGAAGTACAATACAACATACATTCACCCATGCATTAAACCATGTAATCAATTTACAAACCATTGAAATTTGTGACGATATTCCTTGCCCAATTATGTGCCACCCAAAACATTTACGTTAACCCTTGCCAAGTTCTCATGCCATACCATATGCATTGCAATGTCATATGTGCCCTAAAATAACTCAAATGAAAATCACATAGCCACTAACCAAACATATAATAATTAGGACTAACACTAACATATTTTACCTTTTAATTTGCATATAATACTTAACATAACTCAAACATAGATCCTTTCCTTTTAGATTTTCTCCATAAGTTTCTTTTCTTTGTTTTTGTTATGTCATTACTAACATATTTTTTGTGTGTATGTGTCTAGGTAGTAGATCATGGTGACTTGTGACATGATAAAATCATATCAATTGTAAATATATGCCCATCATAACATAAAAATAATGCTTTGAATTGCAGAAACATCCCATAAAATGCATCATCCACCTGTCACTATGTCAAAATGAAACCAAGATTTCATTGTCAACCATACAGGACTGTGTAAGCAGCGTTGAAACAACAACAAAAAATGTGTGATATGACTATCTTCAAGCATCCAGTCTACAAGGGGGTCCCACCTACTAGTATTATATTATTAGCAAAGTTTAAATAATATGGCTTTAGCAATACTTTGCAGGCGAAATTCCTCATTGCAATTTTAATCGTCAACAAATTGGCGACTCCACAGGGAAATATGTTTCCAATAGATTAAGAACTTAGAATGTAAGGTTTCACAGACCAAGTAACATTAGATCAAGAAGATATAAATCAAAATGATTATGCCATAGGGGGAAGTGAGCGGATTTAATGGAAAAATGACAAGGAATTTGGGAATAACTCATGGAAAGTGTTAAGTATGGGGGGGCTTATCCATGTAAGCATAATCATTCAACCATAATTTTTTCTTGACTTCAAGGAGAAATGTTTTCTGGACTTTCTCTTTTGAATCTCAAAATGGATGAAGAAATGGAAAGTAGAAGTGGGATGTAACCAACTATCTCATAGAATAACAGTGAAAGCAGATAACAAATTCAATGATGCATTTAGGGGGAACATCATAATAGTCATGTAAGATTGATTGTTATTGACTAACAATACTTTGTAGGAGTGTCATTGTGGCAGAACTGATCCAACATTTTATTCTTGACAAAAATTGAAATCAAAAGAAGAAAAACAAGAAATGTCATAACATAAATGAAATTGGAAAATTGAAAATAGCAGAAATGGAAAGACATAAATGAAAACAGTAGAAATAAAACTACTAAAATGAAAGAAGAATTGAAAACTATTGTAAAAGTAGAATTGAAATAGTAGAAATGCAAACTACTAAAATGAAAGAAAAATTGAACTACTAAAATACAGAACAATCCAAACAACATTAAACTTTTCAAGTTGGTTCCACGTAGTGTTCTAAGTGAGAACCGTTAGTGTTGTAGGAAAAAAATTGCTCTTGTAAATCTTTTAGAATGTAAGAGTTTTCACTCAAGACAAAAGCGATCTTGAAAGGACCCAACCATAACTTTTGAAACTTTGAAACATTTGATTGTTTTTTCGAGTACACAGTTAAGTCATCAAGATAGATATGAATAATCTTGTCGGATAAATCATCAAAATTTATCTGCATAGCCCTTTGAAAAGTGGCACGTACATTGGATAATACAAAATGAATACGTTCATAAGAAAAAGTGAACCAATGATTAATAAAGGTGGCTTTATATTTATCTTCCCTTTTTGCCTTGATTTGATTGTGACCAGAGAAACTGTCAAGTAAGGACATCATTTGTGACCCTGCGACTTGCTACACAATCATTTCCATATTAGGGAGAGGAAAGTGATCTTTTCTACTAGCCCAATTTAGTACACGAAAATCCACGCATAATCTGATTTAACCAGTTGTTTTCCAAATGGGAACCAAATTAGAAACCCATTCTGAACACTTAACCAGAAAGATAATCCCAGCCTTCAAGAGTTTTTCCAAATCCTTTCGAATAGTTGCTTCCAGTGCAGGGTTGATAGGTCTTTGTTTTTCCCTAATTATTTTTATGCCCTCCTTGTTAGGAATGGCATGTTTTATAAGATAAGGATCAAAACCATGAAGATCCTCATAAGACCAAGAAAAAACATCTTGAAATTCACCAAGCAGTCTGGAAAACTTCAATTTTTCTTCATCAAAAGATTGGGCACCTATTTTAACATTCTTTGGAGACTCGAGTGTTCCAATGCTCAAGGAAATGGTTTCACCCACCTTCCTTTTTTACTCCTCTTATTTATGTTTCTCTTTGTATTCTTCATCACTCGATGAAAACAAACTCTCTAGAGGAGTCAAGCCCTTAGGAATCTTGTTATCTTCCATTGATATAATTTCCTTGGGCTTATAAGGTTCATTTTGAATGAAAGCACAGATGCTCTCATCACTAGGGAAGGCTTTCCATAATTATATGTTGTCATATATATGTTGACGATATAGATATTGAAAAGTACAATTAGGTCTATGTGGTAGAAGTTTCTAATTAGGAGAGGCTACAAAAACAACTAACCGATAAGCCATTGATTTTAATTCCCTCTTGACATGAGTAATGTTGAAAGATAGTAGGTTCGAGATAAGTGCCCAAACAATTTGAGTGTAGCATTTCATCAGCTTGTTGGTAGGAGAGTATATCTTACATACAAGGTTCACAACAAGCTTAGAATCTCCAAAAACTGTAAGGTGACCACAACCCAGATTATAGGCATTTTCAATGCCTAGCAGTAATGCTTCGAATTCAGTGACATTTTTTGTGCAAGAAAACTCTAACCTATAATAAAAATTATTACTTTTCCACACAGGAGAGTAAAAGATAATACCATATATGTTTCCTTCATTAGAGCATGAACCATCAAAGTTCATATGCCACATACTGTCATCTAAGTCAATTTGTTCCAAGGGAGTGTTATCCTCCTCGACAAAGATGAATATAATCCTAGGTCCTCTTCAATATAATTCACATTAGGCTGCAGAACACTTTCTATGTACGGTGAAATCCTTCCCTATCTAAGGAATATGATGTTTTTACCATCCCAAGGAATGGATAAGTGTGTCTCGTCGAGTGAGAGTGTTATAACCCTAATTTTCACCAGATATGATTACCTGGCATTAGGCCATCTCATATTCCTTCTTTTCCAAAACAATACTGAACAACTCTTCTTAAAAATCCCCTTTATAAAGGCCCACGCGCCTTGCTCCATTACTGCATGCTAGCTGCCCCAATACAGCCCACATGTACCTACAAAAGCACGAAAAAAGGAAAGTTGTTGATGGAACACACAAATTTGGGTAAGTTAACTAAACCTTTCGGCCATGCATGGCTGGTCATTCGACCAAATACCTAGCTCTTTCTAGCCTATAAAAGAAGGGGTAGGGGTCCCATTTGAAAGGAGGAAAATCATAGTAAAGAAACTATACCCAATTGAGCATTCCCCTTGTCCCAACCTTTAGCCATCCTTGTGCAAAGACAAGTATAGAGAAAAACAGTTGGAGTACAGTTGAAGAGGAGCCCAGGACCAGTTTCGAGGAGCAGTGTCGACCACATATTGTAATTTTACTCTTGTGAAGATTAATATAGAAAGGAATACTTTTCCAATCCCGCCATATCATGTGTTCAAGTTGAATGTTTATTTTATGATATTGTCACAACTAACCCAACAATTAGTATATGAAATTCATGTTCACAACTTTTTGTTTGTTCATGTGTGAATGCAGGTTAGCTTTGGGAGGAGGCTTGCAATCAAAGAGCGAGTGAAAACAAAGGGATCGACATCAAATGAAGGACTTAAGGTAGAATTACCGGATCTCATTTACACCTTTGTATTGCATGAATGTGGGGTTTTGTGATGGGAGAATAGGGAAGAGTAGAGGCCTTTGGAATAGTCATTTTCTTCATGCATGATTAGATCACTTAAATGATAAGTCCATAGGAGGGATTCCCACCCACAACATAATTGGTGACCATACTGGGGATATCTAGGGTTTCTGGGAATATTTTTCTTGGGTATTTTAAAAACAAAAATTGGTTTCATTCCTTATTTTTAAAGTTTCTGCAAAAGTCTAAGCTAACAGATATTTTGGTCTTCCATAACAATTATCTTTGTTTCTTTTCTTGGCTGCATTTTTTTTACAGGACCAATAGAGGTACACGTGTCCTGTATATGGCCTGCACGCATGTACCCGTGCCCTACCTTCACATATCCCATGTGTACACGCTAGCTGATGAAGTGTTAGTCGCGTCTATGATTTCAGAAGATTTCTTTTAGAGAGGTAGTCATCTTCTCCCCTGTCAGAAGTGATCCTTCTCAGGGATTTTCTGGAACTCATTCTGGGCTCTGTGTTTGCAGTTTTATAGCTTAGGTTCCACCTCAGATTGGTTTTTTTCTATGAAATTTTCCTTGGATTGTTTTTCTTTTCTGATAAAGTAAGTTTCTGAGTCTTCAAGAGGTTATGGTTATCAATACCAGTGGTCTCTGCCAGTGTTTGATTTCTTATCTTTTCATTATTTTTGAAGAGTTGTAGAGATATACACGGCCTGCATAAAGTCTGCATGCGTGTACACATGCTCTAACCTTTTACATCTCGCATGCACACGCTAGCTGTTGAACTGTCGGCTGCATGCCTGTTGAGAAAAAAAAAATTCAAGGAGAGGCAATCATCCTTTTACTTGTCAAAATTTATACCTCTCAGGGTTCTTGGTATCCATCATGTTAGCAACAATTCTTGTCTTGGGTGTAAGAGTATCCTATTCTGCAGGCTGCACGAAAAGCACCCAAGCGTAGCACAAAAAAATCTCATTTCTGGTTACCAATCAAGTGACCGGGTGAAGTTATCTTGTCAATGGCCAAGATCCATCTATAGAGAAGATCGACGATCGGTGGGTAATCACGGTTAGCAGAGTTGCGCCAGGATTAGCACAATGGATAGTGCTTATATATCACCAAAAAGATCTCAGTCATCCATCCCAAAGGAGTATGTGGCACACGATCGAGCTATATCTCCACTTCTCCCTTCGTGACTTTGAAGAACGAGGACCAACCTCCTCCCAACCATGAGACACGAAGTGCCGAAGGCATCCAAGCCCTGGGCCCACAGTCTTGCCGAGATGATCAGGACCGTCCATCAAAGAGGGACACATGATGCGCGATTAGGCTCTATTGCCTCCTTGCCTTTCATAACTTCAAAGCACCAAGAGCATCCTCCTCACTATTGTGTGATGTGAAGCACCGAAAGAATTCAGGACTAGGGCCTACAGTATCGCTGAAAGTGATCTCAGTCATCCATCCCGCATGGACACATGGTGCATGATTAGGCTCTATCGCCTCTTCGCACATCATGACTTTGAAGAGTAAGGACTAGCTCCTTCCCATCCACGAGACGCGAAGTGCCAAAGCTCCCGAGCATATCGTCTCGGACACTCTTTGAGGAAGCAGTTAATGAAAATCGAGTAGGTAGATGAAACCTCAGCTCGAGCCATAAATGGAAGTTATGGGAGGCCTGGATAAATCAGCCCATGGTACCCTTGTGTGCAGGTCCCCCCTGCAAGAGCCATACTAAGTTAAGGTGGCGTCTAATGAAGGATTTCCGTTCGATTTTGACTGAAGGGACGCCACACCTTGGAGGTCCGAGCATGCCTCTATTGGGAAAATTTGGAGGAGTATATGTAGGCATGTTTGCCATTTTTGTAGGCATCAATGGTTGATATTATCTCCCAACTATAAAGTTTCTGAGGAAGCTCTAGTTATGTATTTTGATTTGAGACTGTCAAATTAATGGAAGTTATCTTCTCTTTCTTTTATTTTGTTTGTTAGTTGTTCAGAACACTCAGAATTGGAGGATCTAGTCGAGGGTCGCATATTGTAGGATGACATATGGTTGGTCACTACAATATCTACACCAGTCTTAAGCAGTCTCCCATGTTGTCTTTTTCAGCTTGCACTGAATGATTTGGAATTGGAGGATCCAATCGAATGGTTGTGGCTGCACAGTATGATAGGTTTGGTCAGTGTGCAATTATCACTGTGTTGTTTAGGCACATTTCAGTGTTTCATTTTTCTTTCCCGAGTTGTTGGAAGGCTTGATGCCCAGAGCAGTATCCTCCCTTTTCTCCCTAGTCTTCCCTCTAATCTCGCTTTAACTCAAATTCCTGACTGCAGTTAGTTCTGGCCCTCACTTCCCTGTGCATTTCTGGCCTAGTTTTCTAAGTTAAATGATTTTGTCTTGAGTATACTCCCATTTGATCACCCATTTATAAACAAAATGTGACATAAACTGATGGGCATTGGGCTCTGCTCTTGCTGCAATCCAAGAGTGACTTCCAACGCCAACATTTATGGCGTCGTTGCCGGGGATGAAGTTGAAAATTTTCCCCGGGATTGAATGACATTGATCTTTTGATTCTAAAGGTGCATCAGGTATCAGAGCCCTTAAATATTGCTACTGTGCACCTGGAAACTCCGCTGTGGTGAATCCAAGGTTTTGACATCACTATTTCAGTTGTGGCTACTTCAGCACACCTGAAAGTTGACCCAGAGGAGCTTTCTCGAGAAGGTTTCAGCAGCTACTTTCTCATCCTGAGAAGCTTCCTGGGGTAACAACAATGTTGATATCTGGCCTTTGATGGTGAACAAGGACCAAGTACAGTCAAAGATGTAAATCTTTCACCTGACAACTCCATGATTCAAGGATCAATTAGTGACTCCACTGGTTCGATATGGAGAAAATCTTAGCTCAAAGGTTTGCTTTTTGTGACTTTTCCCAGATATTTGGTTTTCCTAATGCACTTCCTGATAGAGACATATGGGAAAATTTCCTCCCTGAATTTCATGCAAAGAGTTCGGAGGAACCAGCTGAGCATTTACTGGACTTTCATGGAGTTATTGATTGACTTAATATCACGCATGAATATGTCCATATTAAGTTGTTTAGGTATTCATTAAAGGGAGCTGCTCTTGATTGGTGTTGATCTCTTCCCACTGCAAGCATTCACTCTTTGAAAGGTATTGACTACCTCTACCTCAAGCAGTGGTCCAAGTCCATCAATGGTAGCGGCTACTGCTCCCTTCACCTAGAGTGCGATAGGCCTTCCATTTTCATATGGGATTCCTAGCTCAGGTACAAGTCCTGTACTTTCCTTCTTCACTTTATAGACCTTAGGTCTAGGGGCAGGGAGTTCTAACACTCCTCTGCAAGGATCCATGGGAGGCCCTTCCATATCCTATAATTCTTTACCTTACGAGGGAGATCATATACCTCCTTCATCCCCTTCGCTCGGCGGAACTCACCAGCATTCCACCAGGCTGAACATACTCAATAGTTCATTTGGAGTTGGGAGTCAAGGAATACCTTCTCATAATATGCTGGTAGGTTCGACACTATTTTCTTTGTTCATATCATTTGGTAATAATGCTTTCTTGTTGACTGCGTTCTCGACTAGGGGAAACCCTGGTTATGGACAACCAAATCCTGTCTAGGGTATTATTCCTGTACAAGGGGAAAACTTAGGAATTCCTTCCAGACCAGGACCTTGGAACTCTTGGCAAGGATCAATTCCCTCGTCAAGAATGTCGATTGGGGGCAACCCCTTTCATAACCAATGGAACCTCGGGCAAGGCATAAGACCTATGCCCATGGGATCAGTATGGGGCAACCCTTCACAAATCCCTTCTAATGCACCCCATACCCAAACGTCTACATCCTATTACAGGAACCAACCGATGATGTCTCCTCAAATGCTGAATCAATACGTTGGTCAAGGCCATAGTTTCTACCAAAATTCTAGCCAGCAACCCAAATTTTCCTAGCAACCTGGTGCCAGTCAAACTCCAGGTCCCTTTTTCCATGGTTATCAGCAACAACCAAAACTACCTTTCTTGGAAACCTTACATTTTCCAAACTTGACAAGGTTGTTGAATGACCCCATCTATCACAATCCACATTGGCCCCCTATGCCAATGAAATTGCCTTCGGACATACCAAATTTTGAAGCCAAGCCTAATGAAGATATAGGGGATCATGTGACCACCTTCAATATTTGGTGCTCGTCTAATTCGTTGAAAGATGACTCCATACAATTGTGATTGTTTCAATGCACTCTCATTGGGAGTGATGTGAAATGGTACATCGAGCTCGACCGCTCAAGATATTATTCCTTCAGAGAATTGGCAATGGAATTCCTAAACCATTTCCATTTACCTATGAGATACGACACTGACAAAGAATTTTTGGCCAATTTCGAACAGACAAAAGTGGACCATATCTCTGATCACATCAGAGAATGGAGACACCGAAAGAGTTTGATTAAGGTACCAGTCCCACCAGCATTCCTTCTTGAGTGGTTCCTTAAGTCTTTGGTCCCATAGCTATCCAAATACACCGCAACGTCGGGAGTGTTTTCTGAAGAATATTCCATCATGAGATCTCAACAACTTGAGCTAATGTATTCTCAGTCTGGTTTACTATACGAGATTTTGACAGATGCACCATGATCCATACTTGATAAAACTAGACAGAGAGCTAGACCACATGTTGATGGTATTTTAGGTTGAACACAAACAAATCTCACTGAACAACTGACAAAACAATTAAATCAATTGTCTATACAACACCTAGTGGCCAGTCAAACTATTGTTTCGGCTACTCCCCCTACCCAAATGTTGGATGTACACAATGTGCAATCGACAAATCCAAAGGCCACCCAATAGCCTGATGGAATTAAAAAACAATGTAAGAAGGGTAAGGGGGATAAGAAACCCACTAATAATGCTGGTGGGGGAAACACTGAGAAATAGAAGGTGAAGTATACATGTAACCTGTGCGCGAAAGACCACCCGACCCACCAGTTCCCTTGGCTTGCAGAGGCCCAAACATTTGTGTCACAACAAGAGCCTGTTGTGTTAACGAATCCATTTCAACATGGGAAAAACCTAACCCAAGCCTCTACAAGCATAGAAGGGGGTAGTCAAGGACACTCTCCATCTTTTAACAATCCTTCCTTCGTGAATGTGTATATGATGAAAGGTGATGCTTTTATATTGACTAGAGTGCATGAATACCATAATCCAAGCACCTCTAAGAAAGGTAAAGAAGATGAAAACCCATCTCTTCCTCTCCATATTGAGAAGACTTTGGGCGAAACAATGACACGCATCCCAAAAGGTTCGTTCAAGAAATATTTTCACAACCCAAATGCAAGGGACACCCAGAACTATTCTGTGGTGGAGGATTTGTCTCAAACCCCTTGTGCGATGTCCACTTTGGAGGTCCTCCAAAGCTTCCCTTCCCAGAGGAAAGATTTGTTAGCCACTTTAGGATCTACTGAGAATTGTAATCTAGGTACAATCATGCTAGATACAACTGACTTAAAACCTTGTCTCCCTTACCATGTAGCATTTCAGATAGTAGTGGCTTACCCCATGAAAAAGTTTACTCAAAACATTTTATGCACAGTGGTTGATGAGGGTGCCTTGACATGCGTCATGTCATTGGCGTGTTGGAAGGCCATTGTCCAACCTATTTTGTCTCCGTCACCTACTCTTCTTACCTCTTTCAATGGTCCTTCGTTCTGACCACTTGGCATCATCCCCTCTTTCCCCATGCAGTTAGGAGGGAAGACTATGTGCGTCGAGGTAGAAGTAGTCAACACATCCCTTGACTACAATCTCTTGTTAGGTAGGAGTTGGACCTATTCCATGCAAGAAATGGTTGCTACAGTTTTTCAGGTCTTGTTGTTTCCACACGAGGGTCGAATCGTGACCATTGATCAATTGTCCTTCTCCCGACCTGACCCTTTATTGGGGGCATCCGTAGTCCCGATGATTGATAATCCTCAACCGGGCATCGTCAATGTAGGGGTTGGTTTGTGCCCACCTTTGATGGGTACTTTCGATTACTCGCCTCCTCAAGGTGATGTCAAGTTCATATCAAAATACCATAAGGTTGATATTTTCCAAGTTTCATCGGTTCGCATGACTTACTTCAATGATCCATGGATTCTTCCTTCCCCATTGGCCACGATGGAAGGGGCAGAACACCATGGTATGTCCATGCCCTTGTCCATGGCAGAAGAAATGTACTCTTTAGTTCAACAAGATTCAACCGACACTAATCCAATTCCTGCACAAGAGTTAGATCTGATTCCAAAGCTTATTTGGGCTCAAGGTTCCCTCGCTGATATCGATTCGTTAGATTTAGTCTTTCCCTCAAACGAAGAAATCATTGAAGCAATGAATAGTCCATACAAACCCTAGGACAATATCCATCATAGATCATACTTCCTCCCAGAGTTAAGCAGAATCAAATCCGGGGAATTCACCTTGACTATGACTGGAGATAGGTCTTGTCCTATCAATCCCTGGGCTACACATGAGGTTTATGCTGAGGGAAATATGGAAACTATCAATGAAACTATACTAATTAATATCTCCAGAACCCTTGACATTGTGGAGAATGTTTTCCTTGGAGCCGACTGTTCCCCCGAAGAGATTCAAATCTACACAGACTTGTTTAAAGAATTATGTGATGTTTTTGCCTAGTCTTACAAGGAAATTCCAGACATTGATCCAAAAATAGTCGAACATGAAATCAAAACTTATCCTGATGCCAAGCCAGTTCGGCAGAAGCTTCATCCAGTTAATCCTAGGAAAGCAACAGCTATTAAGGTTGAAGTAGAGAAACTTCTCAAAGCAGGTTTTATCTATCCTATCCATTTGACCCAATGCATTTCAAATCCTATGATAATCAACAAGAAATAGGGCACGATTCGCGTATGTATGGAGTTTCGTGATTTGAACAAAGCCTGTCCAAAAGATAATTTTCCTACACCATTCATTGACCAGATAGTCGATGAATGCACCGGTTGCGAGGCATTTTCTTTCATGGATGGTTTTTTGGGATATAATCAGATACATATCAAACTTGAAGACCAACAAAAAACAACTTTCATCTATCCATGCGTACATTTTCCTATCGTAAGATGCCTTTTGGTCTCAAAAATGTTGGAGCTACCATTTATTGGGCCATGTATTTTTCTTTCCATGATCTCAAGCATATATTCAAAGCCTATTTAGATGATTTAGCATAACGATATTGCAAGAGAATATATCATCCCACACACCTCTGACTTATATTTGAGCGATGTCACTACTTCCAGATTCACTTGAATCCAAACAAATGTAGCTTTTGCGTAACGTCATGACGACTACTAGGTTTCATAGTCTCAACAACAAGGATGATGGTCGATCCTCTCAAGGTGGAGGCAATACTTCAATTGCCTCCACCATGTACAATCCTTTAGCTTCAAAGTTTACAGGGAAAAGAGAACTTTTTTAGGCATTTCATAGCCAACTATGCCAAGATCACAAAGGGATTCATGCGTTTGCTAAAGAAAGACATCCCTTTTCATTGGGATGAAGCCACTCAACACTCTTTCAATGCATTGAAACATGCCCTCACGACTGCCCCTCTGCTCCAGCCACCTAATTATAACAAATATTTCTTATTGTACTTGGCTGCGACAGATTCGACTATCGGTATGGTATTAGTTCAGGAGGATGAATTCCTCTCAGAATATGTCATTTATTACTTGAGCCGAGGCCTGGTTGGATCAGAACTCAATTATTCCCATATTGAAAAATTGGTGTTGGCAGATGTTCATGCTGTTCAACGGTTCTATCATTATATTTTGTTTTGCAAGAACACCATCATTGCCATTGTGAATCCATTCCAATACGTATTAACACGACGCATCATTGGCGGGAATATCAGTAGATGGATAGTTGTCCTCCAGGAATTTGACTTAGATTTTGTTTCGGCAAAATCCAAAAAGTCATTGGTCTTTGTGAAGATCATCTCAGAAATTTCAGTTGAATCCGGTGAGGTTATTCCCTAAGAGTCGCCTATTAGAGGAGACATGTTTTTTATCACATCTTCGGATCCCTGGTATGGAGATATACTTGTCTATCTCCAGACTTTGAAGTGCCCCACCTCTGCTTCTCGCGATCAGCATCGATGTATACTTCATCAGGCCAAGAACTATCTCATCCTTGAGGACACTCTCTATCTTCAAGGTGTAGATTGCATTCTTCGTCGATGCCTTACTCATGAAGAAGCGAAAATTGTGCTTAATGACTGCCATACTGGAGCATGTGGCAGTCATTTGTCTGGGTTGGCAACAACCCAAAATATTTTACGAGTCGGTTACTTCTGGCCAACATTAATCAAATATTGTATCGAATTGGTCAAGAAGTGCCACCCATGTCAAATATTCTCTCGGAAGATGAGGGCACATACTGCTCCCATGTTTCCTGCCATCACCGTTGGTCCCTTCACCAAGTGGGGGATTGATTACACTACATGCAACTATTATAACCCTAATTTGCACCAGACATGCTTACCTGGCATCAAGCCATCTCAGATTCCTTATTTTCCAAAACACTACTGAACCACTCTTCTTAAAAACCCCTTTTATAAAGTCCCATGTGCCCTGCTCCATTACTGCACACGTGTAAATTCTAGCTAACCCAAGACAACCCACTTGTACCTACAAAAGCATGAAAAAAGGAAAGTTGTTGACAAAACACATAGCTTTGGGTAAGTTAACTAAACCTTTCGGCTATGCATGGCTAGTCATTCGACCAAATACCTAGCTCCTTCTAACCTATAAAAGAAGGGGTAGGGGTCCCATTTGAAAGAAGGAAAATCATAGTAAAGAAACTATACTCGATTGAGCATTCCCTTTGTCCCAAACTTTATCCATCCTTGTGCAAAGAGAAGTGTAGAGAAAAGAAGTTGGAAGACAGTGGAAGAAGAGCCCAGGACCAGGATCGAGGAGCAGTAGCCAACTTTATCATTGTAAGGTATCATTGCGAAGTTAATATAAGAATTTATTTTCTCATCCCACCATATGAGATTGTCATTATTTGAATATTGATTGTATGATTGATTAAATATCTAATCCATTAGTTCATAGATCAAATGCATGTGGAGTTATTTTCTTGTCTTTTGTGAATGCAGGTCAACATTGGGAGGAGACCTCTAGTCAAAGAACGACCAAGTGTGAAAAGGGATCAACATAAACACGAAAAACAAGGTATGTCGACTTAATCTCTTGAGCCTTGTATTTACATATGAGTGGTGGGGGTTTAGGCATGGGATGATGGTAAGAAGTAAGAATCTTTAGGTCATTTATACATGCATGATAAAAACCCTTAGTGCTAGTCCATAGGAGGGATTTCCCACCCACATCAAATTTGGCGACCATACTGGGGAATACTCTGGTATACAAAAAATGACATATATAAAAAAACAACATAAAAATTGTATATGTTTCACAAAAAAAATGATGCAAACTTACCCATCTCACCTCGCTCCTCGCCTGGAGGTACAGGGATCTTGGGATCTCTCTAGAAATCAATCCTAGAACAAGGATAATCCTATATGGCTAGGATCTGTCGTGACAACCAAGCAAAGAATTCATCATGAAAGGACTCATTGGTCCTTCCACCACCCTATCATGGAAAAAACACTGCCCATCTGCAAATCGCAAGAAGAGAGGCCTGATTTCCTCGTACCACCACTCAAGGACTTAAACTAGGAACTCTTTCAAAGAAGAAAGAGCATAAAATATCCCTGAACCTGAAATTCCTCTCAACAATCTGTCAGCTGCCTCTTCATACAATCCAATAGTGTAGTTCTCCAGTCAAATATCTGTGAATTTAAGCACTGGACTGCACATTTCATCTGTGCACGGGACGCCTGATGTAGATCCGCATAACTAGTCATCCACCCAATACGTAACACATCGCCCGTAGTGATAAATCGATGATCCTGCTTATTGGCACCTGCGAACTCGATCAGTCTATACCCGCCTCACAATAAATTCCTATCAATTCTGATATATTGTGAGGCCCAAAAGGAAATGTCAAGAAATTGACTGGTTCCCCTCTCCTAGAGAGGCTAGTCAAAAAGTATATATCCTCTGTAGTGGGCACCAACGACTGCCCCTCTAACATAAAATCTTTTGCATCAGGGTGCCAATATTCAACCAAGGCATTCAGTAGCCTAGCTTGTTCTCTCATGAAAGGACACAGAAAAAACTTGAGCAAGCCACATTGTATTAACACCGCCACAATGTTAGGGTCTTCCCCAACTAGTGCACTAATATCTTCATGCTCTCATTCTCTCCATTGCACATACATCCTGCACATGGGAAATTTTTTAGAGGGTTAGGCCTTGCTTTTTAAACTTTTTTGCACTCATTGGAGGGTCCACGCGGGTTATTGTGATGACAATCACGTGTACACACGATATGACATCAGACAGAGCGAGTGTACACACGGTCTGTCATAAGATAGCCCACGTGGACCTAGGGCTGACCTTTTAGAGGTCGACGCCCCCCCGAAAAACCAAATTAAATGCATATATAAAGAATTAAAAGGAAAAACGAGATAGTTTATACTTGGTCCAGATGGATGATCGTATCGTTCACTGTAGAAGTCAGAATCACCACTTTTACCAAAGGGGTTTTTTTGCTCCAGAGTCAATTTCCAAATCATCAATGGTGATAATGAGCTTCCAGCTTCTATTTATAGAATTTTTGGCCCTTTTTGTCACTTTTTTGGCCCCCTTGATCATTTTCTCTAAATTAAAAACCATTTAGAGTGATTCAAGAGTTTTTATGGAAATTTATATTCAGGTATCAGAACAATTATTGGAGTTTTTGGGTCACTTTTGATGGTCCGTGGGGAAAAATATCAGATGGTCAACTTGAGCATATAAGTTAGGTTTCCACCCCTACTTTTGTATCTCATTGTCTTTATCCCTTTTCCATAGGATCGACCCCAACAAGTTGAGACACAGAACCATCATTGTTTCTTTAGAAGTATCACGATTTCGTGGTAGAGCTTACCAGAACATGGATGCCCTAGGTAGATCCTAGTTGCATTATGGTGTCCATGTTGTCACTAATGACTGTAGGCTCAGGAGTCCTTTTAGTTTTTCCTAATTACGAGTTTGAGCCTCATTTGCATGACTCTTTATCACTCTTGACCTCACCCTCGAGATTCCCAAAACATAACGGGTCTTATTTTAAGCCCTTTTCAGACCCTCTAAACATGAAAATATTGTCGAGCGATCTTGTGGCCTTTCACGCTCATTAAACTGAAATTTGAAGTCACATCTATCCAACGGTAGTTTACCCCTTTTTCAGTCTAGACAGTCAACTGTACGAACAAAGGAATACTGCAGAGGCTTCAGATCCCTAGAAGAGTATTCTCAGGTATAATTTTAACCCTTTTTCAAGCCTGAGGGACTAAATTTATGAAAAAGGAACCCCCATGGAGTCCATAGTTAATCTCTTTTCAGACTCCCTAAAATTGAAAAGATCGTTGAGTGACCTTATTCTTTCACACTCGTTAAAATGGTCCAGAATAACATTCCTGACGGATTCCATAGTTAAGCTTTTTTCAGACTCCTTAAAAATGAAAAAATTGTCGAGTGATCTTATCTTCATCACACTCGTTAAAATGGTTTTGAATAGACATCTTTTCGGTGCTAGTTTACCCCTTTTTCGAACCAACTAGACTACCTTCGAAAAAGGCACCCCATTGGAGTCTCCTTTTACGTTTTTTCAGACTCTCTAAATATGAAAAACCATCGAGCTTACCTTCTTTGGGCTCGTAAAACTTACATCGAAGGACGTTACCATTGTGTGTATTATTAATCGCATTTGTATACCTACATCTCTGGTCTACTTTCGGCTCCATGTTGCTTTCAACTAAACCATCTGAAGCATGCCTTATACGCAAGCCCTGTAGCACTTTGCCTCTATGTTCTGACACCTTTGGCCCCAGGAGGGATTTTTCCCGAGTGTCCTTACTTTGAACATCAGTCTTGTCCTTACGCCTCAAACTTGTATGTTTTTGACACTCATCCCTCCTTTGTAATGTAACATTCTTTTATTCTTTTTTCAAAATTATTGAAAAAGACAAAAATAAATCAAATATACCCCAAAAAGAGGAAGGGAAAAGTATTTTCTTTGTACTGGTAGCACAATGAGTCACCCTTGGATAAGGCACATCTTTTTGTTTGTTCGTCAAACCCTAGGATTTAATATGACCTTAGGAATATGTTCCTGCTACATTGAGCTACATCCTCCTCCGTTTGGTTATTCTTCCAAACATATGGAGAGTTTGCGTTGCCTCCTACCTCGTAAACTTATGTTAATTCCATGTTGCCTAAGTCTCATCTTTTGTTGTGCTATTATCCAAGGGAATTTTTTCTAAGCTTGAGTCAGACCCTCTGTATTTTGTCTCTTTCCCTCATGCCCGACCATCCTCAAAGTCCAATCAAGTCTTTGTTCGAAATCAATGAAGCCTTCAGTCTAATCATCAAGATTCTTTAGTCCATGACTTACGAGACGTCGAAGACCTCTGGGTAGTAAATTCGTACACTCATATTAAACTCCTACTCGAGTTTTGAAGATTTTTGAAGTTGTTGATCGAGCTCTGAAGACCTCATCTCTAGAAATCATGCCTTATCAGCTTCTAGAAGATGGATACTCTACATGTATATATTTTTTATTTCGAGATGTAGCTCTGTTGTGTATTGCTCATGGCTACACTTTATATAGTTATATGACATGGATCTACAATGTATTTGATTGGTAGCCATGATCTCTTGGATATCAGTATATTTTTTCTTGGGTAATAGCACAACAAAAGATGAGACTCAGGCAACATGGCATTAACATAAGTTTACAAGGCAGGAGGCAACACAAACTCTCCATATGTTTGGAAGAATAAGCAAACAGAAGAGGACACAACTCAATGTAGCGGGAACAACTTCCTAAGGTCATTTTAAATCCTAGGGTTTGATGAACAAACTAAAAGATGTGATTTATCCAAGGGTGACTCATTGTGCTTCCAGTACAAAGAAAATACTTTTCCCTTCCTCTTTTTGGAGTATATTTGATTTTTTTTGTCTTTTTCAATAATTTTGAAAAAAGAATAAAAGAATTGGTAGGAGGCAATGCAAGTTTACGAGGCAGGAGGCAACGGAAGCTCTCGTAACTGGTATGGAAGACCAAAATCTTTGTTAGCTCAGACTTTTGCAGAAACTTTAAAAACAAGGAATTAAACCAGTTCTTAAAAATATTCCCAGGAGATCCCCAGTACGGTCGCCAATTATTTTATTCTTTTTTCAAAATTATTGAAAAATACAAAAAAAAATCAAATATACCCCAAAAAGAGGAAGGGAAAAATATTTTCTTTGTACTAGTAGCACAATGAGTCACCCTTGGATAAATCACATCTTTTCGTTTGTTCGTCAAACCCTGGGATTTAATATGACCTTAGATTTTAGGCAGCGTGGCATTAACATAAGTTTACAAGGCAGGAGGCAACACAAACCCTCATAACTGGTAAGGAAGAGTAGAATCTCTATTAGCTCAGACTTTTGCACAAACTTTAAAAACAAGGAATGAAACCAGTTCTTAAAAATACCCAAGAAAAAATATTCCCAGAAACCCTAGAGATCCATAGTACGGTCGCCAATTATTTTATTCTTTTTTCAAAATTATTGAAAAATAAAAATAAAATCAAATATACCCCAAAAAGAGGAAGGGAAAAGTATTTTATTTGTACTGGAAGCACAATGAGTTTCCCTTGGATAAAGCACATCTTTCTGTTTTTTCGTCAAACCCTAGGATTTAATATGACCTTAGGAAGTTGTTCCCTCTACATTAAGTTGTGTCCTCCTCCGTTTGGTTATTCTTCCAAACATATGGAGAGTTTGCGTTGCCCCCTGCCTCGTAAACTTATGGTAATGCCATGTTTCCTGAGTCTCATCTTTTGGCGTGCTATTATCCAAGGGAATTTTTTCTAAGCCTGAGTCGGCCCCTCTGCAGTTTGTCTCTTGCCCTCATGCCCAGCCATCCTCAAATTCCAATCAAGTCTTTGTTAGAAATCAATGAAGACTTCAGTATGATCATCAAGATTCTCTATTCCATGACCGACGAGCTATCGAAGACCTCTGGGTAGTGAAGCCGTACACTCATATTATACTCCTACCTAAGTTTTGAATATTTTGAAGTTGTTTCTTGAGCTCTAAAGACCTCATCTCCAGCTATCAGGCCTTATCAACTTCTAGAATATGGATACTCTACATGTATATATTTTTGATTTCGAGATGTAGCTCCATTATGTATTGCTCGCGGCTACACTTTATGTAGTTATATGACATGGATATACAGTGTATTTGATTGGTATCCATGATTTTATTTCATCCCAAAAAAATTTCCTGATATTATGACATGACAACAACAACCCTCCTTTAGCAAGGGGGCATCGTTATATCATTGTAGCCATAGACTAATTCACAAAGTGGGTCGAAGATATGCCAATGTTTAAAGATGATGGAGAGACTGCAGCTCTCTTTTTTTTCAACCAGATAATCACAAGGTTCGGCGTCCTGAGAGATATTATCACTGACCATGGCAGTCACTTTCAGAACCAAATGATGATCGAATTAACATCAAAGCTTGGGTTGCAGAAAGAAAATTTGTCACCCTATTACCCCCAATCGAATGGTCAGGTGGAAGCTGTAAATAAATCTCTTAAGACCATCCTACAATGAACGATCAATTCAGCCAAGTCAAATTTCCATTTGATGTTATACTCGACATTGTGGGATTACTAAACATCTATTAAGACTGCAACCGATTTCTCACCTTTTCAACTCGTTTACAGGCTGGAAGCAGTCTTGCCTATAGAATAATAGATATCGTCCCTAAAGTTGGCAGTACAATTACTACCAAACACTTCTCCACTTGAAGAGTGGTTATTATACCTTGAGCAACTCAATGAGGAGTGTCATGATGCAGCCTTGGCCAACGAGGATCACAAACAAAAATTCAAGTGTCAATATGATCAGTCTGTTTGTCCTCGGATTTTCTCTGAAGGTGACCTTGTATTGGTCTATAACTAGGATAAGGACTCCTTGGGGGCAAGCAAATTCAAACCCATGTGGTTCGGAAATTTCATTGTAAAATAGGTTCTAAAAAGGGTGCTTATCGTCTAGTAGACTTTGAGGGAAATGATTTGGCAAAGCCTAGAAATGGCATTTACCTCAAGAAGTATTACTCATAGGTAGGTCACCTTGGGTAATGTTTTGTAACATATGTATAGTTCCTGTACCTTTTTCATGTTTTAGTTTTTACCCCCTTTTCGGTTTTATGGACGTGTCATGTTGATGTCATATTTTTCAATGTGGTAGATGTCAAGTGAATCAGAGGTTTTTCGTTAGTTTTTTGGATGGCACCAGTCGACACACTTAGAGGCTTGCTTTTGCTTCTTGGGTAATCTACACACCTCAGGGCCAGTTATTATCTTCAGGAGGTATTTGTTTAGGTGACACCACAAACAATGTTGTTGAATACAATGCAGTTCTAGAATTGTTGCGTGACACATTGTCGCATGGTATTTCTCACCTTCGAGTATATTTAGACACTCAACTGGTTGTGTCTCAGTTAAAGGGAGTGTACCTCATTTACGATCCTACTCTACACCGACGGTTCCTTATGTTACGTCTCTTAGAACGAAGCTTTGATTACATTATATATATCCTTGTTCCTAGGAGATTGAATCAAGTTACAGACACCCTAGATAATCATGTATTATCTTGGCATATTGCACACATGTAAAGAAAAATACACACACACATGTAAATACATTTGTAAACTAGATGTGTTCCATAAACCCACATAAAGAAATAAAAATCCATATATAATATCAAAAACATCAGAGTACATAGGTGGGTGCAAGTGCCTCAAAAATATGACCAGTAATAAGTCATGGGGATTATGCCCTCAAAACAATATACAATTAGTTCCCTCGGCACGTGAAAATTCTATCCTAACTAAGGATGGGGCCTGTGGGCCCTGTTGTAATAATCAACGACGTTTTTCAAACGCTGAAAAGCCCAGACCCATGTCCATGGTGCCCCCACTACATGAGGTTGCATAGATGGTGGAATATCCTCAATCAATACCATGGGGACTGTGCGAGTGAGCGAGGTAAAATTTCACTCTTCTCATCTCAGAACCCTCTCAGCCTCACCGGCTGGAAGCTCTCCTACTGTTGTTGGTCCCCCTGTGGCGGTGGGTGTGGCCCCTGGCTGAGAACGTCGCATGTTCCTCACGTAATCCATTAGTCGCATTGACCCCACATTTTCACGTAATAGACACATATATGTCAAATGATCTAGTATAAAAAAAATGATATATATAAAAACAACATAAANAAAAAAAAAAAAAAAAAAACAATGCAAACTTACCCATCTCTCCTTGCTCCTCGCATGGAGGTACTAGTATCTCAGTATCTCTCAAGAAATCAATCCTAGCATAAGGGTAATCCTCTATGGCTAGGATCTATCGCGACAACCAAGAAAAAAAGTCATCATCAAAGGACTCATTGGTCCTTCCTCCCCCTTGTCGTGGAAACAACATTGCCCATATACATATCGCGGGAAGAGAGGCCTGATGCTCTCGTACCACCTCTCAAGGGATGAAACTGGTCACTCTTTCAAAGAAGAAAGAGCAAAGAATCGTTCCAAACCCGAATTTCTTCTGAGTCCACAATCGATAGTCTGTTAGTTGCCTCTTCATACAATCCAGTAATGTGGTGCTCCAATAAAAAACCTATGCATTTAAGCACTGAACTGCACAGTTCATCTGTGCAGGAGACACCTAATGCAAATCTGTAGACCCAGTTGTTATCACTGAAATTTCGTCCGCACGGGGCGACAAGAACTCAACATCATCAACACAGAAAAAAAATCATCCATGGCACAAGGATTAACTCCACAGCACATCAAAAGGGCCAAAACTATACAAAGTTGGCTAAAAAGATTAAAAAGCGCACCGCGCCCATGGTAAACTAG
>ML786916.1:349179-388685 GCA_009831015.1 Picea engelmannii | reverse complement strand
CTCATATTTTCACCTTTCATTTGTAAGGAAAGCATCTATTTGAGGGCCTCAAGAGCCTTCCATTGGAGAAGGAAGGGACCCAAGTCCCCTTTCCCCTTTGTGTACCTCTGGATTTCACTAATCAGATCAGCCTATCTATTGGTTAACTTGTTCCATTGTCACTTGTTTTTAGTTTTTATTTTCATGCTCATGTTGTTATTTAGTTCTTGTTTAATTCTTGTTAATACCTTTATTGTTTTCTTTCTAACCTTTTGCATTACAGCTGTCATGACTAGAAGAGCCCAACTAGGCATGTAAGTGCTCACTTTTTGCTCACACATTGACGAAAAGAGCACGAACACCAGTAATCCGCCCGATGAGAGACATGATTGCCTACAGTGCTAAGTCTGAGAACTTTCTTATAGGCACTTGCAAGCTCATTCAGTTTGTACCCGCATCACAATGGAGTCCAATCAACTTCGATATATTGTGAAGCCCAGAGTGAAATGTATGGAAATTGATTGGTTCCCCTCTCCTAGAGAGGCCAGTCAGAAAGTATATATCCTCTGTCGTTGGAACCAACGACTGCCCCTCTAGCATAAAGGCCTCTGCGTCGGGATGCCAATAGTCAACCAAGGCATTAAGTATCCTAGGTTGTGCTTGCATTAAAGGACACATAATTTTTTTTAATAAACCACATTGCATTAACGTAGCAACAAAATTAGGGTCTTCCCCAACTGGTGCACTAATATCCTCATGCTCTCTTTCTCTCCAGTGCACATACATCCTACACATGGGCAACGTTTAGGAGGGTTAACTCTTGTTTTTTTAACTTTTTTTGCACTAAATGAAGGGTCCAAGTGGGTTGTTGTGATGACAGTCACGTGTACACATGGTATACCATAAGACAAAGTGAGTGTACATGAGGTCTTTCATAGGACAACCCGCATGGACGTAGGGCCGACCTTTTGAAGGTCGACGCCCCCCAAAAAAATGAAACTAAATGCATAAATAAAGAATTAGATCACAAGATGAGGTAGTTTATACTGACTTGGTCCAAGCGGATGGTTGTTTCTTCCACCAAGGCTCCAAGAATCAATTATTTTCACAAAGGGGCAGTTTTGGATTTTATTCAATTTCTGAATTAACAATGGTGATAATGAGATGCGAGCTTCTATTTATACAGGTTTTGGCCTCTTTTTGTCAATTTTCGAACCCTTTTGTCATTTTTTCTAAACTGAAAATCATTTAAGATGGTTCAAGAGTCTTCTTGGGATGGTCATAGGAAGTATTGCTTTGGGTATTGGGAATTGTTTTTAGATTTGGGGTGTTTTGACGGTCCTTTGGTAAAAATTCATTTTTTCCAACTTGTTGCATTTAAGTCAAGATTCCACCTCCACTTTCTGCATCTCATTGTCTTTTCCTCTTTTCCATAGGATCGATCCCACCAAGTTGCGACACAAAACCATTATTGCTTCTTTAGAAGTGTCGTAATTTGGTGGTAGAGATTACTATAACATGGATGCCCTAAGTAGATCCTGGTTGCATTATGGTGTCCATGTTGTCACTAACAACTATGGGCTCATGAGTCCCTTTTAGTTTTTCTTGATTACGAGTTTGAGCCTCATTTTCATGATTCCTTATCACTCTTGACCTCACCCTCGGGACTCCCAAAAACATAATGGGTCTTCTTTTAAGCCCTTTTCAGACCCTCTAAACATGAAAATATTGTCGAGTGATCTTGTGGCCTTTCATGCTCATTAAAATAAAATTTGGAGTCACATCTATCCGACAGTAGTTTACCCCTTTTTCGGTCCAGATGGTCAACTGCATGAACGAAGGTATACTCTACAGGCCTTGGATCTCTACAAGAGTATTCTCAGATATAATTTTAACCCTTTTCGGGCCTCAGAGACTAAATTTACGAAAAAGGAACCCCCAAGGAGTCCATAGTTAATCCCTTTTCAGACTCCTTAAAATTGAAAAGATTGTTGAGTGACCTTATTCTTTCACACTTGTTAAGTTGGTCCAGAAGAACATTCTTGACGGAGTCCATAGTTAATCTTTTTTCAGACTCCTTAAAAATGAAAAAAATGCTGAGTGATCTTGTCTTTATCACACTTGTTAAAATGGTTTTGAATAGACGCCTTTTCAATGCTAATTTAACCTTTTTTCAAACTGACTAGAATATCTTCGAAAAAGGTACCATTGTGGAGTCTCCTTTTACATTTTTTTAGACTCTGTAAACATGAAAAATGATCGATCTTACCTTCTCTGGGCTCATTAAACTTACATCAAAGGACGTTACCATTGTGTGTCTTATTAATCACATTTTCATACCCACGTCTTTGGCCTAAATCTGGATCCATGTTGCTCTCAACTGAACCATCTGAAACATGCCTTATACGCAAGCCATGTAGCACTTTGCCTTTGCGTCTTGACACCTTTTGGCACCAGGAGAGATTTTTTCCAAGTGTCCTTTCTTTGAACATCAGTATTTTCCTTGCACCTCGAACTCGTATGTTTGTGACACTCATTCCTCCTTTGTAACGTAGCATTATTTTATTCTTTTTCCAAAATTATTGAAAAAGACAAAAAAAAAATCAAATATACCCCAAAAAGAGGAAGGGAAAAGTATTTTCTTTATATTGGCAGCACAATGAGTCTCCCTTGGATAAAGCACATACTTCCCTTTGTTCATCAAGCCCTAGGATTTAATATGACCTTAGGAAGTTGTTTCCACTACATTGAGCTATGTCCTCCTCCATTTGGTTATTATTCTAAACATATGGAGAGTTTGTGTCGCCTCCTGCCTCATGAAATTATGTTAATGCCATGCTCCCTGAGTCTCATCATTTGTCGTGTTATTTTCCAAGGGAAGTTTTTACCAAGCCTGAGTAGGCCCCTCTGCAGGTTTTCTCTTTCCCTCATGCCCAACCATCCTCAAAGCCCAATCAAGTCTTTGTTCAAAATCAATGAAGCCTTTAGTCTGACCACCAAAATCCTCTAGTCCATTCCCAACGAGCTGTCGAAGACCTCTGGGTAGTGAATTTGTACACTCATATTACACACCTACTTGAGTTTTGAATATTTTGACATTGTTGCTCGAGCTCTGAAGACCTCATCTCTAGCCATCAGGCCTTATCAACTTCTAGAAGATGGATACTACAAATGTATATCTTTTTTTATTTCGAGATGTATATCAGTTGTGTATTGCTCGCGGCTACACTTTATATAGTTATATGGCATGGATATATAGTGTATTTGATTAGTAGCCATGATTTTGTTTCATCCCGAGCATGGGTATGACCACCTCGGTGAGACAATTGTTATTTTGTAGATGGCACCTCCCGATTTCTAGTCCCTGGGCTCACTTATTTGGAATGTTGGTAAAAATTGATAATGTATTTCGGTCATCAGATGCTCTTCTAACCTCACACATTAGGGGGCATCTGTTATAACCCTAATTTGCACCAGATATGATTACATGGGATTAGGCCATCTCAGATTCAATCTTTTCCAAAACACTACTAAACAACTCTTCTTAAAAACCCCCTTTATAAAGGGCCACACACCCTGCTCCATTACTGCATGCGTGTACACGCTAGTTTCCCCAATACAACCCGTGTGTACCTACAAAAGCACGAAAAAAGTAAATTTGATGACAGAACACATAGCTTTGGGTAAGTTAACTAAACCTTTCGTCCATGCATGGTTGATCATTCGACCAAATACCTAACTCCTTCTAGCCTATAAAAGAAGGGGTAGGGGTCCCATTTGAAAGGAGGAAAATCATAGTAAATAAACTATACCCAATTGAGAATTCCCCTTGTCCCAACCTTTAGCCATCCTTGTGCAAAGATAAGTATAGAGAAAAGCAGTTGGAGGACATTTGAAGAGGATCCCAGGACCAGTTTCAAGGAGCCATCTCAACCACATATTGTAAGTTTACTCTTGTGAAGATTAATACGAAAAGGAATACTTTTCCCGTCCCGCCATATCATGTGTTCAAGTTGAATGTTTATTTTATGATATTGTCACAACTAACCCAACAATTAGTATATGAAATGCATGTTTGCAACTTTTTGTTTGTTCATGTATGAATGCAGGTCATCTTTGGGAGGAGGCTTGCAATCAAAGAGTGAGTGAAAGAAAAGGTATCGACATCAAACGAAGGACTTAAGGTAGAATTATCGGATCTCATTTACACCTTTGTATTGCATGAATGTGGGGTTTTGTGTTGGGAGAATAGGAAAGAGTAAAGGCCTTTGGAATGTCCATTTTCTCCATGCATGATTAGATCCCTTAAATGCTAAGTCTGTAGGAGGGATTCCCACCCACAACAAAGAGGTATCCACCTGTCAAAGTTTTCCAATCTCTTTATAAGATGATCGAGTAGTTACTTATTGGCATATCCATTACCTAAATATTAAGGGTTGTCCTTATTTCAGGGTGTGTGCACAAAACCAAGGTCACGTCCTTGATTTCACTTATGGTCATTTGTTGTAGACTATTATAAGAGAGTGTGCTTTTGGCATTTTCATTTGTACAAGACAAGCCTAGCTCTTCCATAATAATATTTGACATTACACTTGGGCCTGAACCGCCGTCAATGAGGCAACAATGGGTAATCTTATCCATAATATTTACAAAAATATAAAAGGGGGGATTTTTTATAGGGTATCTAAAGTTATGTACACCTACTTTATTTACAGACAAATCCTCATCATCTACCTCTTCAAAGAGGTTGGCTACAATGAAATATTTTTCTTCCATGAATTGTTTTATATGCTTCTGTTGTTCAGGGATGGTAACCATGTCCAAAAGGGTTTCATCTGCTTTAATATTGTCCAACTGATTTAGAATATTGTATTTGGAAGAGGCAAGAGGAGAGGTAGTTCCTTGAATATTAGGAGCTTTAGGAACCTGAACAGTAGAAGTTGGTGAGGAAGAGCTCAGAATAAAAGAATTGTGGGGAGGATCATATTTGATTTTGGGAGCATATGATTTATTCCTAGTATTGATGATTATGACATCTTCTCGCTATGCAAAGTCTAGGACAACAATAGTAGTTCTAGGTATCTTACCAAAGACTTTATCTCTGGAACTCTTCTTTACCTCACATGTACCTTCCTCATGGTGTTCCTTGCAAAATTTACACAACCTACGAGGCATGATATCTTTAGGATGAAAATTATTTTCATTTGTATTTCTAAAGGGGGGTGCAGAAGAGGATGAAGCTCCAAGGGTAAGAGGGGAGACATTTCCCTTTTTCTCATACGCTATCATACGATTATTCATGTATTGTACAAGATGTAAGAGGGAAGACATGTCTGTCTATTTAACTGAATCTCCCTAAGGAAGACCTATTCTTTCAAGTTGTTCTTCATACTCTAAACAAGTATGAAGAGTGGAACTAAGGTTATCAATGGCCTTTTCCTTAATCCTATGATGGTAGGGGGTAGGTAATGCATTATAATAATGCATGAGAGTGGCTTAGTGTTTGCACCCTTTTCATCGACTTGGTGAGCAAATCGAGGGTGCTTACATGCCCAGTTGGGTCTTGCTGAGCATGACAGCTGTAGAGGAAAGAGTTAGGAAAAGAACAACAAAACTATAAGCAAGAACTAAATTAAAACAAACTAAAATTAGAAGAATATGGATAAATAAATAACAAACACGAAAAGACCAATATCACCAATGTTTTTTTTAGGCTGATCAATTGATGAAATCAAAGAACAATGAGGAAAGGGGACTATGAGTCCCTCCTTTCTCCAATGGAAGGCTCTTGAGGCCCTCAAAAACTTGCTCTCCTTACAATGAGAAAATGAGAATGATGGTGAAATAACTCCTAGCGCATCCACTCAATGGAGAGGTGGATAGCTCAATGAAATGGTGCTAATGTGTTATTGCCAAGGAGTGAGTCCTTAAAAAAATCTAAGCAGCATAACATTACATGAAATTCCTTGAGAAAATGATGTTTCTTCATGGCTTTTTATAGCATTGAATTGGGTGATTATGTAACTCCTTTGAAGTGTGAAAAGGGGCTCTTTAGGGCTTCATTAGGTCTTTGACCAGCCTACCATGCAGATTCAACTCAGATTTGAGGGTCAAATTGGCTTGGGAGCTGATCCATAAGTGGTTGGGAGGCCGACCAATTCAATAAATGCGTCGTTTAGCAGGTGCGCGGGTATTTGCGCCAACATCCGCGCATCGTGCACGTATGCGCGCATGGTACGTTTCAGTTCTGCGCATGTGCGCACACACAAAACTTCTGTAAAGCGCCCTTCAATTTTTGGTTACTTTGTATAGTTTTTGACCTTTTTGCAATGCTGTGAACTTAATTCATTGCCATGAATGACTTCATTACTGTTTGATGATGTTGAGTTCTTGTCGCCATGTGCGGAAGAACTTTCAGTGATAACAGATGCCCCCTGATGGATGAGGTTAGGAGCATACGTATAGCCAAAATCCATCAATGTTTCTTCTACTGAGAATGTTGTTGTAAGAGAGAGCAATAGTGGGACCGTTCAGAGTGATCCATTGGAGAAGAAAGGAACCGATAGAACCCGACCTTCCATAAGGTGCATAACAATATACAACTGTGTACAAACGAGGCGGGCATGCCCCATGCTCGTGTTATGTGACTCTGAAAAAAGATGACGGAAGTGTTGGTGTAGATAACTGCAGTGCCCTCGAGGGTGGTGATGATAAAGGCAGATGAAAATTATACAAAGGAATATACTCTGAACAATAGGCAATGATCGCTGTAATAAGCAGCGACGAGGATGTGGGAAGTGATGGCCCTACCAGGTTCAGAGGTCTTCGACAAATGATAAAAAGAACTGCAATAGTCGCAAAGTAAGACCCACCATAACATGAAAAAAGTGTTGGTGTCGAATGTTATGGGGGCCAACGACAGTAGGGAGAAATGGTGTGTCACCCTGTGCCATCTGAGATCTCTCATTAAATGGAGAATGAGAATCAAGATACTACCGCCCTTCTAGAAAAAGTGTGTTGCTGTCGACAAGAGGGGAACGTGACTCCCAGAAGCAAAGGGATTCATAGAATCTACTGAGGTGAGGAAGTGGCAGAGGTACATGGACGAAGTCAAAAAGTGGGGAGACTCAAGACTTCCCTTGGTTGGAGAGTATATGATATAATGAGTGGCCGCAATCGTGTGATAAGGTCGAGTGTCAAGGGGACGCCAAGACCGAGGATAAGTTGTGCCAGAGGTGGGATAAGGTGAACAAATTCAGAGGGTAGAGGTAAGTGACCTGGGTAGTACTCTGAAGATATGGACGATGCCGGCAAGGGTAGATGAGAAACAATGCTCCAACCAAGGGTGACATGGGTTGCGCGTGGCCAAAATGAAGCAAGTCGCCAACGGTAACGACAAAAGAAAATGTAAAGATTGGAAATACAGGACGTTTGTACAATAAATAATGAATAGTTTTGGGGAGAGATGTACAAATACAGAAACGGGTGCCCTAGTGTGAAATGTGTGCCCCAGGGAGGGAAAAATTGTCGTGGAAAGCTAATGAAGGGTGGGGGCCCCATTGGTGAGTTTCTGTACGAAGTAGGTGAAATGAAGATAGGTTCACATATGGACAAACTAATTGTCGATGAAATGGAGGGTTCATGATCCTGTGGGGGTGCAGGTAAAAAGAATGGAACCATAAAGAGATGATCTGGGAGTCCATATGGTAAGCTAGAAAAATGAGGAGAAGAAGTATGTGGTTGATTCGCAACATGATGAAAGACTATCAGGACTCCCATCCCTAAAGGTTAATGAAGAACAACATGAGTGTCAAAAAGGGTTCTATGAATGGGACAACTCATGTGGGTGAGAATGCTACCGGGTAACAGTACCGATGATGTAAATGGAGGTGTGAGTACTGCAGAGATAGGAATGGGTATCCTAAAGGCCAATATCAGAGGGTGTGACTGGAAATGTAAATGCAATATAGCGGGAGAGACTATATGCCAGTGCTGAGTATATACCTGAAGGAATGATGGTGATAGATGATGATCAAGTACCTGCACACTGAACAACCAAATACCCAAAGTGAACAATATCTGAAGAGAATCAAAGAGATGAGCATGTATTAGATAAATGTGACAATGCACATGCGTACCTGACCATGATAAGAAAAAAAGGTGCCCTGGGGGCTCAGGATGAAAAGTGGCCCAGGGACAACTGTGATGTAGGTGGCGGGATGCTGATCCCGTGGCTGAAGACGGTTTGAAAAATGGACACCTTGGGCTCCCGGAATGGTGAGTGGAAGTTTGGAAAAAGGCCTATATATAGTTGTAGGGCCCACATTGCCACCTCATTTGTACCTGCTGCAACAGTGACTGGACGAGCATATTTTAGAGGAGATTGAGAGATTCAGGGAGGATGAGGCATCTGATCGGTGTTCTGTGAGTTTCAGGTTGGTGGTCCGATCATCCTGCATAGAAATAGGTTTTCAATTTTTGGGCAGGGCTGGTACGGGGGGTCGTACAGGGGTAATTATGGGATTTTGTATGGGGTGTGGGCCCACATGCACGAGTGCATGCCCTGTCCACCGAATACACGTGCATGAGTGCCTGATAGAAGGAATTTAAGGTGCACCCTAGGGGCGCGCCTGTGAGGTGGACAGGCGCGCATCAGTGCGCGCCTATCAGTTGGACAGGCGTTGTCTTGAGCGCAGTTGTAAGTTGGACAGGCGTGCTCATGTACGTGGCTGTATGATGAACAGGCGCACTCAGGGGCACGCCTGTGCAGTGAATAGGCACGCATATATGCGTGCCTGTATAGTGAACAGGCGCGCATATGTGCGCGCTTGTGGGTGAAAAAACCATGCCTTTGAGGCAAGGTTTTAAGGGTAAAAAATGAGTCTGTTTGATGTCGTTGATGGGTAGCTGAGCTGATATAAGACTTTGTGTTGTGTGCAGGTGACCAGCAATGAAAATGGTTGTGTGGTGGTGAGAGCGAGACTGGGCCCAGTTGCGAGATGATGTGGCCAATGCAGGGCCTGAGGTGCGAGTGACTTTAGCAACCTGTGGGTTGCTAAAGTTTTTTGAGTGCCCGTTGATACGGGCACAAGAGTATTTACTGTAGTTCCTGCTCCAGATGTGGAGTCCGGAGCTGCACTGCTTCCTCGTGCGAGGAGAGCAGATCCCCTTCACTGTGGTGAAGGATGTATATTTTCTGACTGGGCTCCCCTTTCGGGGAACGCCCCTCCCGACCGAGCCTGTGATGCCGAGGGAGACAACTCTTGTGACCATTGGTCGGCAATACTGCTCAGGGGAGAACTTCATGTCTGGGACTGTGGTGAGTGTGAGTGCTATAGATTCCCTGGCTCATCCTTGCATAGTGGCGATGATCATTCATGTATATGGGTCACTTGCGACCCAACGGATTAGTGGTGGCCAGCTGTTGGTGCTAGAGAGGGTGGTGGTGGGCCGTGAGTGGTTCGCATGGGGGCTGACACTACATGCGCGGATGATCGTGCAGTTGGATCGTTATCGGTCTACAGGTGCAGGAGAGTTTGCATTTGGCTCGATCCTGGTAGCCTTGTTTTTGGAGAGGGTGTCGATGTTGCACCCGAGGGTTCTATTAGAGATGCCAGGGGCACGGCAGCCGCGCTTGAGGTGGTGGTCTTCAGTTTTGGTTTCCCACAGTGGTGGCGAAGGTGGTCATTACTTTTCTGCAGATACCGCACAGATATGGCGGCAGATGCTGTAGGTAGTACTCTGGTACCCCTATGCTGGGGTTGACTTTCGGGGTGACCCGGACATGGTGTTGCCTCCAGGGGAGGTTTTTGACCATCGAGGTAGGTTTTTCATTGTATATGTGTTTGATTTATGTTGTTTTGTGATATAGTAGTCCATATATTATATAGAGGCTGATACAATTTTTGTTGTTTTGTTCTTTGCATGTGCAGATGTGGCACCTCGTGGGTGTGAGGTGGAGATGTAGCGAGTGCCAGCTCGGTGAGAGCTGGAGGGATGGCCACAGGGAGAGAGGTAGCGGCGGGAGGATATCGTGGGTCGACCAGCAGAGCCCGAGAGGGCAGCGAGGCGGCATCGTTTTGATGACCCTGGTGTAGGGCCATCACATGCTCCTCTAGTAGCAGCCAAAGTGGACTTTGATGATATACGCCATATTCTGGAGACGGTGTTGCAGGACATGCCTGAGGGCATGTGGACACAGATCCAGGATGAGAGCTTCCTGGAGCAGTGTGTGGGGGTGTTGCCACCATGGCGGGCCATAGTGCGGCAAGCAGCAGTGCTGGCTGCGATGACGAGTGGATGCCTGCCGCCAGGGCAGGAGGGTCCTGTGGGTGGTCCTCTGCCACGTCCTGGGGCAGGTGGGGGTGTGATAGAGGCCCCCTAATGTATGATGGACATTTTTGTTGTTTATAGGCTCGTGAGCCAGTTTTTGTACCGACGTGCTGTATTGGCCTGCGGATACGTGTATTTTTGTATGCAAACATTCGGATGGCCGGATAGGCCGTGATATATATATATATATATATATATATGAGTATACATTTTTGAGATCCTGATGTTGTCTACATGTTTTTGTTGATGTTGATGTCTATTCTATCTATATGTTGTGACAGGATTTTGTGGGATGTTTTATGTATGTGTAGCTTGATGTTATATATGCCAATATAACACCATGTTAGCTATTTCATCTGTTGTTTGATTCAATTGTCTTGAAATATGTGTAAATGTAATGGAATCAAAATGTCGAGATAATAATCTAACTTGCAGGTATTTGCGAAAGAGGCACGGATCGCATACACGGTAAACATTGTTGAGCTGGAAAACGACTAGTTGAGAGTCGAGGAAGACGCTAAGGTGGCGAATATGATGATGTTGGGAGTCGGTCAGGAGGCCAATGACCGCAGTATATTCGGCTTGGTTGTTGGTTTCTGGCCCCAAACATATGCCTCTTGAATTTAGCATTTCGTGTGAGGGGGTGTATAGAGCCCAAGCCGCTGAAGCGAGATTTTGTGTCCAACGGCTGGCGCCGTCGGCATAACCAATGTGGTAGGCGGGTGGAGGAAGCATATGTCAATAGCACAAAGGATAGTTTAGACGAGAGGGTAGGAAAAAAAAGAAAAAACACTAAAAAAAGAAAAAATAACCTAAAGTAGAATGACTACTTCTAAGCATAAAATTTCTTGAGGTATAACCCATTGATGGGTTCCTTGAGTGAGAGGCCTTCAGGGGAGGCCAGGATGTATGCACCTTTGGTGGGGCAATGTTGGATGATGTAAGGGCCATCCCAAAGTGATTTGAATTTTCCATGGCCAAAGGTATCATGGGTGATATCATAGGCCAGGACAAGGTCACCTTTGCGAAATGATCGAAGGTTGACATGGCGATCGAAGGTAGCCTTGGATCATTTTTTAGCTGCCTCATTGTTCTGTAAGGAAGATCGACGATATTCATCTAGAGACTCCAAGTTCAGCAAGTGCTACTCCATTGGAGCAGTGTTAGGTAAAAGCTCAATTGTGGTGCGTAGGGTGGGAATTTCGCACTCGATGGGAAGAGTTGCCTTGACCCCATGGACTAAATGAAATGGAGTGAAACCTGTAGCGGTCTTTACTGTCGTTCGATAAGCCCATAAAATGGAAAATAACATATGATTCCAATTGGTTTTATGTTTATTAACCGTGCGCTATAACATGGTCTTGAGGACTTTGTTCACTGCCTCGACCTGTCTGTTTGACTGAGGGTAATATGGTGAGGCAAACTCGTGAGAGAATCCTAACCGAGATGAGAGTTCGATGAAGATCTCATTCTCGAAGTGTTTCCCATGGTCAGAAACAAGTTGGAGTGGTACTCCAAAACGGGATATGACGTGGTTAAAGAAAAAACGCGTTGCAGTGTCAGCGGTGTTGTTGAAAGTGGGCATAGCTTCGGCCCATTTGGTAAAGTAATCAATGGCGACAACAATGTATTTGTGACCATTGCTGGAGGGGGGATTACAAGTCATGAAGTCGATGCCCCATTTACAAAAAGGTCTCGCAAAAATGACAGGGTGAAGAAGAGCGGGGGGAGCTCAGGCTTTGTTGGCGTAGAGCTGGCATTGCTCACATCGTTTCACGGCATGAATGAAATCATGAAACAAGGTAGGCCAAAAGTAACCTGCGCGGATAATATTTTGAGCCGTGGATATACTCGAAAGATGGCCCCCACAAGCGCCACTGTCGCAGTCATTTAAGACTCTGTCGGCTTCGTCAATAGTCACGCAATGACGAAGAATGGTGTCGATGCCCTGTCAATATAGGATGTCTCCGATGAGGAGATAGCGGGGGGCCTGATGGCGAATCCGCCGAAAATCATTGCGTGATAGATGGTTACTGAACTTTTGATTTCGTAGGTAGACGAGAAGGTCACCATACCAAGGATCATTGGAAGCGATGTAAAAGAGATGTTCGTCAAGAAAATCGGTGTTGAAAGGGGCACTGGTGGTGTCAGAGGGAAGGGCTGTGACAAGTTCGGCGAGAATGAGGGCCTTCTTACTCTTAGGTGTTGAGAACTCGAGGTCGAGTGAACTTGTCGTTAACTTGCCGACGGCTGAGCAAGTACTGCATAGGGTTGGAATCTGCGACTACCTTTGTGGTGTGCAGTAAAATGTAATGGCACGGTTTTTGGACTGCGAGGACAACTGCAAGAGCAAGTTTCTCTTCATGTTTATACTTCAAGGGTGGTCCTGAGAGGTTCTTACTAACGTAGTAAATGACGTGTTCATGATTTTCATCTCTGAGCTGGACGAGGACGTCGGCTACTGATACAGCTAATGCTGATATGTAGAGGATGTAGTCGCGATTTTAGTCAGGTGCACTAATCAAAGGTGCATTCGAAAGCGTGGCTTTAAGATCGTCAAATGACTGTTGGGCATAGTCGTCCTAATGAAAAGGGATGTCGTGACATAGTAAGCGAAGGAAACCATGTGCGCGGATGGTGTAATCAGGAACAAAGCGTCTAAGAAAGTTAGCTTTTCCCTATAGGCTCTGAAGTTGTCGTAAATTCTGAGGAGGTGGAATTTCGATGATAGCTTTGACTTTGAGGGGGTCTACGGTAATACCGTTTTGGGAAACGATAAAACCAAGGAGGTGCCCTGCAGTGACGCAAAATACACATTTGAGGGGATTCAAATGGATGTTGTACTGGCGACACCGTTGAAAGATGATGCGTAAATCATTGAGATGCTGGGTGCGTTTATTGGATCGAGCTATGAGGTCGTCCAAGTATGCGAGGATGATTTTAGCCAGATCATGGAATATGTATGTCATTGCCTGTTGGAAGGTTGCGTCGACGTTTTTTAAGACGAAAGGCATGACACGATATGCAAAAGTAACCCATGGGGTAATGAATGCAGTTTTACACTGATCTGCTGGGTGGATTTGAATTTGGTTATAGCCAGAGAATCTGTCCAGAAAGGATAGAGCCTCATGGCCGGCGCAGTCGTCGATAATTTGATCGATGAAAGGCGTTGGAAAGTTTTCTTTGGGACATGTGTTATTGAGATCGCGAAAGTATGTGCAAACGTGGATAGTGCCTTGTTTTTTGTCAACGGGTATAGGGTTGGAAACCCATGAAGTGTAAGCGATGGGGTAAATAAATCGGGTTGTATGTAATTTGTCAATTTCGGCTTTGATAGTCGCGGCCTTGGATGGGTGTAGCGATCACTGTTTCTGGCAAACTGGTGTGATTTCAGGCCAGGTGTCGATACGATGTTCGACAATAGAGGGATCGAGGCCAGGTATCTCTATGTAGGACCAGGTGAAAATATCCCTATATTCCTGGCAGAGGGCTTTATATGCGGCGATTTTCTTAGGGGTGCAAACGGCTCCAATGATGATTTCTTCGACGATGCCATCTTTAATGGAAATGTCTATTTTGATGGTGGGGGAAATGTTAGCCGGATTACCTTATTCAAAGGCGTCAGGGGCGGGAATGGGATTGTTGAACCAATCGATAGGCCCGTATGGGATAAAATATTTGGTTTCGATCACGTAAATGGGATTGTGGCTAGGAGGCATGAGGGCTTCCTACAGAAGGAAGAGAGCACGATGGTGTAGTACGTCCTAGGGAGAGTCTGGGCATTGTATCTCTTCGAGTATTTCCTCTTCGCATTGGAAACGACGGGAATATAAGGGGTCGTGAGGAGTGACCTCGGTGACTGTGTGGTTTCCCCCTGATGGAGAAGCAGGGGGATCAATGTCAGGAGATGGTGAGGGTTCACTCGACATAAACCATATATTGAAGTACTGAGGGGTACCCGTGAGGGTTGGGTGGAGAATTTTCATAGGGAAATGAGTAGGAGAATTGGGTGGGTTACAGGGTAAATCCTTAGATACATCATCAAAGAACCAAGGAGGCATTGGGAGTGCCTCGGGTTCAGGAGAAATTACATGAATATCCTCTAGTGGTGAGGAAATGTCCATTATCGCCTCTACGGGTTGGTGATGCAGAGCCAATTGACGTTGCCTATATGCAAGGATCATAGGACACTGGTATGTAAAATGAGCTAATGAATCGCAAAGAGAGCAAGGGCATCTCATGCGTTCATTGATTGAAGTGGTGACATTACGGATGTCAGTGATATTTGAAGAGGACATAGCAGGGCGTGGGTTGTTCTAGAAGTTCTGGCGTACAACTGCTAATGTTTACCGAAAGTGTGGCAGTGTTGGGCAATGATGGGTGTAATGGCCATATTCTGAACATATAGCACACACATATTTGGTCCGCAACCCTTTACTACTGGAAGGTTGGGTGGTAGTAGTGGGACTGGCAGTAGTGACGGGTGTTGTGGGAGTTTGATTGAGGGGAATCAAATTCCATAATTCAGATAGGGATGGGAAATTGTTGGTTTGGTGACCCTCTTTCTCACATAGTGCACACGGTGGTGGGATGCATGGAGGAAGTGGAGCAGTGGGCTCCTTCTTCTTTCTCCTGCCCCCAGCTGTAGTAGGGGGTTAGGGAGTATGGGGGTAAGGAGGAGAATCATCATGGGGAGGCCTTCCTGTGGAGGAAGGGATGGGCGAGGGACCATCTCAGGTGGGTGTAAATACCACACTGGGATTGATAACACCATATTGGGTAGTGTGAGCATTGCGGCTACCTAGAAAGATTCGATACCGGGTGGAGGGTAAAAGAAGGGAATTTGAGTGAGGGGTTGGGGAACTGTCTCCCAAACGGGACTCTGCCCCTGAGGGGACGTGGATTCATGGACTGTTGAGGTCGATGAGTGCGCATGAGGCTCTAGCTGGAGTGATGTTGCGACTATTGAGACGTCAGGAATGACTAAAGCCTCCTGAGGAGGATGAGCATCCTCCGTGTGAGTTCCGTTAGATGAGATAACACATACTTGATTAGGGAGAAGGAGTGGTGGTGCTCCATGGTATGTCCCTAATAAGGATGGATCTTTGAAAATCCCAGGACCCATCTCGACGAGTGGATATGCGTCTTTGTTGGTGTGAATGAGAGGAAGAATGTTATCGAGATTGGCAGATGGGTTAGGCTCATAATGTGAGACTTGGTCGATGGTCACAATCTTCCCATTGTGGGGGAACATGATTGTCCGAAAGATGGATGATGCTACTACCTTCATAGCATACATGTAGCTACGTCCGAACAAGATGTTGTAATCGAGCGGAGCTTCGATAACTTCGATGTCAATGAGAATAGTTTTTCCCCCGAGTTCCACAGGGACATTTTGGAAGAGCCCTTCAGGAGATGATGGTCATCCGTCATAAGCTCGTAATGTGATGGCAGAGGGTATGAGTTCTGGGGAACCAAGTTTCTGCCATACTGTTTTGGACATGATGCATGTAGATGCACCCTCATCGATGATACACCGATGGATGGTGATGTTCCGTATTTTTACTGGTATTTGAATAGCGACTAAGGCAGGAAGACGAGGTTCGTAACTATCAAGATCAAAGGTGATGAGTCAAGTATCTGCAGGGTCGACTACCCCCAAGGCAGAAAGTAGAGATTTTTGCTATGTAGGACAAGTCTGGAGGACTTCCAAGACTAACATGGCAGCCGGGGATTGTGCTAAGTCATCGACCAAGCTATAGTTGTGGGCAGCCCTAGCTTGTGGGTTGTGGACATTCCTGCGTAAGGGGATGCGAGGGATGCGAAGTGGTGGTTCGACGGAAGGGAGAGGGATCACCAACGGGGGTCCCATCGATGTAGGGTTTGTCTCTGGAGAGATAGGGGTAGACTCAGCTGGTGTCTGATACTGACGATTTCATGTTTGCAGAAGAATTTCTTCCTCACTGATGAGGAGAATCGTTCGCTCTGCTGGATTGTTAGGGTTGTGGCATTGACCCAACTGAGGTGGGGGATGTTGTGTGTCCTATTGGGTGTTTATTACACCTTGATGCGGAATAGGATTTTGTAGCATGGTGGGAGGGGGTTGTTGCATGTATTGTTGTGGTGCCTGCTAAGGTGCAGGTTGTGCAGGAGAAGGGGGAAGGCTCCCAGAGTCTTTCAACCGTTTGAAATTAGCAATCTAGGGGCAATGGTGAGTGTAATGACCGAACTCACCACAAATGGCACAAAGGAATATGGTTTTAACATTATTTATCCCTGGGCGTTTGTTGTTATTGCCCCCTTGGGGGTGTTGGTTCCCTTGGTTCTGGTTTCCCCCAGTGGGTTGGTGCTGTGGGGGTTGATTCCCGCCTTGACCAGGATTGTTGTTATTCCTGTTCCATCCTTTCTTTTTGTCATTGTTCGAAGGGTGAGTTGGTTTGGTTGTGTTCAACTGTTCAAAATTTTGGTATTGTTGAGCAGCAAAGGGTTGAACAAAATTTACCCCTGCATGAGGATGTGGGGTAGCCATGGGTTGTGGAGGACCAGGAAATGGAAAATATGGATTTTGTGGTGGTACCGATCCATAGGGTACATAGGAAGGCTGCGTGATTTCACTAGTACTATAAGATGATGTTGAGGGAGTACCATTGTTTGTGGGAATAGGTGGATGTATGGGAGGTGTCAGTGGTGGTCCACTGATGGGTGGAGGTATAGCAACAGGATATGGCTATTGATAAGGGGGTGGGGAGTAATAAGAATTTCCCCCATATATCGGTGGGTATTGAGGTGTTCCATACATCGGTGGTGGTTGGGGTTGTGGACCATGGTGTGTGGTGGCACCTATTAGTACGTCTCCTGAATGAGACATCCCAGGTTTGTCTTGGCCAAATGGAACAAGTTTTGGAAGGTCAGGAAGTACTATGTATAAGTATCCTGACTTTACGTAAATGAGATCATACTGTTGGGCTTTGCTAATGGATTCCTCTTCAGATTGAGGGAAGGTGGAAGCGACATCCTTTCCAAGGAGAGAGACAAGTGATCTAAGAAACCAGTCGAGACATTGTTGCTTGGTGGTTTCTACTTTTCATAAACTACGTCGCCTACGCCACTCATGAATGTGGTCAGCAATGTGTGTGGATGAGGTTTGTTTGAATTTGGACAGTAGTTCTAGACCATTTTCATGGCGGATGGGTAATTGGAAAAATGTCAAGAAGGCTTTGGCCAATGACTCAAAGGTCCCATGGGACCCTGATTTTTCTTCGACATACCATTTGACTAATGGGCCAGTAAGAGTGCGTTGGAATAGTCACAGTATGATGGAATCATCCATAATTCTATTGGAAGAACACCATATATGAAAGGTCATGACATGGTTGGTGGGGTCATCCCCTACCTTTCCTTCAAAATTTGGTATGTCTGAAGGAAGTTTTGTTGGCATTGCAGGCCATGTGGCGTCATGCAATATAGGATCATTGGTGAGCTTGGTGAGATCCGGTATGTTGAGAGAGGCTAAATATGGCATCTGTAGTGGGGTGGGAGGGTTAGCTCCAGCCACAGTGTGTTGTGAACCTGACCCTTGATGGGGACTAGGTGGGTTGGTGCTCCCTCCTTGAGAGGAAGTGGGTCCCCCGCTTCCGTGTAAAGGAGAGCGAGTGAATGGATGACCTTGGGAAGTTGACCCAAGTAATGTAGAACCAAGCAAAGCTAATCCTAAGATAGTAGCACTCACAGGAGTGTGTGAAGGAGGTACCGATGAGCGGGCACGACTAGATACTCCCCCTAAGATAGGAGGGAGGTTGAGAAAGCATCGTGAATGATGGGGGTTTTGTGGTTCCCCTATGATGTCAGACTAGTTGTGTGAATGTGTGCAACAAGTGGTGAGAGAAATATAGAAACAAAAAGCCTTTGCGTTGAATGTTTACACAATATATATATATCCAAATCAAACAGGAATCAGATGTGCATCATAACATGAGAAAGAAGCGTATATATGGGTAAGTGGTTTTTGTCTGCATGGTGGAATCAAAAGAAAGCAAATGCTCGTGTCCTAGAAGACATAACGTCCTTCCTCTCAGATAGCATTGGACCTTCCAATAGTACTCAACAGTGGGGTCTGAAGCCACCGGAAGAGAAACTAGTGAAGGATGAAATAAATGGTTATAATGAGGGGTAGAGGGGGTATATCCTGAAAGAGCTGGCAATATTTCCCAATAGCCACACAAAATCCAATCAAGGTGCAATTGCAGCCCACAATTTCCACCTGGGTATATGTCCTAAAGTTGGTCACTAGGTACCTCGGTCAAAGTGTGGCATTTAGATTTTCGGCCTAAGAAATGGGTCACGGGTTGGATCCCGTCCAAGAGGTGGGTGCCTCAAGGGGGGACGCACAGAACAACCGAACCTCAGCCTTCAACCCTTCACGGGTATCTCCCTGCCTTATGGTGATTGGAACACTTGACTTGGAGGATTTGAAGTTCCCTATTTGTCAACCTCTATGTTTGAAAATGTGAGAACCATATAACAGGGAGTTATTTGGATGCCTATCCCCGAAATCCTACCTAGACTAAAAATTTCTTTTGGTATCTCCTGTGGAGGAAAACTTAGTGAGTTTTTAGAAATTTTTTAGATGATGTTGTTTTGTGAGGCTGGGGGTGAGAACCAACCTCGTTTGATTAAAAGTGGGAGTGGATAGTCCTGTCAAGAAAAGATGGGGTATTTTCGGAATCCCTTTGGAGGAAACTTACTTTGACCTCCACGTTTCGAGAAGAGGCTATATGAGTGATGAGTGACTTTTGTGTGTGAGTGAAAGTGTGCCAAATTTTAGTTAATTAGATGTCACCTTGCTGCATGTGGACTTCGCTTGGTCCTTACAAGAGTTTGATTACCTAATTATCTAGATGTCATTGGTACAACCTTGCGGAATTTTAAAAGCCCTAGGAAACTAACATGTGGACATGTGGGTTAGTTACTATCCTTTAACTCCCTATGTGTGATTTAATCTAGAAAAAGCATGAAACTATCCTATATTGAACATGTGGGCATGTATGGGCCCATTACAAACCTTTAAACTCTCCTAGTTTTTTTATCTAAGAGAGAAAAATTCCAACCATTATCCTACCTTTGTGACATGTGGGCATGTATGGGCATGTTACAAATTTAAGATATGTTTGAAAAAATGAAACTAAGAGGGGTCCCAAAAGGGCCTTTGTCCTCTCCTAAAGGTTTTGGAATTTTGTTAAGGGAGATGAGATTGTTTTTCACAATCTTTTTCTGATTCTCAAGATCACTTGAAGGCGCGAGAGAAGAGCATACTCAAGGATTGTTACTTCAATTTCTAGTCCCAGATGTGAGTTAGATGTGATTAAAATTGATGTTCACCTTAGATTGTAAATCAAAGCAAGCCATCCACATGGAAAAAAGCAAATAAGGGAAATTGATTTTTATCCACCTAAGTGCCTATGTTCGTTTGACTATCCCCTTTATAAGATGAGGGGTCTAAGTGTGGTGCAGTATTTAGAGCATGCATAACATCATTCTTAAGAAGGAAAATGACTTTCCCCACATCTCAAGACCTTACAATGTGAAATTTAGCTCAGATGCATGGCCCCTAGTGTAGACAGAGGCGCACAGAGTGCCTGCGCACTATCAGAATTGAGACAGAAAGCACATGCGCACATAGAAAAACTGTTGTTCAGGTGCATGCGTGCACGATGCGCATCTGTGGGGTGGAATACCCGTGCACCTATGACAAACGGCCGAGAAAGAAAAATCCAAATGGATTTCTCTCAATTCTCTTGTGAATTGGCTGGTTAGCAGGTCGACAGAGGCTGGTTTGTGCACCTGCAAGTTAAACAAATGAAAAGGAAAGCAAAATAAACCCAAATGAGGGAGGAATTGATACCTTCTCCCCAGTATGGTCGCCAATCTGTTTGCACCCTTTTCGTCGACTTGGTGAGCAAATCGAGGGTGCTTACATGCCCAGTTGGGTCTTGTTGAGCATGACAGCTGTAGAGGAAAGAGTTAGGAAAAGAACAACAAAACTATAAGCAAGAACTAAATTAAAACAAAATAAAATTAGAAGCATATGGATAAAGAAATAACAAACACGAAAAGACCAATATCACCAATGTTTTTTTTAGGCTGATCAATTGATGAAATCAAAGCACAATGAGGAAAGGGGACTATGAGTCCCTCCTTTCTCCAATGGAAGGCTCTTGAGGCCCTCACAAACTTTCTCTATTTACAATGAGAAAATGAGAATGATGGTGAAAGAACTCCTAACGCATCCACTCAATGGAGAGGTGGATAGCTCAATGAAATGGTGCTAATGTGTTATTGCCAAGGAGTGAGTCCTTAAAACAATCTAAGCAGCATAACATTACATGAAATTCCTTGAGAAAATGATGTTTCTTCATGGATTTTTATAGCATNGCATTGGGTGATTATGTAACTCCTTTGAAGTGTGAAAAGGGGCTCTTTAGGGCTTCATTAGGTCTTTGACCAGCCTACCATGTGGATTCAGCTCAGATTTGAGGGTCAAATCGGCTTGGGAGCTGATCCATAAGTGGTTGGGAGGCCGACCAATTCAATAAATGCGTCGTTTAGCAGGTGCGCGGGTTTTTGCGCCAACAGTTGCACATCGTGCGCGTATGCGCGCATGGTATGTTTCAATTCCGCGCATGTGCGCGTGCACAAAACTTCTGTAAAGCGCCCTTCAATTTTTGGTTACTTTGTATAGTTTTTGACCTTTTTGCAATGCTGTGAACTTAATTCAATGCCATGAATGACTTCATTACTGTTTGACGATGCTGAGTTCTTGTTACCATGTGCGGATGAAATTTCAGTGATAACACTTAGTTCTGAGGTCGAATGAGTTAATGGTTTTGATTATATAACTTGGTGAAACGTAAGTTTAAGGACTTGATGGTATCACCATCCTTATAAGCAATTTTATTGTTTTCCCGTAACTACTCGGCTGGGATTTTGGATTTCCCATATGTGGATTTGAACCAATAGAATAACTCCTCCCAAGTAGATAAAATCTTAGGAGGGAGATCAAAGAAATCAATCACAACCTTCCCTTCAAGGGAATTGACAAATAAGCTCATACAAGTATCATTGTCATTGGCTCCTATGTTGTGACACAAATTAGAAAATGCCACCAAGTGTTCATTCATAGTGATAGTGTTATTCCCTGAAAACCTAGGGAGATGCTATTTGAATTTAGGAAGTGGATGAGTAGTAGGTGCTATTTTAAGAGGAGAGGAAACATGCCACGGTGTGGTTGTAGCATCTTCTTTAAACTAAAAAAGCCCATACTTTTTAATGACTTTGGTGGGTTTTGTGGTAGATTGGACAGGGACTTGGTGACTATACAAGCTACCAATCACTGACGAAGTTGAATATTGAGATGAAGAAGCACCTCCAGTGCCACCAGAGCCACCACTAGATGCCATATTGTGGATAATAGGTAAGGGAGATAAAGATGAACTAGATGAATCAGACAAGGTTCTCCTTAGAGGAATTTGTTGGGTTGATAACACAACATTCCTTCTTCCTATTTCAGTAATAGGATTAAATTTAGGTGATAAAACTCTTCTCCTCCTAGAAACACGAGGGTCTAAGGACATGAAAAGAGGATCAAAGATGGAAAAAAAAAGTTATGGATGATTCCTAAGGTATCTATGTCTAGCTTCCCAATGTTCTTGGGAACTTATGTCTTGTTTAATTGCTACCCATGAACGATTAAGCTTAGCCCGTGTATTAGCGGTATCTAAGATGGTGTTAAACAAGTTTAAAGAAATGTTGGTCTGATCTTGAAGACCAGGCTCAATATTAGACTGTCTTGTAATAGGTAGAGTCATTAAGAAATGAAACAGTCAAATAATCAATATCAGAAAAATAGATATATGCGATGATAATCAAGCATAAAAATCAACTAGAGAGATATGGAAGATCTCCCCAGTATGGTCGCCAAATAAATGTTGAGGAAAAGATATGAAATAATCATACTCAATCATTTTTAGATCTCCCTTGGCTAAAGCGAGATAGATGGGAATATACCCTATGTTTATAGCCTCAAAAATTGTTTCCTAATCCACAAGTATTGATTACAAGGACTTAGGCTGATTTTCTTATAAATAAAATATTGCTGAAAAAATCAATATTTATTTAATTTTCTGAATATAAAAGATGTAAAAATTAAATGTAGAGACAAAATAAAAAATACCAAGTCAATAATTAATAGAGATGAGACAAAAAGAAACCGCTTATTTCATTCCAATTTATCAAAAGAAACATTCTCTTTACAAAATCCCTTGAGGAAGTTTGGACCAAAGTCAAACTTAGATGTCCTAGATGAAAACCATACAAAAGGACTTTTGACATAAAGTAAAAAACTGAACTTTAAAAGTTGGATCAACTTGCCACAGATTGCTTCCCACTCGACTCTGCACAATATCCTTTATCATTCATGAAATTTAATTCATGAATAGACAAGTCTACACAGACTATCAAAGATAGATCAACACCTCTGAAAAACAAGTGTTTGAATGATGTAATTCAGCCTTGAATCTTGTTGTCTACAATAGTACCCTATTTCCATAAAAGAGAATTAGGCTTTCAATGAATTAAAGAATGAATGAAAACTGAACTATCTCAATAAAACTCAAGATTAGACCTTAGTATGCTTTCTCCTTCTATTCTCCTCTTGTTCCTGCTTCTCTTTTTGCCTTTAAGCAATCAGAATTAGTTGAAGTAGTTAAACTACCTCTTTTAGTTAAGTTAATTAAAACTCAACTAACTTTTAGTTTAGGGGGGAAATTAATTAAATAATAATAAGGGTCTTTAATAAATAATAACTAGTAGGTGGGACCCCTTGTGACTCCCTTTAGTTTCTTAACAAACATAAACACAACTAGTTAATTAATCAAACACATCCCTCCTTGTGGCTTCCATTATCACTCTCATAATTTTGAAAATTAATATCAATGATATTTGAAACCATATCCAAAAAATATAATATCCAACATATCCAAAAATAGTGTGTTCTCCAAAACATTTAGCAGTCTTTTTTTCTAAATAAATAAAAACACTCAAAAACCATATTTTCCACATTGGGAGGCAATCTTCCCTTTGTTGCTAATATACACCTTTTATTTCTTTGAATTTTCCTTAGGTTGTGTGGAGCCTTTAGGCCTGGTCTCAATGATAACATGAGAGAAATCATCTCTCAAATGCATGCGGGATGAGACGAATTTAGCAGAGTCATTTGAGGGAGAGGAGGGGGAAGCAACAACATTTTCTTTATCGTGTGCATGGTGGGTTTTGTTTTTTAATCTCTTTCTTTCATGGGAAGACTGTACTGGTGAGTGTGCAGGGGTAGCTTGGACAATTGGGTTAACTGGTTGTTAGAGAAAGATTTTCCTCACCCTATACAATCTTCCAGAGAGGGCGTTATTCCATTCCCCCATGCAGGCTTACTTTCCCTAATTGATAAATCTAGATACAAAAACAAATATTTTTCCACTTGTATGCACCTTGCAAGCTATACAACAAGCGTATACACTGGCTTCTCTACTACAACCCACATACATCGGGATTTGTGCCAGAAAATCAAAATGAAATGTCAGGTTTCCATGTCATGACAGGAGATCTTTGATCCTTGGCCTTCCATATACTATAAACGTTCTGACTCGACCCTTCAGTTGAATTTTGAAGGCTATAAAGAAGCCAATTTTGAGCTATGGAAAAGGAGATAATTCAACTTTGAGAGAAAAGTTACTCTGGATAAATTATTACTTCATTATTGAGTTTGCATCCCTTTGTCCTTTAAGTCTGAACACAGTGTTCAACCCCCAAGTTGTTCCCTTATTGATGGAGAACCTCTTTGTCTCACTTATATGAGCTTTCCTTTGGTGGAGGATTGAAGTGGTGGAGGCCCAGTTGGAAGGAACTTGGTTTCTTGGTTCCAAACCATGTTGACACGGAAGTCTATAATGTTTTCACTTTTGTTGATCATTTATTAATAGAAATACTCCTTTCCCATCTAATTGATATCTTGCAAATATATGTGTTATGATCCATGGGCATTTTTGTTTTGTATATTAATGGATTATTCTATCTAATGTGCTAACCTATTATATCATCACTATATGCTTGCTCTGCTTGTTTGTTGAGAACTTGTTGCAGGTATAAATCTTTGGGTCAAAGTGCTCAATGGTGGACATCATCAAACGTTTGGATGAGGTAGGCCTCTTTCTTACTTCTCTTGCACATTAGTTTACATAGAATATGTTGGAATAGAGTCGATTTCTACATTCATACATATTTGTTGTGGTTCACACTAGCCATAGAGATATTTTTCTCGTAATAGAATTGGCGACCGTACTGGGGATGAATATTTTTTCTTAGGGTTTGAAGTACTCTTCTCCTTAGATTTCTCTCGTTTCTATTATGTTTCTTGTCGTATCATTTCTTGACAGCTCCTGTTCACTATGGGTCTAAGTTTTCAACCTTTCTCCCTTGCCTGACCTTGTTTCAAAGCATATATGTGCCTTTTTTCTTGATAGTCGCGTATACATGTAGGTTGTCTCACCGCAAGATGTGTATGTATGCTATGTTTGCTCAAACAGTTGTGTACACCTTTTCTCCTTGCCTGTTTGCTTGGTGTGGTGTTTGTTGAGTGGGATTTGATGCTTGTTGAGACTTCTTAGGTCTCTGTAGTGCATGTTGAGTACCTGTGGGATGACAATAAACCCTCTTTTGGTTGAATTTTTGGGTGAAGTTTTTCTCTTCATATTTTCATTTTTATTGTTATTGTACATTAGGCTAGGTGTTTCATTGCTTGATATCATGCTTGAGTTATCTCTCTTTTATACACAGTAGGTCTATGTATCAAGTTACTTTTTAGTCCATGCATTTTTAGTTTTGATATATTGAAAATACAAAAAAATAGGAATTTTGCATTGCTTGGCATTTTTTGTCTTTTGATTTTTTATCATTAGCTTAGTGCATATAGTGAAAGGTGTCATTTTTACTTCAGAATTGCAAATTTGAATTTGAAAATTACATTTCTTTTTAGGAGCATATCATACATTAAAAGTTAAATTTAGGACTTTGCATTATTTTCATATTTACTTTCTTGCAGAGTCATAACACCATGAGTTTCGTCACCATACCTTTTTGAGTAATCATGGTCATAAAATCAACACTATAATTTAAAATTTATTAGTAGCGATTTTATTTTCTAGGGTGCATAAACTAGCCTAGGATTTAGTGCCTTGGAATAGGATTTTGTGAGTAAACTTCTCCAAGGAAATTAAATCAACATATGTGTCTAATAAAGGGATTTGAGAAGTCCATTGTATAATTGGTAAGATCAATAGGCTCTGCTCACACCGAAGTTAATCACGAGGTCGCACAAAGTTGGTTGAAGGGATATCCCCCTGATACTCGCCTAGCGTCAGAGATATTTTTGTGGATTTATTTGTATCTAGGGATCTTTCTAGTGCCCATACCTCCGTGAGAGGGTTTTCTTTCAAAGTTCCAAGCTTTTCTACCCTTCCCATATGGTGATCCAAACTTACAACTACTCTCCTTTGCATCTTTTATACAATGGTTTGTTAGTTGCTTGAGTTAGGTATCTCATACGTTACTTGAAAGGGTTATTCTGCTAGTACCTTGGGGCAAATAGGGGTCAGATAACACATAGCCTTTATGGAGGATTACCTCTCCTAGGGAATCTGACCGACTGGTTGTTAAGCCCACGAGGGCCCCCATAACTGATTTTGTTACCTCCAATATTTAGTGGGGAGTCTCAGTTCCCTCTTGGACAATACATGCCTTCTTTAGGGAGGGAGGCCACTCAACCACTTTGGCCCGTTTGCATGCATATTGGTCGTTTGACTTTTGGTGTGCTCTTTTCTTACTAGTTGGCCTTAGGATATATTTTTTATCTTTAGAATCTTAAGTCATCGTGGAGTCAGATTAGATGCCCCGCCGGTCCCATCACTTGTTACAGGTACCACCGAATTTTGTTTCCTTGCCTTCTAAAAGGCGTAGAGTCATTATACGTGGTACACACACATCCACCATTCAGACTTGTGATTCTACAAGGATGAGTATTGAACCTATTCTTCATAATTTTGGGAGCCCTTCCACTCCCATACCCACTATATTTAATGTCTCACCTTCGAATCCTACAACCTCTATGGTCATAGTGTCGAAGGCACCTATCATTACTATGGCCCAGCCTATAGTTAATGCTCATGTTACCGCCTCGAACCCCTTTGGGTCTCTTGGCCACTCATAGGGATAAAATGTTTAGTCCATCCCTATGGCTTCCAATCCATTTTCTTATGGTATGCCTAACTTCATCTTGCACTTTTCGTACTCCATCCTAGCTGTTGGCCCTAATGATAGAGTTGTACTTAGGGGAAGTAAACCTCCCTACACTTCTTTTTGATTCAGTGGATCTCAAATCCCTCAAATGACTCCTAATATGGGAGGTATGCCTGCTTTTAATCCTGGGTCCAATCATCCTACTTATGGGTGGAATATTCAACCTGGCGGACAAGCTTTGGCTCAAGTTCCATCCTACAATCTTACCTCCTCGACATAGATTCTAACCAATACGTTTGGCATGAAGAATCTGCCTCTATCCTTCAGTTTCCAACCCAGGGAGGTCGGTTTCACACTTTGGGAAAACCCAACCTGGATCTAATCTAGCTGGGGGCAATTTCTATAACTCTCAATAGAAAATTCCAGCTAGAATGATGCCCAACCAACCTTATATGAATCAACCCGGAGTAGGGCCTTATAATGCTGGACAGGGCCATGGTGTTTACCAAAACCCTGGATGGCCTTTGAATCCACAAGCACAATATTTATCAGGAGGTTGGGGCCAGATGTCACAACCCCATATCCCTTTTCTGGCCATGCTTAATCTGCCAGATTTGTCTAAGTTAATGAATGACCCCATGAGTCACGATCCTACATGGCCCCCAATTCCCACCAAACTTCCTTCGGACATACCAAAGTTCGAGGGTAATAATGGAGAGGATCTTGGTGATCAGGTCACTACCTTTCACCTTTGGTGCTCATCAAACTCCCTTAATGACGATTCTATTCTCTTGAGATTGTTTCAACGCACCCTTATCGGAGTTGTTGTGAAATGGTATATTGAGCTACCAAGGGGGGCATATGGGACTTTTAGTCAGTTGGTGATGGTCTTTATTAACCACTTCCGGTTTCCCATTCGTTATGATGTTGGCTTAGAATTGTTATCTACTTTACACCAGGATACTGCCACTCATATCTCAGACCATATCTAGGAGTGGCATAGACGGAAGAGGTTGATTAACACCCATATACCCTCGAAATTTCTTTTAGAATGGTTTCTTAAGTCTTTGCACCCTCCTATCTCGAAGGACGTTGCTACTTCCGGGGTTACCACTGAATAAGAAGCAATCTTTAGAGCCCAACAATTAGATTTGATATATGCTCAGTCTGGGTTGTTATACCACCTTCTTCCTGAAGCACCGCGGTCTACTTATGACCCTAGGCAAAAGATGAGACCTCATGCCAATGGAATTTTAGGTTCCACCAATGTAAAGTTCGTAGACTCGGTGACAAACCAATTGAAAGAGTTGTCTTTAAGCCAGTCTGCATGAGGACCAACCTCGTCTGTGTTTTCCAATCCCACTCAGTCGGTGGATGTACACTCCGTGCAATTGTCGGCCAACCCGAATGGTAAAAAAAAACTAGGAGGGAATAAGAGGAAAGGACGTAATAATTGTAAGGGTGGGAAAAATGGTAATAAACCCAAGGACAATAATAATAATGAGAATATGGGTAGTAATTTTGGAGAGGGAAAACGAGAAAAATGTATGGTGAAGTTTCCTTGTAAGATTTGCACAGATGATCACCTTACCCATTTTATGTGAGTGGAAAATCTCGCTTACAGAATTAGCATTTAAGGGCTCTAATCATGCATGCATAAAATGATTAGGTGCACACAAAACCCCCACATTCATGCAATACAAAGGTGCAAACAAGATTAGGTAAATCTACCTTAAATCCTTCATTTGATGTTGATCCCTTTGCTTTCACTTTCTCCTTGACTACAAGCCTCCTCCCAAAGATGACCTTCATTCACACATGGACAAACAGAGAGCTGCAAACATGCATTTCATATACTAATTGTTGGGTTAGATGTGACAATATCATAAAATAAATACACAATTTGAACACATGATATGGTTGGATGAAAAAATTATTCCTTTTTGTATTAATATTCACAAGATTAAACTTTACAATATATGGCCGACACTACTCCTCGAACCTGGTCCTGGGCTCCTCTTCACAATTCACCAACTACTCAACCTCACAATACAATTGCAGGAAATTGGAGCAAAGGGGGGATAAATTTGGGCAGAGTTTCTATACTCTTCTTCTTATTCTTTAAATGGGACCCCTACCCCTTATTTTATAGGTAGTTATCCGATTGAATGATGGGCCATAGGCAGTCAAACAGTTTTAGCAATTTCCCAAAACTCTGTTTCTTGTCTGCAACTTTCCATCTTTTGTGCTTTTGACAGTATCCACGGGTTGTAGAAGGCCTGCAGGCGTACAGATGTGTGCATACGCGGGATGTAGAAGGCCAGGGCACGTGTGGCTAAAAGACAAGGGATTTTTAGAAGAGCTTGGCTCAAGAAATTGGAAAATAGTAGGACCTAAGGCCAGGTATGTAGGTTGGGTGCAAATTAGGCTTATAACAGATGCCCCCCTAAAGTGTGAGGTTAGAAGATCATCTGATGGCTGAAATACTTTACCAATATTTATCAATGTTCCAAGTGAGTGAACCCAGGGATCGGTATTAGGGAGCTTCCATCTGCAAAATAACATTTTGTCTCTCTGAGGCGGGCATACCCATGCTCAGGATAAAAAACTAAAATCATGGTTGCCAATCAAATACACTACAGATCCATGTCATATAACTATATAAAGTGTATCCACGAGCAATACACAATGGATCTACATCTCAAAATCAAAATATATACATGTATAATATCCATCTTCAAGAAGCTAAGTGTCATCTAATGGCTGGAGATGACTCTTTCAGAGCTCGAGCAACAAATTCAAGATCTTCAAAACTAGGGTAAGAGTGTAATGTGAGTGTACGAATTCATTACCCAGAGGTCTTCGATAGAGAACTTCACTGATTTTGAACAAGGATTTTGATTGGCATTTTAGGATGGTCGAGCATGAGGACAAGGGACAAACTGCAGAAAGGAAAACACAAGTTTGGTAAAAACTTCCCTTGGATAGTAGCATGACAAATGATGAGACTCAGGCAGCATGATATTGACATAATTTGATGATGCAGGAGGCAAAACCAACTCTCCATATGTTTGGAAGAATAACCAAATGGATGAGGACACAACTCTATGAGAACAACGTCCTAAGGTCATACTATATCCTAGATATTTGACGAACAAAAGGAAAGATGTGATTTTTCAAAAGGTGACTCATTGTGCTGCCAACAAAAATAAAATACTTTTCCCTTCCTCTTTTTGGGGTATATTTGATTTTTTTTTGTCCTTTTTCAATATTTTTGAAAATATTTTGAAAAAGGAATAAAACAATGCTACGTTACAAAGGAGGATCGAGCGTCGTAAACATACTAGTTCCAAGTGCATGGAACATGGGTATTCTCAGGGCAAAGGGACATATGCAGGAAAAGGACACTCGAAAAAAACCCTCCATGGGACAAAGGTGTCAAGATGTAGAGGCAAAGTGCTATAGGTCTTGTGTATAAGGAATACTTTAGATGGTTCAGTTGAGAGAAACATGGATCTGACATTAGGCCAAAGATGCAGGTATGCAAATGTGATTAATAAGACACACAATGGTAACGTCCTTCAATGTAAGTTTAATGAGCCCAGAGAAGGTAAGCTCGACGGTTTTTCATATTTAGAGAGTCTAAGAAAAAACATAAAAGGAGACTCTACTGGGGTACCTTTTTCGAAAATAGTCTAGTCGGTTCGAAAAAGGGGTAAACTAGCACCAAAAAGATGACTATTCAAAATCATTTTAACGAGTGTGACAAAGACAAGATCACTCGACAATCTTTTCATTTTTAGGGAGTCTGAAAAGAGTTTAACTATGGAATCCATAAAGGTTGTTCTTCTTGGCCATTTTAATGAGTGTGAAGAAACAAGGTCACTCGACGATCTTTTCAATTTTAGGGAGTCTGAAAAGAGCTTAACTATGGACTTCGTGGGGGTGCCTTTTTCGTAAATTTAGTCCCTCGGGACCAAAAAAAGGGGTAAAATTATACCTGAGGATACTCTTCTAGAGAAATGAAGTTCCTAGAGTATACCTTTGTTCGTATAGTTGACCATCCAGACCGAAAAATGGGTAAACTATCGTCACACAAACGTGCCTTCAAATTTCAGTTTAACGAGCATGAAAGACAACAAGATCGCTGGACAATATTTTCATGTTTTAAAGGGTATGAAAAGGGCTTAAAAGAAGACCCATTTAAAATTTTGGGAGTCTCGGGGGTGAGGTCAAGAGTGATAAAGTATCATGTAGATGAGGCTCAAACTCGTAATCAAGACAAGACTAACAAGGACTCCCGAGCCTATAGTCATTACCAATAGCATGGATGCCGAAAATGAAAGCAGGATCTAGCTAGGGCATCCATGAAGGGGAAGGCTCTACCATGGCATTACGACACTTCTAAAGAAACAAATATGGTTTCGTGTTGCAACTCGGTGGGTTTGATCCTATGGCAGAGTGATAACGACAACAAGATACAAAAAGTGGAGGTGGAATTCTAACTTAAATGCTCAAGTTGGAAAAATGATATTTTTACCAAAGGACCTTCAAAAGTGACCCAAATCTCCCAAAAGATTCTCGATACCCGAAGTGACCTCTATCATAACCTTCCCAAAGAAACTCCTGAACCATACTAAATGATTTTCAGTTTATAAAAAATGACAAGGGGGTCCAAAAAATGACAAAAAGGGGCCAAAAAGTCTATAAATAGAAGCTTGCAGCTCATTATCACCATTGTTGATTTGGGAAATTGACTCTGGAGACAAAAAAAACCATTTGATAAAAGTGTTGATTCCGGGAGCTTCAGTGGATGAAACGAACTTTCGATTGGACCAAGTAAGTACAAATTCACTCCTCTTGCATTTCAATTTTTATTTTATGCATTTTATTTCATTTTTTGGGGGGGCGTCAACCTTTTCAACAGGTTGGCCCTAGGCACACACATATTGTCTTGGGACAGCATACATATGCACGTGTGCAAAATAATTACTACACTCGTGCATACACGACTGTCACCACTACAGACCACGTATGCCCCCAATTTTGTGAAAAAATTTAAAAATCAAGATCTAAATCCTCTCTTGAACTAGCAGTTGCAGGATGTATGTTAACTGGAGCGAAAGAGAGCATGAAGACATTGAAATTTTGGTCAATGAGGACCCTAGTGTGACTGTTGCATTGACTCAATCCGGGCTATTGAAATTCTACCAGTGTCCATTCATACGAGCACAATCGAGGCTACTGAACGCCTTAATAGATTATTGGCACTCAGATGTAGAGGCCTTCATGCTTGAAGGTCAGTTGTTGACTTCGACGATAGAGGACATATACTTCCTGGCTAGCCTCTTGAGTAGAGGGGAACCAGTCAATGTCTACACATTTCCTTCAGGGCCTCATAACATAGTAGAGGTGATTGGGCTCCATTGTGAGGCAGGGACTGACAAAGTGGGCACACAGGTGCCAATCAACAAGATATCTAACCTATCACTAAAATTGATAGTACTGCTAATTGGGCAGATCACTAGATTCATTGCACTTCACCGAGCATCCCGGGCGCAAATTCATTGTGCGGTGCAGTGTTTGAATGCACACGTGTTTGATTGGAGCATGACATTACTTGACTGCATGAAAAGGCATTTGACTGAGTGTCGCATGCGGAGGCACATAAACTTTGGGCATTATTCTTTGATAGGGTGCCTAGTATTATCCCTCAAGAGATAGTACAAGGGCACATAGCCACATTCCCAACCATATGTAGATGGGCGACATTGTTTCCACGACAGGGTGGTGGAAGGACCATGGACGCCTTCGATGACAAGTTCTTTGACTGGTGGTCTCAAGTAATTCACAATTGATATTCTTCCACTATCTCCCTCACATGTACATATAATGTTTTCGATGATGGACACATTTTTTTCTTGTTCATGCTAACTCTTCATATGTGTAGTTCCAATTTTGCAACATATTTAGTTGGTCCATGAATTTCATATCACTATTCAATATTCTAATTAAATTCAATATTATTCAACCAAATTTAATTAAATTAAATGCAATCTTAATCAACTAAATTCATCACTTGAGGAGCAAAAGAAACTTGTAGCTAGGTTAAGATTGTATGAGTAGGCATCTAAATAATTCACCACAATAATTTACATTGATACATAGTTTTTTTCCATAAGGGAGATATTAAAATCATTTCAAATGAATGTGGTCAAAACTCATTTAGAAATGGGGCATGCTCTTGGGTGTCAATTTTGAGATCAAGATCACTAGTTTAATGGAGAAAACCCAACCCTTTTAACCACTTAATTGTTGGAGGCCTGAACCCTTGTGCACATATGTGAAGAGGTATCTTAGTGGCCAATCCTAGGTTCCTACTAGATGGATTTAATGAGGCACCTGAGATAGATATTTGTTGGCTACTAGGAGCCGCCCCTAGTAACTTTCATTATAAATGTCTCTTTTATACTTTCCCTTTCTCCTTCAGTCGACTTCATCACCAATTTTTTATAGTGATTGGAAGGCCTAGTTATTATAAATGATTTAAAGAGAAGGCCATTAGATCCTTAGGGTAGTGTTTCTTTCATTTGATAGGGACTTTTACATTAGAGCTTCACATTATTTTCATTATTGAAATATAGTTATAAAACATTTGTTGCACTACTAGGTCATTTTCTTCTTCTTCTAATTATGAGGTCATTTTCTTTTATTTATCTACCTTGACACTCTAGTCTCCCTCCTAGTTGAATCTCTAAAAAAATTAACTCACTATCTCATGGGACTTGGTAATGGATCAAATTATATCACAACATCCATATGTATTCATTTTCCTGATGAAGTATCCAACTTCTTGAATATTTTCATCTTCATATTACATCTCTTCATGTAAACTTTGTGTTTTTTAGTTACACTATAAATCCTTAGGCCTATTTCATGACTCTATTATAATATCTTAATTCATTTTTTATACTTACTTATGCATATGGTGCTTCATTTCTTTCATTTATAATTACCCACTTGCAGGCGTGTCTTATGGTTACTTTACTTATCATTTCTTCAATACCATCTAGTTGCAATCTACAAGAAATAATTTTCCTCTAATATTTATCACCAACTAACTCCTTATTTTAAAACTTATCTTTACTATTTCGTATTTTCTCGTGCTACACAAAATTTCATCATATTGTAGTGTGACCTTTCAACTTTGTATCGGAATATTTATATCTTTTATGCTTTCAAATTTGAGATGGCACTCTATCTTTCTCAATCACTGTATTAATGGTTTTGAATTAACACTTCCATCATAATATGAAACCTTGATCCTCAATCCTCATTTTTTCTTTAGAAATATCATCAATTGTGTTGGAACATGTCCTCTTCAACTTCGCTATATTCTTCTTTTGGTTATGATGTCTTGACTAAATATCCAACTTCTTGAAGCTCTTCATATTTATATTACATCGCTTCAGGTCCAATATGTTACTTCAATTTTCTCTTAAACTCTTCAAGTATATTTCATTATTCTATTATAATATTCTTATTAGTATACTATATTTAGTTGTGTATACGGTCCTTCATTGCTTGCGTGTGCAATTTCCCACCCACTTCTATGTTTTATGGTTTCTTTATCTATAATTTGCTTGATGTAGTTGTAGATTGATAGGAGGATGAAAATTATGGGAGAGGGAAATATCAGATAAGAGGGTGGTATTATAGGTCCAAATATGCACAATACACCACCTTTCATATCAATCCTCAACTTCTATAGGTAATATATTATTCTAACATCCATATTTAATGTTGAAGTGGAAGCACTACCTATTTAATGTTGTGGAAGTAATACATATTTAATGTTTCTTATTACTAGGTTGAGCCCTCATCCATAGGGAATAGTGTCAATGATGATAACATACATATTTAATGTTGAAGTGGAATCACTACCTATTTAATGTTGTGGAAGTACTACATATTTAATGTTTCTTATTACTAGGTTGAGACCTCATCCATAGGGCACGATGTTGATGATGATCTATATAGTGACCTTGACCCTTCTCTTCAAATAAAGTGTAATTTGTAGAATCTAACAAAGCTATATTAAATTTAATCAAAATTGATACTCCTAAAAGTCACCAGGAACAATCTCAATTACTACGAAGAATGAAACAATATTTAGTATGCAATTAAAGTTGATGAACATGATATTTTTGTCATTAGTAAATTCTACATTTATTTTCTAGTTTAAAAAAAAAACTCTTTTTAATTCATTGTGGAAAATTTTGGACTATGATCGTACTATTGATCAACAATTTGTCCCTAGTATTATTAATTGGCGACCACTATCTGTACCATCCACCATTCCATGTACATCTCATGAAACTGCACCTATAAACAACCTTGATACTCTATCATAGGACATGCCCACAAACAACCTCCAGACTCCATTTCATCACACTCCCATTGGCCATGATCCTATTCCTCTTACTTCAGGTTCTTCTACTCCAATAACTATTATTATAGCACTACACAAATGAGCATAGACTTGGATGTAGACATTGATGGATTCCAATTGAAGGAAACAAAAATTTATGGGAGAAATCAATTTTGTGTTGCATTGGCTTGTATGACAAGTCATACATCTTTTTCACACCCACTACTAAAAGACTAAGCCCCTTTAGTTAATATACATGTTTCCCTATTCTAAATACATATAGTTTTAACTATTAATTGTTTTTAACTTTATGTCAAAGATGATATTTTTTAAAAATTGCATAGTTTAATAACTTAAAATTTCAAAATTTATATGTTTATGCATAAGAGGCACTTTCTACAACCTGGTATGGGGAAGATGTGTAATTATTTCCATGCTCAACATGGAGTTGACATGTGACATTTAAAAAATATTATTAACAAAAAAATATTTCAATGTCTACAATAAATAAATTATTTCAATGTCCACCTTAAGTAAAATATTTTTATATCAATTGTATGTCTGTGTGTGCAAAGTAAGTGAAAATTGAAAAACAATCTTAATGCATAGATAGGTTCTTTCTATATCCCATTATGAAGGAGGTCTATAATTCCTTCAATGCTTAACATGGAGTTGACCCATAGCATTTAAAACAAATATTAATAACAAAAAAATATTTCAATATCAGTCATAAATAAAATATTTCAATATCTACCTTAAGTGAAATATTTCAATATCAACTTTATTCCAAAAGACCAAGATGAATTAAGAAAGCTCAAAAGGTAAAAGAAGACAAGAATGAAGAAAAATGAGCAATAATTAAAAATTGAAAACCTATTTCTAGAGATAGAGACCAAAATGATAATATTAAATAGGAATTTGGGACACTTTGGATCCTCTCTTGGAACTGTCGTGGTTTTCCATGGTGCAAAGATCCTATGTTAAATTGGATCCCAAGTGAAATTGATATTGTTTTCCTAGTTGAAACTTGGAAGCATGAAGCGTCTAAGTTCCCTAACATAGAAGGATTTGTCTTGTGGTCGACATGGAACAAGAAATCCTATCTCATAGGGATTGGAGACATATCTTGTTACATAAAAAAGAATATCTCTCCTCACATTCAGCTTCATAAGATAGACCCTCTCAATCATTTGGATGGAGATATTGAACATTGATGTTGAGAAAAATATATATAGAAATATGTTGTTTTGTGCTTATTAATTCTATTTTTTATAAGAAAAATAATATAGATAAAAAGTGTCCCTATAATATCCTAGAACAAGTCATTTATAATCTAAGAAATGAAGGTAATAACCTCATGTTATGAGACTTTAATGCTAGAGATACAATTAACCAAGTGTCGTGAACCAAACTGGTTCATCTCAAAAACATCCAAAACAAATGGAATAATATGAAAGAATCCATAAGGATCAAAATAATATATTGAGTAAATATGAGAGACGATAGAATATGAATGAATACAATGAGGTCCCAATATAAATACCTAGGCGTGTGCATATTCACTAAGAATCATGTCTTTTTGTTGTGACATGTCTTTTCATTATTAATTTATGCCTTTTCATTATTAATTATTATTTATTTATATTTATGTTTATTACATTTCCCTCCACTTTAGAAATGTTTTTTCCTCAAAGCATATTCATGGAAAGGATTTACGTCTTTTCTCTAGCTTGTAATGTCTTCACATGATTCTATGTTCTTGATGTTGTCATGGTTGATGATACAAGATGGTATGAACTTCTAATTGTTGAGAAAAATATCTGAGTTATAAAAGGATCTAACCATCGTAATTTGATCCTTTGTGGAATATTGCTCTTACAGGATTCCCCATATAAATTGTTATTATGAGACTCAATTGCACTGACATCAATATTCTTCAAAAGATAGGTCAATCGTTTTCATTCTGAGTGATGAGTGATGTTTATAAAATGACTTGTCAATGTACCTAATTTTTTGATTAGGATCTCAATAAAGTGTCTTTATAGAATGGCTTTCCCTTATCATGTTTGTAGCATTTTCTTGGTTTATTTTTGGTATTATATCTTCTTCATGCCCTGATGTTACTTTGTTGATCATTGAATTTCTAATAGTAAGTGTACTTGGAATTTCCATCAATTCTAATTCGACATCTGAAGTTGTCCTTACTTCAACTAGATTTGCACCTTCTTGAGTTGTGATTTTGATTGACTATGTATTTGTTCCTTTCTCTACAACTTGGATTTTTTCATATGATTGATTCGATACTTCCTTCTTGATATTTTTTTCTAAATTGTTTTCCAACAACTTCGTATCATTCTTAAGATTCCCAATTTATGTATGTAGCTTTTTATTGTGACTCCTTAAATGTGAAAGTCCATCATTTCTTGATTTTTCAACTTTATTTTAAATGTCTTGATTCTCGATTTTCTAGTCTTTTAACCTTCTAATTTGTTCAATCGACCTTTGATTAAGGTTTTTTAAGTGTGAATTGTCTTCCTCTTTTTTTATAGGTTCTTCTTGAATTCCTTTTCAAGATCTTGCTTTTCTTATTCTAATATTTTATTATACTGCTTTGTAGCCTTTGTCTTCTTGATTTGTGCAAGTAATGTTTTACTATGGTATTTTAGGTGACAAGTTTCCTGGTCATTTTCTAATAATTCTTTGTAGAACATATCTTTGAGATATTTATATTTATGTTGTGATACTTTATTGTTTTGTCAATGTTTGGCTATTCCATCCTCTAATTTTTTTATTTGTGAGTTACCTTGACCTTCCAATTGTAATTTTTTAGTTCATTGGATTGTGGCATATTGTAGGAGTTGTTAGGTCATGATAATTTGCCTCATTTTTGTTCCTCTGTCAATCTCAAGTCTAAATTTTTTGTGAGTTTAACACTAGGTAACTTTGAATTTATTCTTTGCATTGTGATAGACATTTGGATGTATGAATAAGAGAATTATGTGCTTTTTGAACATTTCCTTGAGTGTTTGCAGAAATTCACTTTGGATGTTGTTGCAGAAGCTTCAAGACTTGTATCAACTGTGAAAGTTGTAGATCCAATATCTATTGTAGAAGTTGTAAAACGAGTACTAGATGCAAAGAAATAGTCACAGTAATAACGAAGTTATAACAATTGACTCCTAAACCATCTATGTCATGTTTTACCTAGGCCATTGAGGATCCATGCTAGTTGATTCTAGTTGACCACCTGAAGATGGAAAATCACAATTGTGTGTTCTTATTTTGTGTCAAAGACAAAAAAAAATTGTAATTTGTGAACAGTAATATAAAATGTCTCAAGCTAATGGTTTTAATCCATCTTATATTTTTAATTATAGAACACCAACACGATATATAAATCATCTCCTTGTTGGTGTAACACCTTGTTTCCCCCCAGTCTGTAAAAATAACTATGTTGGCCAAGAACTATGGAAAACTCAAAGATGTGAATGTTTGATTTGACGGACCTTTGCATAAAGGGTTGAAGAATGTAAATTATATAATGAATATGTGTTGCATGACTGCTGAGAAGGGGATGTGCTAAAAGAGACCATGATGGCTAATGAGAGGTGGTGGAAGGGACCTGGAATGGTTGCGTTAACTTCCATAGAGCCAGTCCCATACTGGTTTACACTTTCTCACAAACCAAAGCAACTCTCTGATCCTGGAATGGATTTTCCCATCAGATTGGTAGGTGGGGAGGCTCCTCAAGAGTTAATGAGGGGATGGGGGTGAATCGCCCATCTGGAACAACCCTCAAACCTGACCACAGATGGAATAATTCATGCCACACGCAACCTTGCAGACATAAATTGGTAAGAGAGGAAATGTGGTAGGAGGAGAAGGAGAACAGTGTGTGTGATGGGGATCACAGAAGAGAACTGGAGAATCCATGGAAACACAGGGAGTTCTGAATACTAGGAGAAGGAGAGTAACTTTCATCCTGGATTGTTTTCCTATATCAGGAGAAGGAGAGTAACATTCATCCTTGATTTCTATTGAGCTAGAAGTAGGAGACCGAACCTCAAAGAATCATGGTCTAGCTCAGGGGTGGCTAGTGGTAAATCCGTTTGGAGTCACTGAGACTATGGTTGGGTGGAAATGAGCACCCCTCTTAGCAGTTGCATCATGCCTAGTAGATTTGATAAGTGTTTTATACCTTGTATTTCGAATGGAATATTGTGAATACATTCTCATGTTTATATGCCCATAATAATTTATGTTGGAATGATTACCTGGTGTTTTTGTTAAGGTCCTAACCCGCACATGGGTAGATTAATGTATTCGGATGTAATAAAGGTCAATATTAATAAGACCTTTCAATAAAAGAGAATTAGGCGGATGTAAGAAGACCTAATAGAAGCTTCCGCTTCTAGAAGGATCT
>ML786916.1:318396-338917 GCA_009831015.1 Picea engelmannii | reverse complement strand
GACCACCAAGCTTCAGTGGTGGAGATGGAAGGTATGATCACCAACCATCTAGTGTCTATTCTAATTGACCCTGGTTCAAATTTGAGTTATATAGCTCCTAAGGTTGTTGATAAGTGTAAATTACAGCCACATAAACATGCCAACCCATGGTTGGTACAGTTAGCCACTGGCACCAAAATAAAAGTAGCAGAGGTCATACCAGCCTGCCAATTCACTATGGGTGAATTCCCCACCCAAGCAACCCTTAAAATACTACCCCTAGGATCATATGACCTGTTGATTGGAATGGACTGGCTAGCCACATATAAATCCAGACTGGAATGTTACCATAAAACTTTAGAATGTGTGGGTGAATAAGGAAGAAGGATAACCCTTCAAGGGATCCAAAAACCTATCTCGGTGAGACAAATATAAGCCCTTCAAATGAGAAAGTATTGCAGAAAGGGGTGTCTACTTTATGTGATACAGGTGTTGGAATCAGTTGACGATGACAAACCAAGCCTTGAAGACCACCCCACACTAAGAGAATATAGAGATGTATTTCCAGAAGAGGTATCGAGTCTACCTCCGATAAGGGACATTGACTTCTCGATAGAACTTGCACCGGGAGCGGTGCTAGTGTCTCGGACAACCTACAGGATAAGCACACCCAAGCTAGTTGAGCTTAAATTACAACTAAAAGAAATGATGGACAAAGGATATATCTGGCCCAGTGTGTCTCCATGGGGAGCACCAGTTCTATTTGTAAATAAGAAAGATGGTACCCTCCGACTATGCATATATTATAGACAACTAAACAAGGTAACCATAAAGAACAAGTACCCCTTACCCAGGATCGATGACCTGTTCAATCAATTGGGAGGTGCTTCCATCTTCTCAAAGATTGACTTGAGATCTGGATACCATCAAGTCCGAATCAAGGGTGAAGACATCCACAAAACTGCCTTCAGGACAAGATATGGTCACTATGAGTTTGTGGTAGTACCATTCAGATTAACCAATGCCCCTGCCACTTTTATGTGCTTGATGAACAATGTGCTCAGCAAATTCCTAGAAAAAATTGTACTGGTTTTTATTGATGATATATTAATTTACTCCAAGACTAGAGAGGAACATGAGGAACATCTTAGACTCGTGCTTCAAGTGCTAAGAGAAAATCAACTCTATGCCAAATTTAGTAAGTGTGACTTTTTCCAGAAGCAAATACATTACTTGGGCCATGTCATATCTGAAGAAGGAGTAGCAGTAGACCCTGACAAGATCAGGTCTATCATGGAATGGCCTACCCCAAAGGATGTTTCATATATCAGATCCTTTATGGGCTTAGCATGATACTATAGGATATTTATAAAAGGATTCTCCAATATCGGTTGTCCAATCACTGCCCTCCAGAAGAAGGGAGCTAAATTCACATGGACACAATAATGTGAAGAAATATTTCAATCCCTAAAACATTTACTGACCCACGCACCCGTGTTGAATATCGTTGATCCTGAAGCTGACTTCCTTGTGTACACAGATGCCTGTAAGGAAGGGCTCAGAGGATTCCTTCTGCAAGGAGGAAGTGTAGTCTACTATGAATCCCGAAAATTGAATGAGAACAAAGTTAACTATGTGACCCATGATCTAGAAATGGCCGCCATAGTGCACGCCTTAAAAATGTGGAGGCATTACCTCCTGGGAAGAAAATTTGTACTTATGACAGACCACTGTGGATTGCAATATCTATTTGACCAACCAAAACTCAATGCTAGACAATCTAGGTGGATGGCCCTTCTTAGTGAGTTTGATTTCGAAATCAAACATATCAAGGGAGAGGAAAATAAGGTGGTCGATGCCCTTAGTAGAAGTATGAAAACAATTCATCTGGTAGCGGTGAGCACCTGCAAGACAAATGTCAAGGAAAGAGTCAAGAATGCACAAGAAACAAACACATTCTTCTAGACCATGACCTCGTACCTGGAGCAAGAACCCATAGGAATAAAGTATGAAGGCTACCAGATGATAGATGGAGGTCTGCTAACTTACAAAAACAGAATGTATATTCTAGAATGTGATGACTTGAAGAGGTTCATAATGGATGAACTACATAAAATACCATATACTGGTCATCCCGGATACCAGAAGATGATCACAACCACCAGGAAACAATTCTATTGGCTTGGATTGAAGAAATGCATAGCTGAGTACTTAGCCAAATGCATAGAATGCCAATAGGTTAAAGCAGAACACTGACACCTAGAAGGATTATTACAATCTCTACCAATCTCGGAATGGAAGTGGGAAACCATTTCCATGGACTTCATCACTGGATTACCAACATCGACCAAACAGAATGATGCCATCATGGTAGTGGTGGATAAATTGAGCAAGTCTTCCCATTTTATCCCCATCAAATCGACTTGCAAGGAAATATATATTGCCAACATATTCATGAAGGAGATATTCATACTACATGGTATGCCTAAAGATATTGTGTCTGACAGAGACACGAAATTTACTTCCAACTTTTGGAAATCCTTGATGGTTGGTCTAGAGACCAAATTACTGTTTAGCACCACCTATCATCCTCAAACCGATGGACAGACGGAAAGAGTGAACCAAATATTGGAAGACATGCTAAGAATGCATGTAATGCATAAACCCAAGAAGTGGGAATATCTCCTGCCACTGGTGGAATTCGCCTACAACAATGGCTACCAAGGATCCCTAAAGATGAGCCCTTTCAAAGTCCCTATGGTAGACCGTGAAATACTCGCAGACAGTTGGATTAATCCCATGAACAGAGTTACTATTGGACCCGACATGTTGAAAGAAATGGAACAACAAGTGACTCAGATAAAACAAAATCTAAAGGTCAGTCAAAACAGACAGAAAAGTTACGCCGACCGAAAGAGAACTCCGAGAGAATTCAAGACGAGAGATCACGTATATCTTAGAGTTAGGCCCAGGAAGAGTTCCCTGAGGATGGGAGCTTGTGCCAAGTTGGCACCTCGGTATTGTGGACCCTTTGAAGTTATAGATAGAGTGGGACCTGTAGCCTATAGGCTAGCACTTCCTCCCATAGTAAAAGCACATAATGTTTTCCATGTTTCATTATTGAAGAGATATGTACATGATTCTAATCATATAATTGACTGGTCTATGATTCAGGTGGAACCAGAGGGAGAATTCCTGCCAAAACCTAAATGCATATTGGACAGAAAGGAAACCCCACTCAGGAACTGAACCATTGCACAGGTCAAGGTGCAGTGGAAACATTTTGGCCCAGATGAGGTTATGTGGGAAATGGAATATGCCATGAAATGGGCATATCCGATTTTGTTTACTTCTGTACATACACGTCATATTTATAGATAGAACATCGAGGACGATGTTTCTTTAAGAGGGAGGGAATCGTAATACCCTGTTTCCCCCCAGTCTGTAAAAATAACTATGTTGGCCAAGAACTATGGAAAACTCAAAGATGTGAATGTTTGATTTGACGGACCTTTGCATAAAGGGTCGAAGAATGTAAATTATATAATGAATATGTGTTGCATGACTGTTGAGAACGGGATGTGCTAAAAAATACCATGATGGATAATGAGAGGTGGTGGAAGGGACCTGGAATGGTTGTGTTAACTTCCACCGAGTCAGTCCCGTACTAGTTTATACTTTCTCACAAACCAAAGTATCTCTCTAATCCTAGAATGGATTTTCCCGTCATATTGGTAGGTGGGGAGGCTCCTCAACAGTTAATGAGGAGATGAGGGTGAACCACCCATCCGTAAGATCCCTCAGACCTGACCACTGACGGCAGAATTTGTGCCACCCACAACCTTGCAGAGGTAAATTAGCAAGAGAGAAAATGTGGTAGGAGGAGAAGGAGAACAGTGTGCGCAACGGGGATCGCAGAAGAGAACTAGAGAAACCCTGGAAATGCGGGGAGTTATGAATATCATGAGAAGGAGAGTAACCTTCATCCTAGATTGTTTTCCAGTATCAGGAGAAGGAGAGTAACCTTCGTCCTTGATTTCTGTTGAGCTGGAAGTAGGAGACTAAACCTCAAAGCATCGTGTTCTAGCTCGAGGGTGGCTAGTGGTAAATCTTTTTGGAGTCATTGAGCCTACGATTGGGTGGAAATGAGCACCCCTCTCAGCAGTTGCATCATGCCTGGTAGATTTGATAAGTGTTTTATACCTTGTATTTCGAATGGAATATCATGAATACATGCTCATGTTTATATGCCCATAATAATTTATGTGTGGAATGATTGCCTGGTGTTTTAGACTGGAAATAATGGATGCATGTGTATCCTTATATGTTACTATTGGTTTATGTACAAAGGATTAAGGTTGGGGCATGAATTCTCTCCACTGAGAATCGTCATGTTTTCTTAACTCTCGTAATGTTCCGGGAAGGCTCCTCAAGAGTACTCTTCTTCGGATATTACCCCATAAACCTTGGAATCCGCATCGAACCTTTACCTAGATACTCGACTGAGATTAGGGATGATTTCCCAAGAATCGTCTAACGGTTCATGCGATCCGGGTCTGGAAACCTTACGCAAGGAAGGATAGCTCTCTAAGGTCTTGGAGTCGTGTGAGTTTGAAGCCCCGAGAAGTGGAACTTCGTGATTCAAGCTCAGAAGGGATAGCGAGCCCAATTATAGAAAGAGAGAATACCCTACCATTTGGTAGATGAACGGTTGAAATCCTTTCAGGAATACCCCATATCTGTCAAGAGCGATGGATCTAGAGAAGGAGCACAGGCGTTAACACCTCGCCCCTTTTAGCCTTCGCAAGTAGCGATGGGACCCAATACCATAGATCTAAGGATTTGATGGAGCCCTAATGACCGTCGATCTTAGCCTTTGTAAAGGAAGGAGAGTAGCATTTCGCTAAATCACGACTTGGTGTGGTCAAGGGTAGGGCTACATGAACTCACAATTCACAAGATCGCGACATGATCGTGACCGTTGGATCCAAGGCATGAGAGAACTGTTGAATCAAAAATTTCTGGGTTATCGCCTATCGAGAGTTTGAACTTGAGGGAGTTTCTTTTCAATTGTTGAAGTCGCGAAGTGCCGAGCGCTGAGGGCTCGTGCAAACAGGTGACCCATCCTTAAGTGGGGACCACGTAGTTGACAGGTGGTGTAACAACAAGTGCCCAGAGAAAGGTGGGAACGGGTGACAAGTGATGGATACATGTCACCTGGGAAGGAGTCAACCCATTGTTGACTTATCGTATCTTGGGAACTCGCAAAGGAGGAGCATGAGGGCTCAACACTCCAACTCACGAAGTCACGAGATGCAAGTAGCACTAGTATTTAGCCTAGGAAGTGGGTGATCGGTGGTGGACACGTGTCACACTGGGAAAGATTCAACTCACTGTGGACTTATCATGGCTCGGGGTTTCGCAGGATGAAGAAGTTTCACCTTGATCGCTAAGGCCGCGAAACGCCGAGAGCCGAGGTCTCGTGCAACGGGTGGCAGCGACACAAGTGGCGTGTGTGTGTCACTTTGGAAGAGTCCACGCAACATTGACCTCTCGCATCTCAGGGATTTGCGAAGGAGGAGCACGAGAGCTCAACACCTCAACTAGTGAGGTTGCGAGTGGTGCTAGTGTTTGGCCTAGCCTATGGTTACATGTAGCAGGCGCCAGTGAGGAGGAGCCATACCCATATAGTATCTCGAGTATCGGTGTTTGGAGAAAAAGGGAGTCGAGAGTCTTGATTCCTGACTCACGATTTGTGAAAGGCGCTTGCGCTAAGGCCAGCTTGTGATCATTTGGAGGACGATAAGGAAAGAGAGGGTCTGCGCTAGGCCCCATAGAAGTCTAGAGGATTCTGTTCCTCGAAGAAAAGGACGAAAAATCTAAGTTGTCGTAGTGGGTGCCTGACAGTTGGAAGCAAAGGGGTCAATACCTATCTTTCATTTCCTGAACTGTAAGACTGTAACAATGTTATTTTAATACCAAGAGTAGTTGATGTCCATTGTAATGTTGTGTGCATGATTAAGTTATTTCTTTTGTTGTTGAAGTTTATTTAGGAGATACTTTGTTCCAGGAGGAGGGTCCACTCTAGGAAATAGTTATCGTTCATGTAATTATAGTTAATTAGATTGTTACTTTAGATTGTTGTTCTTTGTGTTAAATTTCTTACAGTAATTCTATGCAATATATAAATAGTATCAGTTTTTGTGATTTGTTGCTATCTAATTTGATTCATTTGTTGTTATAACTCACAAACAATTGAGCTTGTCATTGTTGTTTATATTTTCTGTGGATTTCATTTATGTTGTAGGATCTACGCAGTTGACTTGTTCTCTTCTAGTCCATGCTAATACATAGCAGGATACAAACTACCCCTAGCAGTTTGTAGCCTAGTTTAGTTAAGTGTTAAATTCAATCCAAGTACTCAACCCTCTCTTATCTAGTCTCCAACCAATACAGTGCTAAACATGGATATGACTTAGTGACTTGTTGTCTCATTTTATGTCTTTTTTGTTTTTTGTAGTTTAAGCTATCAATATATTTAATCATGGTTCATAGGGATGACTGCCAAAATGTGGGTTTAATAGGGATGACTAGTTTCCTAGAGTTTGCATTTTGTGTTGATTGTTTAGCAAAGGTTTCTTTTGTTTAAGTGATTCACTACATTGGTATAAAAAGGTTTGTGTCTAATAGGAATTTATAACCTGTACAGATAGTGCATAATAACCTTGAAATAAAAAGACTTGCCCTGATTGACAAATAAATGATGAGGACATTTTTTGTTTATTTTGAACAATTAATTTGTACCAACATGAGCAGTGTTTGGTGCTTAGCTTGTAAGTTATACTTTGTTTTTTTTTAATTCTTAAGCTACATGTTTTTCTTTTTAATTTTCCACTTCTTGTATGATTTGACCATCCTTATTCCAAAGGTATTTAATTTTCTCAAGTTTTTTCATAATTAGATCTAGTTGGTCACATACCTTCAAAAATATAAAATGTACCTTCAATACCTTATGCATTCCTTTCTTAATAAAACCCTTTTTAAGATATATGATGGACTTTGGAATATAATAAAATATTTTTCTTTTTTACTTTTGCTTGTACTTCACATAATACATAATATATACAAGGATAGGATGACACACATCAATGGTCCACGATTGTCACCTTATAATTGATTTGGTTTTGGAAACTATATTATTTTAATAATAAAGCATATGGCATCCTATCCTTTCCTCAAAATTTTGATATGGTCTTGGAAACTATATCATTTTAATAATGAACCATGTGGTATCCCGTCGTTTCCTTAAAATTTCGATATACCTTTGTTTACTATTTGAATTGTTGTGACATTTTCTTCTTAGCTTTTATGCAACCATTTATAATGTAGATGCACGATGAATTACAAGGAAAACCGTGATGACAATGCACATAAGAGTAATGGTGGATGTACAAAAAGGTAAAGGTGTTATCCAAATTTGTAGCAGTTTAATTATCGGAGGGAATAGCATATAATTAAACTACATTAATTCCCACAATGGAAAGTGCAATTCGACGTTAATAATATTTTGGTGGTTGTATCTTGTCTCCTTGATTGAAAAGACATTGAGATCAATTTTCTTCATACTTCAACATTTTTCTGATAAAGAGATAGATTACTTGAAAATATATACAATGAATTTCTTTTGTAGTAGAATAATTTTTTTTTTTCCTCCAGGAAATCTAAATTTTTTAGTTGCAAAAATGCTTGAATGTGGTCCAAAACCTTGAAAAATCATAAAACTATGAAATTTTATGTGGCTAATGGTTAAGATTAGAAAATAAAGCTCTTGTACCAAATGTGGCGAATCAATATGGTTCATATCCAAAATATCCAAAACAAATGGAATGATACGAAAGAATCCATAAGGATCAAAATAATATATTGAGTAAATATGAGAGATGATAGAATATGAATGTATACAATGAGGGCCTCATATAAATACCTAGGTGAGTTCCTTTCACTAAGAATAATGTCATTTTGTTAAGACGTGTCTTTTTATTATGATGTATTATTTATTTTTATCTATTTTTATATATTTTTGTTTATTACACCAAGTTATTCTTTTAAGCAATGATTCCAACCTTAATCTTTTATGGATAGATGAGGACCTTGTTTTAGATAATAAAAAAATACAAAAGAAACTCTGAATACCTAACTGAGAATGTGTTTCATACCAAGCTAGTCGATCTTTGTAGTTCTCAAGACCTAATAATTTGTGATGGGCTAATGAAGTGGTTGAAATCCAACCAGATGACTTGTATTCATGGTCTGAGCAGTAGTGTCATGGATTATGTGATTTATAATATACTTGTTTATAACAAAATAGTAAATTTTCACCTTTTAAATGACCATGAACCTAACTCCAATCATAGGCCTTTAACCTTGACTCTAAACTTTTACATGCACAAAATCCCTATTGAAGAAAATTTTGATAATCAAAGGCATTTGCTTTTTGGAAAAAGTGAAGTTGATCTTTTCTTAAAGGATTTAAATAGTGATTTAAATCTCCTATATTATAAGGATAATATCAAAGACCTCTATCATAATTTTACAACAACCCTTTATACTTCATTAACAAGTTCTCTATTGAGGTGTTATGTAAAAAGAAAAATAGAAAAAACAACACTTGACATCATAACGAGTGTTGGCACAAGGGCAAACCGAGGGTTCAATGCTCAAGAGCGCACCAACAAAACCCTATCTACTGGCCCTTTCGGCAACACCTGCGAAGCAAATGAAGTCTCACCCGAGGTAGAGGCAGGGGTGGTAGCAGGACTCGAATGTCTGCAACCTTAGATGGGACACAGATCTATGATTAAAACTTAACAGAGAACTTAGCAGTTATAGCTCACAGTATTCACTTCACAGAGAAAACCCTAATTATAGAGCAATGCAGTATTCAACCAAATCTATCACATTCAAGTGCTTAGCATAAAGAAATAGATCAGATCTAGCATTCATTTCCATCACTAAGCACATTCACATAGGTTAGATCTAGCATTCATCCATATTATTAAGCACAAAGAATCTACATATCTATCTATCACTCATCTATATCAAAGAACTTAAGCAAGTAAACACATAAACATATCAATACATCACACAAAGCATAGAAACACAGGATATACGTGGTTCACCCCCATCCCGGGGCTACGTCCACCAACTCTTCTTCTTTATTATAGTCTTCTGTCAATCTTCTACATGCACAGAGCCACAAAATCCTACTTCGCATAGGACAGAAGATTTGTGTACACTTCGATAGATCCTCCTTCTCCAAGCTAGGTCACAACACAAACTTCAAAGCCTTTACATAGTCTCTTACAGTCACTTGCACTTAGCCTTGCAAGTCTCATACAGTATGCACAAAGCATGTACAACTATTACTTGCACTTAGCACTTAGCATCACACACTTGCATTAATGTCTCCTTACATTGCCTATACATATATTTATACATTACAAAATAGGCCTAGGCATGGGTAAACCCATGGGCCGACATCCCCATACCCATACATAATCCCAAAACCCAAAAATACCTAAAAAGGGGTCGAGATCCCAGGATCTCCGCTTCGACTTGCACTCCACCATCGACAGCCTATCGAAGTCCCAAGATAGGTCAAACATGACCAAGGATCTGCGAAACTTGGTCAAGGGCCAACATGCCCCCAAAACTCACCTATGACTCATCCCAAGTTTCTCTGGTATGGATAGCTCTGCCTCAAAAGCCTCGAGCTTGGCTTGAGCTGCTTCGACCTGTTGTTGTGCCAAGGCTTCCTGCTCGATGAACTCTTGGATAACTTCTTCGCTGACAGGTCCCTCTAAGCATTGTTTAGTTGCATTGATGACTTGCTTTAGTGTTTCTCCTCGGCCTTCAATCTCTATGAAAAGTTGGAAAGCCTCATCCTATATTGGTTGGGGCCTCTGAGTCACTTCCATGAATTTGCTCTGAATGGTGTGGACCTGTTGTTGAGCAGTGCATTGTTCTTGGGATCGCTTCATCCTTTCAACTGCTAATAAGAGCTTCAACTGCGCCTGTACTGTTTCTGCTTGCTTCTTTGCCTCCTGGAGCTGTGACTCCAGTGCCTTCAATCTAGGATCCTCAGTGAGTCTCTAATAAGTCTAGGCACTATGATCACTTAGTTGTTTACATTCCATGGCAAATGTTTTGATCCTCTAAACTAGACTACGAGCAGTGGCTTCTCTTTGATCTCGCACATCCTGCGTACTGGGCATTGTTCGTAGCTTTAGATCTGTGATTCTCTATTGAAGCTATTGGATAGATTCTGCAAGTTGTGATACTTGCTACTCTACTAGTTCTTGTTCTTTTTGTTCTAATCCTGTCACAGAGAGAAGTGTTCTTATGACTGCTTCTTTGAATCTGAGTTGCTCTGCTAGCAACTGCTCTTTCTCTTGTTGGATCTGTGCTTTCTCCTCTTCAAAATTTGTTTGGAGAGCATCCTTCTCCTGCTATGCAACTCGGCGTTGCTCTATGACTACTTCTTGTACTTTCTTTAGGGCCTCTGCGGCTTGTTCTGTTTCTTCATGTACGTGACGAAGGAAAGCTTCGGTCACATCAACTAGTCTACTGAGTTGGGTAGGCTCATCTCTGAACTCTTGTTCTTCTGATGATGGGGTCACAGTAGACACTGCACGGCTAGAGCGAAGGGCTTGTTGTACCCCTCTAAGTTCAACCTCGATTATGTCGTACATATCCTCCTACTTGGCTCCATGTTTCTGCAAGACGTCCTACGAGGCATCTGCTACAGCTGCGATGATGAAGTAGAAGTCATCGACCATGAGCACAGTTTTCATCGTGGTTTTTCTAGCTCTTGAATTCGTTTGCTAGGTAGGTTTCATGGGAGAAACATTTATTTACTTCGAGGGATCAGCCTCATCAACAGGATCCCTAGGCGGTGTGACTTCGACTTGATTTTGTTGATATTCTTTTCCATTTGTCTCTTCTCTCTCTACTTCGTCATCACCTCCTCGTCCAGGTGATATTGAATCAGTTTCATCTAATGCACTGCTCAGTTTTTGTACTTCTTCAGTCTTCTTCTTTCTGTTGGTTCTAGGTGTGTCACATTCTTTTTGAGTGGCCTCCGAGTTTCCAAGTAGTTTTGGATTATACATTTATTCAGGGTCAACAGGGATAAAGAGGTCTGCTGACCATTCCTTAGTTATCTCTTCGAGGTCCTCCTTTGTGAGATTATAGTATGACTGAAGCTCTTCTTTATGCTTGTATGCGTGTGCAGTGATACAAATGAAGTGTCTATCTGCATGGAGCTTGATGAGATATCTGAACCTGTGTAGGGTGTTTTGCCTCATGTGAGGGATAGCCTCGATAGCCCTCTTCAACTAGAGATAGTACGTGTGGAATACTGCATTTGACTAGCACTATTTTCCCATATCACTCGAGTACTAGAGCATGGTGAACTTTGCAACGAGTGGCTCGAACGACTCAATGTCCAGGAAGGTCGCACCTTCTGGCATCTCCCAAGCAGTAAATGCTATGAGGATCAGGAGTCATCTAAAATGGAACTCATAGCCCTGATCCTGAGCTTCACGGAAATCCAATTCTAGCTAGTTGACTAGGTACTTTGCTTAGTTCATCTAGAGTCCTTCTACACACTTTCCAACGAGGTCAACAATGAACCCTATAACCTGTGTAGATCTGTTCTTTCTCACGAGCTTTCCTGCAATCAACTGAAAGGCCAGGCACACTACACCATTCTAGATGGAAGCTACTGTGTAGCCTCGCATCCCCCTTTCTACATCGTCATATGTGTCTTTGATCCTCTGTGCCAATGCGCGATCTGTATACTTCCCTGGTTAGAAGTCTTGTGGGTCGGGTCCCTTCATTCTCAATCTGGTAATCCTATTGATCAGTGTTGGATCGACTGTGATGTGTATGTCTAGTTTTTGGCCCTTGGTTATGAAAGAAAGAGAATATCAAGGAAGAAAAGGCAAAATGTGAACTGCGTGGAAGACACAGTGACTGTTACTGGGTTGAAGTGACCAAAAGAGAAGAAAAGATGGAGTGAAGTAAAAGGAAGCAATCCATTGGATGAGAAGATCAGGGATGATAGATCAACAAGGAAGAAGGATCATGGACAACTCAATAAGAGGAAAAATCCATCATTGGATGCTTTGGAGCACCGCATGAGAAGGAAGGAAAGACATGCTGGTGAAGCCCTGAAAACGCGGGTTAAGTTGACCTAGGGTTTTAGACACCTAAGGTTTTGGTATCTAGGATTTTGACACCTAGGTTTCGACCTAAGGATTTCGGTGAGATAATGTAATGTATAAATAAGAACCTACATGAGAGAAGAGGTAGGTTCTAGTTGTTGTTGTCGATGTTATGATTATTGTTTTGTAAAAGAGAAGTGTTAAGTGTGAGAGCCTTCTAGTATTGTGAGATCTTCAGCTGGGTGCGAAGATCAACCCTGCAGCTAGGTGCACAGGGAGGGAAGAGATAGAAAGGAGAAGAGAGAAGATTTGCTAGCTAAGAGCATAGACAAGAACAATATGCTTCATCTTAATACATTATAAAGAAAAATTATGTGGACGTAACCCTAGAGAGAGGGTGAACCACATATATCTTGTGTTGTGTGTGATTGATGCTCTGTTCTTTGTCATTTAATATGTTGTTATGATGATAATCTGTTAGATCTGAGATATAACTTATGCATTAGAATATAAGAGGTTAAAGAATACTATATTATTGTGTGTCGATCACATTGAACCCACTTTACATTCCTTTTGGTTATATACACCTCTGTCTTTCAACCCCCACATAGTTTCTTTGGGTGACACTGCATCTACCTCACAGGTGTTGCCAAAAGGGCCAGTAGCTAGGTCTTGTTGGTGCGCTCTTGGAGTTGAACCCTGGGTCTGCCCCTATGCCAACAAATGGTTCCGTTGCCAGTACATGAATCTTCTTGAGGGAATGTCAAGGTGGTTCCCATCAAAGACAAAAATTCAAAAGTGGATAGAGGATCAAGAAAAGGACTTCGTTGAATCCCAAAACAAGAACCCTAACCTTAGTACTAAGGATTGGTTGGAGAGATATATCTTTACTGATATACATGAGATTTTTTGGGGGGGAATCCATCAGGAACTATATGAATGGTTAGCTAGGTTAGTAGATACCCAGTTTGAGATCAAATCTAGACCTCTTGTAGTTTGGACATCGGAGTTTATCAAGAAGGTCAAGAGAGTTGATAACACTATGTCATGAGCAGTAGATCATTGGTTTGATAGAACCATTGGAGGGTACATCACCGAGTTTGTTGTTGATAGAGTAGAGTCATATAGCCAAGCCGAGAGATATTTCTTCAAGGGACCTAGAGGAAACATTTTACATTTTCTGAAGTTGAGGACCAAGATGCTACTGCATGAGAAGAACATCTTGAAGATATAGTAGATTGGTTGGATTTGAAAAATATAATGTTCAGGAATTCGGACAACGACAATGACACAAAGGCTAGACATATGCGTAGTGGTATAGTGTTCAGAGAAGTTCATCTTGTGAACTTATTCAAGAAGAAATACGTGGACGAGGGTTTATACAGTGGAGAAGAGGAAGATATGACGGTCGAAGAGCATCCAGAACCCGTTGGGATAGAGGAAGGGAAAGCTGAAGAACCTCGTTGAGAAGAGCCAGAAACTTCAGGAACTGCGCAGATCGTTGAAGTAAGTAATATTATCCCTCCTGTTGATTCAGTAACATTAAGCAGTCAAAGTAATCCAAGCCACCTGAGCGTTCAGAGAACTGTCACCTGTAGTCCACCACATACTCAGTCAGGAACCCTAGGAAGATCTATGGAAGATGAGATGAGGATCCCTATCTTTAGGGGAGATGGGTTTGAAGATCCTGATCAGCACTAGTTCCTATGTGAAGTTGTATGGAATATTAAAAATGTCATCGACGAAGTTGTTAAAAGAAACTAGTTTAATACTACCCTAAGGGATCATGCACTGAGCTGGTACATGAAGCTTGTCCAAGAGATGACACAACCTAAGCCACTGAATTAGATCAAGAATACGTTGATTACAGAGTTCAAGAAACCAAAATCAGAATCATAATATATTACAGAGATAAAAGAGATCAAGAAGAAGGTAGTCGAACCCGTTTGGGAATTCGATCAGAGATTTAAGACCTTAACAGGCCGATTGACTTTTCAAATCCCAGATGAGAAGAACAAAGAATGGTTCATTGCTTCTCTTTTACCACAAATCAGAGTTCCTCTGATGCAACAAAATATTGCTTCATAGGCTGAGGTGTTGGAGATCACCATGAAGCTATAATCAACCCCTATGGGAGAATCTAGCTTAGGTATGAGTCAAATATTGAGTCAGCTAACTAGTTTGTCTCTATAGGTCGAAGATATGAAAAAAAACAAGGGAAAAGATAAAAGAGAATACATTTGGTGTGTCATATGCAGATCAAAATGCCATGACAAGGAACATTGTCCCCTATTCCATGAATACTTGGCCTCTGGAGATCCGAGCCATTTGAAGCAATTCACCTTGCCCTAGTGTGAGGTATGCAGAAATAGACATCGCCCTCGTGAGTGCTATTACATGAAAAAATATGTTTAGACACCCAAAAATTTGTATTGCACATTCTGTAAGTCCAATGGGACATGATGATAGGGATTGTAGGGCTTACGATCTCATACATGAAAGTTCAAGAGACATATACAAGACTCAAGGCGAAGTACAACAGGAAGGAAACACTATGCAGTATAAGTCCCCTGGGAGAGGAAACTTCAATCCTCATGGTGGATTCAGAGGAGGAGGAGGTATGGGTTGAGGCCGAGGATAGATAATCTTCTATAACTGTGCACAACCGGGACACCTTGCAAGGGACTATCAGAACGCGTGTACCACTTGCAGCTATTGCAACTCCTTCGAACATGTTAGCGAGGAATGTCCAACATTGTTGGATAAGCTTCAGGAAAGACAAGGAACTCAGCAGAACCCGCAAGTGAAGCTTATATATGAAGAACCTTGTGGAGAAGACCCCAGAGTCGTTGTTATCACTAGAGGAGTCATTGTTATAGGAGAAGACAGATTGACCCAAGGAAAGACTATAGAAGACTCAAGAATCAGGAAAGCTGCAGAAAAGACCCAAAATTTTGATGCAAAGAAAGAAATACAAATGTTTGAGGAGGAAAGAAAAAAGTTCAAAGAATATCAAGTTTCTTCATCAAATGCATGACCAGAATTAAGAGAATACGGAATGCCTCAGGCATTTGATCAGTCTACTTCGCCAAAAGAAGGAAACGAGGTAAGCAAGCTCATGGAATTTTTATATACTTGCATTAAGTTGATTCAGGATGAAAGCATTGTACAATAATTACAAATTTTAATCAGACAGTATGAGATAGCAAAGGTAGACCCCTTACTAAATAGGGAAGTACACCAAATCGCTAAAAAGAGAAGGACAAATAAGGAATTACACTTGAATGCTCAAATAGTAGAATATGATATAGACTATGTGGTCCTCAACTTAGGGTTGGAGGTCAATGTCATGACGAAGCAAACCTGGGCACTAATGGGAAAACCCAAGCTGATTTATTCCCCTATAAGGCTTAGGATGGCTAATCAGCAAGTTGTAAGCCCCTTTGGTAGACTGGAGCATGTCCATGTGGACATCAACAAATTAAGAACGTTTTTATATGGTGAGGTAATTGAGATAGTTGATGATAGTTGTCCTTACCCTGTGTTGTTAGGAATTGATTGGGATTTCAATAATTCCACTGTGGTTGATTTAAAGAAAAGACGTATGGTGTTTGAAAGAGATGGCCTTAGGGTCATTGCACCTTTAGATCCAGATGAAGATCAGTGATACACATAACCTATCAGAGAAGAAGACCGCGCATATGAACTAGAAAACATGTACAAATTAACAGTGAGACAACAAGATTACATTAATCCTACAGCTGATGGAAACCTAAGATGGCGAAGTGACAGTGCATGTTCATCAGACTCAGAAGAAGCATTGGAGAACTGACAGAATAAAATGTATGAAGTATCTACAAGAATATGTGCTAGATTAAACAGAGAGGTTTGTTGGATTGGCACAATAGTAAGTAACCTGCCCACCTTTGATGGTTTGAATCCTTTAGAAACCTTCTTGTCGGACTTTAAAGAAAGTGTACCAATGCAACAAAGATTGTTGGCAATGGATGAGGCCCTGAATCAACCCCATCAAGATGGTGGGGAACACACAAAAACAACATTAAAGAATAGGTACAATGTCGTACCCTGATGACCGTACGGTTCTTAGCACAAGTAGAAGGCTGGGAAGTTAGGTACACAGGTCGAAGCTGCCCAAAGGACCATGTGCGAAGTTGCAAAGAAGCCTGGAGTAACATTCCTCAAGAGTAGTGGGTGCACAAATTCATTAACACGTTGGACACAACCCCTATCAACTGGTACCTTCAAGCAGAGTTGTGCCTCATCACTACGTATTGGGAAGGTATGACTCATAAATTTTTAACTATCTTCTTATTTGAAAGTCAATATCCTTCAGTAGATCAAGCATTGCAAATTTTAATATGGAAAGTATTCGAGGAGGCATCTAACCTCCATTTGGAGAAATAAGAGGACGAATGGACTGTGCCTCTCTAGAAACTGCAAGGTTGTTACAACATCAACGTTGACGAAGACGATGATCCAACAAAGGTGAACATCAAAGAAATAGAAGGCCAAAGATATGTGGAAGGACTAGGAGTTGATTTACCATTTATTGGACAACCAATCAAGATTAAAAAGTTCAATATTGGAACATAATAGACATTGAAGCTTGCAAACGTTGGAGATTATTGGGATGTTGCCACCATTGACAAGATTACAGAGTTACTGCATGAATATCAGGACTTGTTTCCAACCAAGTTCACTAATATGAAGGGCATTAAAGGGCCTATGGGAGAGATGAGGATCCCTTTGAAACCATATGCAAGACCAATCAAATAGAGACCCTACAGACTAAACCCTAAATATAAGGAGAAAGTGAAGATTGAGCTCGACAGAATGCTGGAAGCAGGAATTATAGAACCTGTCGAAGAATCAGAATGGAATAGCCCTATGGTGGTGAAAGACAAGAATACAGGAGAGATTAGGATTTGTGTAGATATTAGGAAGCTGAATGATTCCTGTTTTCTTGACCCCTTCCCTACACCATTCACTGACGAAGTGTTAGATAATGTGGGAGGCTAGGAGGTATACTCTTTTACAGATGGATTCTAAAGATACCATCAGATCTAGATTGCCAAGGAAGATCGCCATAAGACCACATTTGCAATAGAATGGGGATCCTACCAGTATACAGTGATGCCATTTGGATTAAATAATTCCCCAACCATCTTTTCCAAGGTGGTGGTAGAAGCATTCAAGGAGTTTCTGCATAAATTTATAGAAGCATATTTTGATGATTGGACTATTTTAGTTTATTAAAAAATTATATTGAATGTCTAAGGCTAATGTTGGAGAAATGCAGGCAGTGTCAAATTGCCTTGAATCTAAAGAAATGCATTTTCTTCTCACCATTTGGAGTGTTGTTAGGTCATATTGTATGCAAGTAGGGATTGTTGGTCGATCCATCTAAAATTTCCATTATAGTTGATCTACCCCCTCCTACTTCAGTCAAATAGTTGCGCATTTGTAACACCCTATTTCCCCCAGATTGTAAATATAACTGAACTGGCCAAGGACTATGGCAAAACTCCTAAGCATGAATATGTGATGTAAATGGACCTGCAGGAAGAGGTCAATGAATGTAAAATGATAGTTTGAATTTATTGCAGAGCTGCTGAGAGGGGATGTGCGGAAAAGAGACCACGATGGTGGTGGAGGGCACCTTGAAAAAGGGGCGTTAACTTCCACTGAGAATTTAATACCGTATTTGGACTCCACTGGCCCGGAGAACCAAAAGCGGCTCGCTAGCCCTGAAATAAATGCCTTGCAGGCTGGTAGGTTGATGGCTTGATGAGGGATGGGGAGGTGAACCGCCTATCCGTAGAGCCATCATGACTGACTAGCGTGAGGGTAATCGTGCCACACGCAACCTCGCGAGAGGATAAGGCGTATGGCTGGAACGATTGACGAGGGCAGACGTGAGGGGAACTCTGGCAATTTTACGCAGAGTGAGTGATCGCAGAGAGGGAGGATTGCAACCTTCGCTCCTGGACACTGGCAGACAGAGAGACGCAGGTCTCAGGACATCGTGGTCTTTGCTCGGGGGTGGCTAGTGGTAAATCCAGTAGGAGTCGCTACGCCTACGGTTGGGTGGAAATGAGCACCCCTCTCAGCAGTCGCGTCTATTGCTGAACTTACTTCTGATAAGTGTTTTGCTCATAATGCATCTAAAATATATATGCTATCACATGTGTTCATAGACTTGTGGAATTGTACATGGTTTCCTGTGAAGAAATGTCTGTGTATTAATTGATGATAAGGAGTATATATTAGCTCATAGAACTGTGAAATTGTAAAGGATTGCAGCATGAGAGTGATTGCGTTATGTTTGACATGAATAAGTTGATATATGCTTATCACAAAGGATATCATGCATGAATTACGTCAATAAACTGAAGCTAACCATGCCCAGCGGCTCTCGGAAAGTTGTCTTCCTTTACCTTCTCCCGTGAATGACCCGGTAAGGATCTCGTCACAGAGATTCCCTCCGTGGAAAGGTTCACCCGGAACCCAGAATAAGGATTCGAGCGCATAGGCCTTATTAACCCTTTACGAGGAGGAATGATCCTATGTAGGTCCCATGATAATAGTGTTATGCCACAAATAAGTTGACGGGTGAGATCTCGTCGGAGTGAACCATAGTCATTCACAACCATTATATTGATGAAAGTAACACAGGCGACCTTCACGCTTTGAGAGTTGTTGGAGGTTGAACACCGGAAGAACGTGAGAAGTCTCTGAAGGAGTCTGAGAGGGACAAAATCTCAGGAGGGGCAGTTCCTTGTAAGCATCTCCGGAACAGGCCTGGGAGAGTTTTCGAACCAAAGAAAAGCTTAGAAGTTGGAGGATTCTCAAATGGAAGAGAATCGACGGCGGGTGACTCCAGTGAAATTTTGCGAAATCCCGAGGACCGTCCGATCGTGGAGGAGTTGCGCGGGAGATAACCCGTGAGTTCAGGTGTGGAGAACCAATGTCCATCAGACTTCGGGGTTTCAGAGTTCGAGGATTGATAAGGTGAGAGTTCTACACCTCGTGAAATCACGAGTCGCGATTCCCCGACTCGAACTGAACCGTCGATCGGGACAGGGACACGTGGCATCAGATCCCGGATATCGGGGTTCAGTGTTCAGCGTTTCCAGAGGTAAGGGTCTCATACTCTTTGAAATCGTGACCGGCGATTTCCCGAATTAACGGGAGCCGTCGATCATCGGAGGGACACGTGGCGAAGGATCCTGAGGAGTCGGGATTCGAGGTTTGGCAAGGTCTATGACCTTGTGCACCAGGAATCACGATTTCCCGATAGCCGAGTGGAGGACAGGTGGCATCGGACTTCGGGGTTTCGGCATTCAGAGAATTGGGGTTCTCGACGTCAAAGAGTCATGCATCGCGGATTCGCAATCCGCGAAATCCCGAAGTGATGTGGCGTGTGGGACCGCGATCGCCGGTGGAATACAGGTGGAAGCATATCGGGGTTCGGGGTTCGGGGATTCACCATGTAAGTGAATCATGACATTTCATGCGTCGATTTCCCGATAGGGAAATCTCCGATAGAGGAAAGTGTTGACCCGTTGACCATCGGGGATTGGGGATTTGTTGTGTATGTGAATTGTGTTCGCGTTAATCGCGATATCCCGACCTTTTTTAAGAGGGAAATAACCGATGGGTAGCTATAGGGCTGCGGACGTATGGTAGCAGGTCCTATGGATCCGGGAGCTGAACCAAGAGAGCTAATGCGTAGGGAGCGCATCGGAATTCGGGGAAAAGCGAGTCTTAGGGGTGGATGAATCTTAATCCTAGAAACCCCGAATTCCGATATAGAACCAGGGATTGGCATTTCGCTAATGCAAAGGTTATGGAAATCTCTCATGTATGGGAGATAATTCCCATAATTTTTTTTAATTATGGTAGTGGGGTTGTTACAAAGTGGTATCAGAGCATGGTTACAACACTCGGCCTGATTGGGATCATGCACGAGTCGTTTATAAACCTTGTTCGAAACACTCCTATGAGGAGTAATTCCCTGACTTAACTATCTTATCCAGGATTAAAAACTTGGAATATGAACACCCGACTGTGTGTGCATGTGAAATAATTATGAAATTATGCACAGATTATCAAATGTATTTAACTCTTGACTAATATCCAATGTTTGTTTTTTCACTCAAGCGGACGACCAACCGCGGGAATCTACAAACGTAGAGTATGGTGACTCACCAAGAGGTGGGAGAAGGCTCCCACAATAGAGACGAGGAGTCTGATGAAAGAAGAGCAATAGGAACCCCTACAGACTTAGCTGA
>ML786916.1:298608-314360 GCA_009831015.1 Picea engelmannii | reverse complement strand
TTATTGCAGAGCTGCTGAGAGGGGATGTGCGGAAAAGAGACCACGATGGTGGTGGAGGGCACCTTGAAAAAGGGGCGTTAACTTCCACTGAGAACTTAATACCGTATTTGGACTCCACTGGCCCGGAGAACCAAAAGCGGCTCACTAGCCTTGAAATAAATGCCTTGCAGGCTGGTAGGTTGATGGCTTGATGAGGGATGGGGAGGTGAACCACCTATCCGTAGAGCCATCATGACTGACCAGCGTGAGGGTAATCGTGCCACACACAACCTCGCGAGAGGATAAGGCGTATGGCTGGAACGATTGACGAGGGCAGACGCGAGGGGAACTCTGGCAATTTTACGCAGAGTGAGTGATCGCAAAGAGGGAGGATTGCAACCTTCGCTCCTGGACACTGGTAGACAGAGAGACGCAGGTCTCAGGACATCATGGTCTTCACTTGGGGGTGGCTAGTGGTAAATCCAGTAGGAGTCGCTACGCCTACGGTTGGGTGGAAACAAGCACCCCTCTCAGCAGTCGCGTCCATTGCTGAACTTACTTCTGATAAGTGTTTTGCTCATAATGCATCTGAAATATATATGTTGTCACATGTGTTCATAGACTTCTGGAATTGTACATGGTTCCCTGTGAAGAAATGTCTGTGTATTAATTGATGATAAGGAGTAGATATTAGCTCATAGAACTGTGAAATTGTAAAGGATTGCAACATGAGAGTGATTGCGTTATGTTTGACATGAATAAGTTGATATATTCTTATCACAAAGGATATCATGCACGAATTACATCAATAAACTGAAGCTAACCATGCCCAGTGGCTCTCGGAAAGTTGTCTTCCTATACATGCTCCCGTGAATGACCCGGTAAGGATCTCGTCACAGAGATTCCCTCCGTGGAAAGGTTCACCCGGAACCCAGAATAAGGATTCGAGCGCATAGGCCTTATTAACCCTTTACGAGGAGGAACGATCCTATGTAGGTCCCATGATAATAGTGTTATGCCACAAATAAGTTGACGGGTGAGATCTCGTCGGAGTGAACCATAGTCATTCACAACCATTAGATTGATGAAAGTAACGCAGGCGACCTTCACGCTTTGAGAGTTGTTGGAGGTTGAACATCGGAAGAACGTGAGAAGTCTCTGAAGGAGTCTGAGAGGGACAAAATCTCAGGAGGGGCAGTTCCTTGTAAGCATCTCCAGAACAGGCCTGGGAGAGTTTTCGAACCAAAGACTCCAGTGAAATTTCGCGAAATCCCGAGGACCGTCCGATCGTGGAGGAGTTGCACGGGAGATAACCCGTGAGTTCAGGTGTGGAGAACCAATGTCCATCGGACTTCGGGGTTTCGGTGTTCGAGGATTGATAAGGTGAGAGTTCTACACCTCGTAAAATCGCGAGTCGCGATTCCCCGACTCGAACTAAACCGTCGATCGGGACAGGGACACGTGGCATCAGATCCCGGATATTGGGGTTCGGCGTTCGGCGTTTCCGGAGGTAAGGGTCTCATACTCTTTGAAATCACGACCGGCGATTTCCCGAATTAACGGGAGGCGTCGATCATCGGAGGGACACGTGGCGAAGGATCCTGAGGAGTCGGGATTCGGGGTTTGGCAAGGTCTGTGACCTTGTGTACCAGGAACCGCGATTTCTCGAATCGCGATTTCTTGATAGCCGAGTGGAGGACAGGTGGCATCGGACTTCGGGGTTTCGGCGTTCAGAGAATCGGGGTTCTCAACGTCAAAGATTCATGCATCGCGGATTCGCAATCCGCGAAATCCCGAAGTGACGTGGCGTGTGGGATTGCGATCGCCGGTGGAATACAGGTGGAAGCATATCGGGGTTCGGGGTTCGGGGTTCGGGGATTCACCGTGTAAGTGAATCATGACATTTCATGCGTCGATTTCCCGATAGGGAAAGCTCCGATAGAGGAAAGTGTTGACCCGTTGACCATCGGGGATCGGGGATTTGTTGTGTATGTGAATTGTGTTCGCGTTAATCGCGAACTCCCGAATCGCGATATCCCGACCTTTTTTAAGAGGGAAATAATCGATGGGTAGCTATAGGGCTGCGGACGTATGGTAGCAGGTCATGTGGATCCGGGAGCTGAACCAAGAGAGCTAATGCGTAGGGAGCGCATCAGAATTCGGGGAAAAGCGAGTCTTAGGGGTGGATGAATCTTAATCCTAGAAACCCCGAATTCCGATATAGAACCAGGGATTGGCATTTCACTAATGCAAAGGTTATGGAAATCTCTCATGTATGGGAGATAATTCCCAGAATTTTTTTTAATTATGGTAGTGGGGTTGTTACAGCATTGCACTGGAACATACTGGATACTATAGGAAGTTCATTAAAGGATATGCCCAGATTACAACACCCATGGAGAATATTTTGAAGAAAGACCGTCAGTTTAGTTGGAATGAAGTGTGTTAGTAGAGCTTCAACACACTGAAACAGAAAATGGTTACTGTGCCTATTTTGGTTTTCCTGGATTGGAGCAAGGCATTTCATGTGCATTTCGATTCATCTTATATTGCTTTAGGATCAGTGTTAGCACAACCTTAGGAAGGATATATTGACCACCCATTATCCTTTTCCAACAGGAAGCTATCAAATGTTGAGATCAATTACACCACTACTGAGCGAGAGGGGTTAGCCATGGTGTATGCGCTACAGAAATTTCGCCACTACTTGTTGGGAGGACACTTTAAAATGTTTACTGATCACTCTGTGCTGAAACACCTAGTCAACAAGTCAGTGTTGGGGGGGAGAATATGAAAATGGCTTCTGTTATTTCAGGAATATGACTTTGAGATCATAGTAAAACTAGGAAGAATGAACAAAGGTTCTTAGAGTTGTCCTTTGGTGACCTACCTTACATAGGGATGCTAAAGATTATTCCAGAGCCTGCGATGTATGCCAAAGAGTTGGGAAACCATCTAGAAGATACGAAATTCCATTAGCACCGCAGTTGACCCTACAATCATTTGAGAAATGGGCCATTAACTTCGCTGGACCTATAAACCCACCAGGAAAGCGCACAGGAGCCAGGTACATAATTATTGCAACAGAGTACTTGACTAGATGGGCTGAAGCAAGAGTAGTTAAGGGTTGTAGTGAAACTACAGTTACACACTTCATATTTGATGACATCATAACCAGGTTTGGATGCCCAAAGATACTTATGATTGATCAAGGCACACATTTTATAAATAAAATAGTTGAAGCCCTGACCGAGGAATTTGCAGTACATCACTAGAAGAGCACGACTTACCATCCATAAGAAAATGGGACAATATAAGCATTCAACAAGATCTTGGAGATATCACTAATGAATATTTGCAGTGTGAATAGGGATGATTGGGATTTAAGAGTACCAGCAATACTATGGGCTTATAGAACCACTTGCAAGAAGCTAACAATGCAGACCCCTTTTAAGTTGGTGTATGGTCTTGAAGCCGTTGTCCCAATGGAATATTTTATACCAAGCCTAAGAATTTCTACCTTCAAAGATATGGATGACACTGGCGTTGTTCGAGAAATGATTGCATAGTTGGTCGAACTCAAAGAAGACAGATTTATGGCAGGATTCCATCATCAAGTATAGAAGGAAAGAGAGAAGGCCTATCATGACAGGCACATAAAGAAGAAGGCATTTGAACAAGGTGATCTAGTACTGGTATATGACAGTAAGTTCATAAAACATCCTGGGAATTTTAAAATGCATTGGCTTGGGCCATATGAGATCGCCTATGTTACAGAATGAGGAGTTGAGCAGTTGAATACTTTGAAGGGAGAATGGAAGGAAGGATTAGTCAATGGGAGCCGGTTGAAATTGTACTATGAAGACCAAATACCCTACAGCTCTCAGTGACAGCATAAGGAAAAGGGTCTAGGTACCAGGTGTAGTTGAAACTGGGTACCAGACACAGAAAAGGTAGTCTACACAAGGAAGGAGATGAGGCATAGAGCAGAAATCAAAGGTTGCACTACACAGTCTGAATTCAAAGTAAAACAGAAGGATCAGATCTGAAGTGCCTCGGGACAAGTCATAGGTGAGTGTTGGGGGCCTATTGGCCCTTGGTTATGAAAGAAAGAGAATATCAAGGAAGAAAATGAAAAATTTGAACTACGCAGAAGACACAATGACTGTTACTGGGTCGAAGTGAGAAAAAGAGCAGAAAAGATGGAGTGAAGTAAAAGGAAGAAATTCGTTGGATGAGGAGATCGAGGATGAAAAATCAGAAAGGAAGAAGGATCGTGGACAACTCAGCAAGCGGAAAAATCCACCGTTGGATGCTTTGGAGCACCGCATGAGAAGGACGAAAAGACGGGCTGGCAAAGCCCTGAAAACTCGGGTCAAAACTCGGGTCAAGTTGATCTAGGGTTTTGGTATCTAGGATTTTGACACCTAGGTTTTGACCTAAGGATGTCGGTAAGATATTGTAATGTATAAATAAGAATCTACATGAGGGAAGAGGGAGGTTCTAGTTGTTGTTGTCGATGTTATGATTATTGTTGTGTAAAAGAGAAGTGTTAAGTGTGAGAGCCTTCTGGTATTGTGAGATCTTTAGCTGGGTGTGAAGATCAACCCTGCAGCTGGGTGCACAGGGAGGGAAGAGATAGAGAGGAGAAGAGAGAATATCTACTAGCTAAGAGTGCATACAAGAATGGTATGCTTCATCTTAATACATTATAAAGCATAGTTCTGCGGACATAGCCCTAGAGAGAGGGTGAACCACGTATATCTTGTGTTGTGTGTGATTGATGCTCTGTTATTTGTCATTTAGTATGTTGTTATAATGATAATGTGTTAGATATGAGATATAACTTGTGCAGTAGAATATAAGAGGTTAAAGAATACTAGATTATTGTGTGTTGATCACTTTGAACCCACTTTATATTCCTTCTTGTTGTAGACACCTCTGTCCTACAACCCCCACATAGCTGCTTCGGCTGAGACTACATCTACCTCATAGGTGTTGCCGAAAGGGCTAGTAGCTAGGGCTTGTTGGTGCTCTCTTGGATTTGAACCTTGGGTCAGCCCCTGTTCCAACACTATCCATAGGTAGTCGCCATGGTAACATGATAACATGAGCTTAACACATGCATTAACCTCCTGGTGCCTTAGAAAATGTGGAATCTCCATCACATTCAAGAGGGTAGATTGTGTGAGGTTCATATTCCATGGCTTGGGGATTATTTTCAAGTTCTTCCCCTTTGTCTTGGTCAAAAACTTGTAAGGAGCGAGCATGTTGTAGTTATTGCGGTACCTTATGTTGAAGTCGCTAAATTTTAGTGTCGCAATCTTATCTTACTGTGTTCTAACTGCACATATCCACTTCGGGAGGTACGTAGTAACCAGGGTGTAATCAAAGTCTCTTGGGACACTTTCACAACCCACCACGCCAACTAAAGGTAGGATGTAGTCTGGCAGAATAATCGGCACTAACTTTGTGTTCACCAATTCATCTTGGTGCTTGGTTCTTTTTTCGGTTGCATCTCGGGATGGTCCATATCCGTGAGAGATTGATGGGGAGGCTTGCACTCCTCGCATCGATGAAGCTTGAAATTTTGTGGACATCATTCTCTCAGCCATCAAATTGATTATAACTTCTTTGACAACTTTCTCTGCGGCGTTGAGTTCATCCGACATGCACGCTCATGATCGAATAACTCAGGTCGATGAATGAATGCTCAATGCAATAGAACAGGTATCGATCTCACTAAACCTAGTGTGGTAGAAATGAGTTCTCTTGTTATCTCAAATACAATTCGCAAAAGTGTTCTCGATGCAAAAGTTGACGGAATAAGTAGACAGCGAGGTAACGGATATTTCCAATGAGCAAGAAGCCTTCATCAATGTAGTTATGTTCATTACGGCATGGTCCCAACGGTCCGATGGAGAGATTTCTGGCCATAACTGTTGTTCTAACCGTTCGGGAGAATCGATCTAATGGTCATAATGCCTCCAATGGTTATATTTCTTCGCCATGGAAAAGTCCCATGTTTTGTTGTTTTGATATCTCGGCGAAGTTCCAGTTTTGCAAACCTTCCTTCTACGAAGTCCCCTCTGGAACATTCTATAACTTTTCCCTCTTCTTACTGAGCTTTCTAGCCTTCTGTAATCTTTGTCTCTGTATTTCTTTTTCCATTCTGATTCTTATCTCCTTTTGGAATAGTAACTTTGCACTGTTGGGATTCTTTCATAGGGTTAGTGAGTAATACTTCTTCTTTGTCTGGGGTAGGTGCTCAACTCTTCTGTGAGTCTTCTTGTGTTCTCTTAACTTTGACATCCAAGTTTTGGGTCCTAGATAGCTTTGATCTATTCTCTTGTTCTACAATCAAGTGTGCTATCCTCCTATGTAAATTTGTTAAACCTACACAGAATGGATCTAGCTAAATAATAATACACACATTTGCAGAGAGAATTGGAGAAAGAAGAAGAAGGAGAGAAACAATGGAAGAATTCTCATTAACTATATTCCACACTCAAAGAGTGAATAATTTACAATAGATATAGGATACATGAGTAACTAATGAGCCATAGTGGTGGTCTAGAGTGATATGGACACACACCATCAGTTACGGGAGTGAACTTCCACCTAGTCTAGTCTCTCAGGCAGTTACGGGAGTGAACTGCCACCTAGTTGAGTTAACTAGTCAACTAGTCTTCAGTTAACTGACTAAACAGAGAGTAGTGAGGAGTTAAATCATGGAATCAAGGGTAATGTTCCAGTCTAATGATGATCCCAAGGCAAGTTCTCATTATCTGGTGATGATCCCAATGTCGCATGGTGATAAAACCAATGCAACATCTAAACTCAACTCAACTAGTCAAACTGAAATGTCCACTGAAAGAGAATATTCTCGAGGTGGAATATTCTTTCCTAAAATATAAGAGACTGGATAATGATTAATTATGACTAATGAACAAGGAAAAACCTTAGGAAAAATAAATCCTAGGTGTGTGTGAAATAACTCCAACACCCCCCCTAAACATCACTATGGTAAAAATAAAGAATGGGTCCTGGCAACGAGGCCATGTTAGGTACCCAAATAAAAAATATACACTAAAATAAATGAAGAAAGAGGGAAAACCTCATGGGAAAAACCCCCCCTCAAATTACAATGCATAAAAAAAAAAATGAGAAGGAACAAAAAGCAGTTGCTAAGCAACTGTGTCCTTCACTCCGGGAAGACCTTGCAACCGTGCAAGTTTGTGCCCGTTGAAGATTTTTTTGAAGATGTAGATGTATGCACAAATCTGATGAAGTATATGCACCATTGAGATGTCCACACATGTCCACTTTATCTTCTTGTAATGAATAATATCCAAATAAAGTTTGGATGAAATTTTGAAAACCATGTGGCCGTTTCTGGAAAAACACTGAAATTTTGTTGATTTTAAAATGATCATAACTTCACTTCCCAGACTCCGTTTCAAACAATTTGTTTTTTTGAAATTGGATATTTTCCCGATAGGAATTTAAATATCTCATTTGTTTCTGCAAATTGTGCTAAGAAAATATCCGAATCAAGTCTGATGTGAGAGGCTGTCTTTTTGTCTCCTGAGATGCATGCATTGCGCATGGAAAAGTGTCTTCTTGTGACTCCTAAAATCCATGCCATATATCTTCCACATGAATTTCAGAAAAAAAAAATATATATAAAATGGAGTAGACATCATCTTAAATTATTGGAATACAAATTTTTGCAAATACTTGTGTAGAAGACTCTTCAGAATAAGAGCCTTGATCTTCTGATGGTTTCTCTTCTGGCTCTATCTTTCCAATCCCCTGCATGGAATCTTCACAATCTTCTTTATTCCCAAATAGAACCTCCAATCCGGTCCATAATTAACTTGGAGTGAATTCTTTTGAGTCATCATATACTTGATGGAGAATTTCAAGAGAAATAAAATAGAGGATACATCTTATGGCCATATCTTGTCTATTGAGAGAATCATTTTTCTCGTTGGCAGAATCAAGCTCTACTTCCATTGCCATAGTTATTTGGTACAATCCTCTGCATCTAAGAATAAGAAGAATTTTTGGCTTCCATTCCAAATAGTTATGAAGTGTGAGAAGTATTTCTGGCAAATAATCCATCTTTTTGTTGTTTTCAATCTTTTGTACCTACAAAAAAATTTTGGTGTAGCTTTTTCTTATCATTTTGTTGGCTCTAATACCATTTAAATGTGTTGAACCTGCACAGAATAGATCTAGCTAAACAATAATACACACATTTGTAGAGAGAATTGGAGAAAGAAGAAGAAGGAGAGAAAGAATGGAATAATTATCATTAATTGTATTCCACACTCAAAGAGTGAATAATTTACAATAGATATAGGATACGTGCAGATAATGACTAGTTATGAATAGAAAAAAAGGAATAAAATTAGGAAAAATAAATCCTAGGTGTGTGTAAAGTAACTCCAACATCCTAGTCATGAAATCTTTTAATTCTTGGTTTTTCTGTTCTAGGTCTTCCTCTTCTTTTCTTTTGGTCTGATCCTTCTCAATCTAGGTTTTTCCTAGTAACATAGTAAATGGGGCGTTCCTCTCAATGAGTTTAACAACCTCAAAATCTTCCTCTGTCAAAGTTCTAGGAGCACTCATAGATATCTGGGTGAGTCTTCCACATAGGGTTATCATATTTCCTTTGAATAATTCTATTCCTCCTCATGAAGGAATCAGGGCAGGCTTTCCTAAAATTTCCCAAGTTCTTTCTGTCATGATATTCACCTGTGTTTCTTCATATAGAATAGAGTCAATGCTGAAGTCTCCTATTCTTGTTTCTATGCATTCTTTTTCCTTGAAGATCTCTGATAAGTTGATATTTTTGGCATCAATCAGGGTTTCTTTCATTTGTAGAAATACATTCTATGATTCTTTCTAGGGTTCTGTCATGGTATTATTTTCTTGATCTTCCTCAGGGTTTTCTTGTCTCATATTCATTCTTTCAACCTTAGCAATCATTCTAGGGAAATCCAAAACTTCATGGTCCATAGATTTACAACAAAGACAACTAGGTCTTCTACCAGGGAAATCCTTAGCAAGATAGCTTGGTCTTATGCAACTATAACAAAGGGTTAGCCCTCTTTTTATTTTAAATGATCCCCAACCTTTCCTGTAATGGAAACTAGTATTGTTAGGAAAATATTCCTACGGACTAGCAAATAGAGTTCAGACTTTGCATGCAGATATGACCGAATAGAAATTACTTTCTACCTTCATCCCTAGATTTAAATCCCCTTTTATTAGTAAATGCATGGAAAGATCAACCTACCTCGTTCCCAGTGTTTGATGTCGATCCTCCGTTGTTCTTGATTACTTGTTCGCAATACTCCTTCCAAAGTTGACCTACATCCAAGACAAGCAACAACTATGCATGCACACTACTTATATACTAACGGGTTAGAAATCCAAACATATACTAATCAAACTGTAAAAAGTTCATGAATTGGGATGGGAAAAACATTCTCTTTATTACTTAGAATGAGTCAACTTACAAAAGCTGAGACTGGCCACCACTCCTTGAACCTGATCCTGGGCTCCTCTTCTTCTGTCCTTCAACTGCTTTGCTTTGAATCTCCTTTGGCACAAGGAAAGGCTAAAGGGTTGGGACAATGGGAATACGTAAATGGGCAGAGTTTCTTTACTATATTTTTCCTCTCTCCAAATGAGACCCCTACCCCTTCTTTTATAGGCTAGAAGGAGCTAGGTATTTGGAGGAACCCTCGGCCATGCATGGCTGGGAGTTTCAGTTAACTCACCCATAGCTTTTGTGCTTCGTCGACAACTTTCCTTTTTTTCGTGCTTTTGTCGATCCATGCGGGTTGTTTTGGGTCAACCAGTGTGTACACGAATGCAGTAATGGATTAGGGCACGTGGGCCTTTATAAAAGAGGATTTTCAGAGAGTTGTTCAGCAGTGCTTTGGCAAAGAAAGGATATGAGATGGCCTGATGCCAGGTAAGCATGTGTGGTGCAATTTAGGGTTATAACAGATTGCCCCTAATGTGTGAGGTCAGAAGAGCATCTGATGGCCGAAATACATTACCAATCTTTACTGATGTGCCAAACGATTGAGCCCAAGGACCAGGAATCGGGAGATGTCATCTGCAAAATAACAAATGTCTCACCGAGGCGAGCATACCCATGCTTGGGACAAAATAGAATCATGTCTACCAATCAAATACATTGTAGATCCATGTCAAATAACTATAAAGAGTAGCCATGAACAATACACAGTGGAGCTACATCTTGAAATCAAAAAGATATACATATAGAGTATCCATCTTCTAGAAGTTGATTCGGCCTGATGGTTAGAGATGAGATCTTCAGAGCTCGAGCAACAACTTCAAAATCTTCAAAACTCGGGTAGGAGTGTAATATGAGTGTATGACTGCACTACCCAGAGGTTTTCGACGACTCGTCAGTCATGGACTTGATAATCTTGATGATCAGATGGAAGGCTTCAATGATTTCGAACAAGGATTTGATTGGGTGTTCAGGATGGCCAGGCATGAGGACAAGAGACATATTGCAGAGGGGCCAACTTAGGATTGGTGACAAAATTCCCTTGGATAATAGCACGACAAATGATGAGACTCAGGGAGCATGGCATTAATCATAAGTCTACGAAGCAAGAGGCAACGCAAACTCTCCATATGCTTGGAAGGATAACCAAACGGTTGTGGACACAACTCTATATATCGAGAAAAGATTCCTAAGGTTGTACTACATCCCATAGTCTGATGAACAAACTGACATATGTTCTTTATCCAAGGGCGACTCATTATGCTACCAATAAAGAAAATACTTTTCCCTTCCTCTTTTTGGGGTATATTTGATTTTTTTGTTCTTTTCAATAATTGTGGAAAAAGAATAAAGGAATATTACATTACAAGGGAGGAACAAGTGTTGCAAACATACAAGCTCAAGGCACAAGGACAAGAATGATGTTCTAGTAGAATGATACTTGGGAAAAATCCTCTGGGGGCCAAAGGTGTTAAGACGCAGAAGGAAACTGTTACAAGGCTAGCATATAAGGTATGCAAACGCGGTTAACAAAACACACAATGGTAACGTCCTTCGATGTAAGTTTAATGAGCCTAAAGAAGGTAAGCTCAGTGGTTTTTCATATTTAGAGAGTCTGAAAAAACATAAAAGGAGACTCCATTGGGGTACCTTTTTCGAATATAGTCTAGTCGGTTCGAAAAAGGGGTAAATGAGCACCGATAAGACGTCGATTCAAAACCATTTTAATGAGTGTGATAAGGACAAGATCACTTAGCCATTTTTTCATTTCTAAGGAGTCTGAAAAAATCTTAACTATGGACTCTGTCAAGAATATTCTTCTGGATCAATTTAACGAGTGTGAAAGAATAAGGTCACTCAGCAATATTTTCAATTTTAGGGAGTCTGAAAAGAGCTTAACTATGGACTCCGTGGGGGTTTCTTTTCCGTAAGTTTAGTCCCTCAGGCTCAAAAAAGGGATAAAATTATACCTAAGAGTACTCTTCTAAAGAACGGAAGTTCCATAGAGTATACCTTTGTTCGTACAGTTGACCGTCCGGACCGAAAAAGGGGTAAACTACCACCAGACAGACGTGACTTCAAATTTCAGTTTAACGAGCATGAAAGGCCACAAGATCGCTCGACAATCTTTTCATGTTTAGAGGGTCTGAAAAGGGCTTAAAAGGAGACCCATTGTTTTTTGGGAGTCTTGAGGGTGAGATCAAGAGCGAAGAAGAATCATGCAAATGAGGCTCAAACTCATATTCAGGAAAGATTATAAGGACTCCCAATCCTACAGTGTTTTAGAGACGACATGGACACCATAATGCAACCAGGACCTACCTAGGGCATCCATGTTCTGGTAATCTCTACCGCCAAGTTACAACACTTCTAAAGTAGATATGACAGTTCTGTGTCACAACCTGATGGGATCAATCCTATGGAAGAGGAAAAAGACAATGAGACACAAAATTTGGGGTAATAACCTAACCTATATTCTCAAGTTGATTGTTGGAAAAAATTTCATGGACCGTCAAAATTTCCTCAAAACTCAAAAAAAGTGTCCCAATACCCGGTCAAATCCCTCCCATATAACACCTGAATCACTCTAAATGGTTTTTGGTATAAAGAAACTGATAAGGGAGGCCAAAAAAGTGACAAAAGGAGGCCAAAAAGTCTATAAATAGAAGTTGGCAGCTCATTATCACCATTGTTGATTTGGAAATTGACTCTGGAGCCAAAAGACCCCCTTTGATAAAAATGGTGATTCTGGGAGCTACAATGGACGAAATGAACTTCCGCTTGAACCAAGTAAGTACAAACTCCCCTATCTAGCTATTCAATTCTTTAATTTTTCTTTTTATTTCATTTTTTGGGTGGGCATCGACCTTTAAAAGGTCGGTCCTAGGTCCACGCAGGCTATCTCTGGACAGGTCGTGTGTACACTCGGGCAGAGTAAAGCCTGCCCACGTGTACACGTGACTGTCACCTAGAAAGCACACGTGGACCCCATTTTATAGACAAAAATAACTAAAGAGCAGTCACTGACCCTCCTGAACTTGGTTGTTTTGGCAGGATGTATGTCCACTGGAGGGAAAGGGAGCATGAAGCAATTAGTGAGTTGGTTGTGGGAGATTTGAATGTCATGGCCGCATTGATGCAATGTGGTTTGCTTAATTTCTTCTTATGTCCATTTATGTGAGTGAAACCGAGGCTAATGAATGCCTTGGTTGACTATTGGCACCCTGATGTAGAGGTCTTCATGTTAGAGTGGCAATCACTGGTGCCCACCATCGAGGATATCTACTTTTTTACTGGCCTCTCAAGGAGAGGGGAATCAGTCAATTTCAGGACGTTTCCAGCGGGGCCGCTTAACATAGTGGACTTGATAGCCCTGCACTGTGAGGCTGGGACAAACCGTTTGAGCTCCCAGGTGCCCATAAGTAAGATCACTGACCTATCGCTGCAAGTGATATTATTGCTTATTGGGCATATTACCGGTTTAGCAGTCTTACATCAGGCGTCTCGTGCACAGATGAACTGTGCTATCCAGTGCTTGAATGCAATTTTTTTTTACTGGAGTACCACACTACTAGAGTGTATGAAGAGGTAATTGATAGATTGCTGACTGCAGACACAAAGGAACTTCAGGTTCGGGATGATTTTTTGTTCATTCTTCTTTGAGAGAGTTCAGATATTTAGTCCTCGGGAAGTGGTATGAGGACATTAGGCCTCTTTTCCAGCTATATGTAGATGGGCAGTATTACTGCCGTGACAGGGTGGTGGAAGGACCAATGAGTCTTTTGATGATGAATTTTTTGCGTGGCTGTCACGGCAGATCCCTATGATCAAGGATTACCCATATGCAGGGATAGACTTTTCTAGAGATCTTGAGATACCCGTGCCTCCTGGTGAGGAGCGAGGGGAGATGGGTAAGTCTCCACCTTTGTAGTTTTTTTTGTTGTATATGTAATTTTTATGTCATTTTTGTTATATATATCATTTTTTTTATATGCCAGAGTATTTGATGGATATACATTTGTTGCATGAATATGTGGGACCAGTGCGACCTATCGATTATGCACGGAACAAGCGTCATCCTCGGCCAGAAGCCGTTGCTACCATTTTCAGGGGACCAGCAGTAGTAGGAAACCTCCTAGCCAGGGAGGCTGAGAGGGTACTTAGACAAGTTGAGCCGAACTTTACAGCACTCACTCGCACAGTCCCGATGGCAAAGATAGAGGACCTGCCACCATCCATGTAGCCTCATGTAGTGGGGGCACCTCGGACATGGGTCCAATTGTTTAGGCATTTATCCCATGATGTGGACTATTATAACAAGGCCCATAGGCCCTGAACCTATTTAGACTTTTTACGTGCCACAAGCACTACTTGTATATATTTTTTGAGGGCATAAGCCCCGTGACTCGTTATTGGTCCTATTTTTGAGGTGCTTACGTCCATCTCTGTACTTTGGTTACTTTATGATGTTATATATGCTTTTTTGATCTTTTGTGTCTTATGGATTACGTGTGCAAAAATGTATTTACAGGGTTATGTCAATTTTCTTTCATATGTGTGCAAGATGCCAATCTAAAATTTGATTAGCTAGAGTATCTGTAATTTGGTTTAATCTCCTAGGAACATGAAAATATGTAATATAATCAAAGTTTTGTTCTAAGAGAAGTACCCTAAGGAATCGTAAGTGTAAGGTTGGATCATGAATCCGGTATACTCTGTTTAGCTGAGACACAACCAGTTGAGCGTCGAGATAGACTCGGAGATGAGAGATACCCAATGACAAGGCATCATGAAGCAACTCAATAACTGCACTATACTCGACGACATTATTCGTGGTGTCACCTAAGCATATACCTATGGAAGATAACAACTGGACCTGAGGTGTAAAAATTACCCAAGCTGCAGAGGCAAACCTCCGAGTGTGTTGACTAGCACCATCTGCATACCCAATGAACACTTCAGAATCACTTGACATATGCCAAATTGATGAAAGATAACATCAATGACACATTCATAATATTTAAAAGAAACTAAAAAGTAATAGTACAAAGACTATATGTTATCACTGAAATTTCGTCCGCACATGGCGACAAGAACTCCGCATCGTCAAAACAGGACTGGAGTCATTCATGGCACATGATTAATTCCAAAGCATTGCAAAAAGGGTCAAAAACTATACAAAATGACCAAAAAATTGAAGGGCGCTTTACAGAATCTGAGTTCGCACGTGCATGCGCGTAACAACAACGTATAATGCGCACATCAACGCACAATGCGCGGCTGTTGGGCAAAAAACCCGCGCGCCTGCTAAACATCGCATTTATTGAAATTGGTTGGCCTCCCAACCACTAATGGATCAGCTCCCAAGTTGATTTGACACCAAATTCGAGCTCAATCCTCATGGTGGGCTAGTCAAAGACCTAATTGAGCCCTAAAGAGCCCCTTTTCACATTCCAAAGAGGTCACATAATAACCCAATGCTAGGCTATAAAAAGCCATGAATAACCACCATTTTCTCAAGGAATTCTTTGTATTGTTATGCTGCTAATATTTCTAAGGACTCATTCTTTGGCAATAAACATCATAAGCTGCATTTCATAGGGCTTTCCACCTCTCACTTGAGTGGATAAGCTTGGAGTTCTTTCACCCACATTTTCACCTTTTCTTTGCAAGGGAAGCAAGCTTGTGAGGGCCTCAAGAGCCTTCCATTGGTGAAAGAAGGGACCCAAGTCCCCTTTCTTCTTTGTGCCTTTGGATTTCATCAATAGATCAGCTTATACATTGGTGATATTGGTCCATTTGTACTTATTTTTCATTTGTTTTATATGCTAATAGTTTTTGTTTGTTTTAGTTTAATTCTAGTTTATAATTTTGTAGTGTTTCTTTCTAACCTTTCCTTTTACAGCTGTCATGCCTAGCAGAGCCCAACTAGGCATGTGTTGACGGGCGAAACAGTCCATCCGTCAACTGGAAGAGTGGAACCGGTCCGGGGTTGTCTAAATAACCCAAGCCGTTTGGTATGGACCACCCTAACGAGTTTAACGGCTCCGTTGGCCTCTCTAAGGTCTCGCAAGGAAACCAAAGAGAAAGTGATCTGAGCTAAATAATCTAAACTAAGGAAACTAGAAACTAATAAAAACTAACTAAAACAAACTAACTAATTAAATAAAAGAAATTAAACTAAAACTAAGGAAACTAATCTAACTACGAATTA
>ML786916.1:235786-273049 GCA_009831015.1 Picea engelmannii | reverse complement strand
TTGAAGGCCGAGGTCCAGTTGTTCTGTGCATCCCCCCTTGAGGCACCCACCTCTTGGATGGGATCCAGCCCGTGACCCATTTCTTAGGCTGAAAATCTAAATGTCGCGCTTGGACCGAGGTACCTAGTGACCAATTTTAGGAAATCTACCCAGGTGGCGGTTGTGGGCTACAATCGCACCTTGATTGGATTTTGTGTGGCTATTGGGAAGTATCGCCAGCTCTTTCGGGATATTGCCCCCTCTACCCCTCATTATAACCAGTTATTTCATCCTTCACTAGTGTCTCTTCCGGTGACTTCAGACCCCACTGTTGAGAGCTATTGGAAGGTCCAGTGCTATTTGAGAGGAAGGATGTTACGTCTTCTAGGACACGAGCATTTTCTTTCTTTTTGATTCCCCCACGCAGACAAAACCCTCTTACCCACATATATGTTTCTTTCTCATTTATGTATGATGCACATCTGATTACAGTTTGACTTTGATATATATATTGTGTAAATAGTCACAGCAAAGGCTCTTGTTTCTATATTTTCTCTCACCACTTGTTGCACACATTTCACACAATTAGTATGACATTATAGGGGAACCCCAGAACCCCCATCGTTCGCAACGCTTGCTCAACCTTCCTCCTATTTTAGGGGGAGTATCTGGTCGTACTCGATCATCGGTACCTCCTTCACACACTCCTGTGAGTGCTACCATATTAGGATCAGATTTTCTTGGATCTACATTACTTGGGTCCAATTCCCAAAGTCACACAGTCACTCGTTCTCCTTTGCACGGAAGCGGGAGACCCACTTCCTCTCAAGGAGGGAGCACCAACCCACCTAGTCCCCATCAAGGGTCAGGTTCACAACACACTATGGATGGAACTAACATTCCTACCCCACTACAGATGCGATACTTGGCCTCTCTCAACATACCGGATCTCACAAAACTTACCAATGATCCTATATTGCATGACGCCACATGGCCTGCAATGCTAACCAAACTTCCTTTAGACATACCAAAGTTTGAAGGAAAGGCAGGGGATGACCCCGCCAATCATGTCATGACCTTTCATCTATGGTGTTCTTCCAATAGCATCATGGAGGATTCCATTAGACTGCAATTATTTCAACGCACACTTACTGGCCCATCAGCCAAATGGTATGTTGAAGAAAAATCAGAGTCCCATACGACTTTTGAATCCTTGGCCAAAGCATTCTTAACTTTCTTCCAATTACCCATCCACCATGACAACGATCTTGAACTACTGTCTAATTTCAAACAGTCCTTAGCCACCCACATTGCTGACCACATTCATGAGTGGCGTAGGCGACGTAGTTTGTGTAAAGCAGAAACCACCAAACAACAATGTCTTGACTGGTTTCTTAGATCACTTGTCGCTCTCCTTGGTAAGGATGTAGCTTCTACCTTCCCACAATCTGAAGAAGAATCTATCAACAAGGCTCAACAATATGACCTCATTTATGCACAGTCGGGATACTTGTACACAGTACTTCCTGATCTTCCAAAACCTGTGCCATTTGGCCAGGACAAACCTGGGATGTCTCACTTAGCAGATGGACTAATAGGTGCCACCACACACCATGGTCCACAAACCCAACCACCACCGATGTATGGAAAACCTCAATACCCACCGGCATATGGGGGCACTCCTTATTTCCCCCCAACCCCTTATCAATAGCCATATCCTGTTGCTATACTTCCCCCCGTTAGTGGACCACCACCGGCACCTCCCATACATCCACCTATTCTCACTACCAGTGATACTCCCTCCACGTCATCTTATAATACTAGTGAAATCACTGAGCCTTCCTATGTACCTTATGGAGTGGCACCACCACAGAATCCCTACTTTCCCTTTCCTGGTCCTCCACAACCCATGGCTCCCCCACATCCTCATGCGGGGGTAAACTTTGTTCAACCCTTTGCTGCTCAACAATACCAAAATTTTGAAACGTTGAACACAGCCAACCCAACTCACCCTTCGAACAACGCCAAGAAGAAAGGAAGGAACATGAATAACAACAAACCTGGTCAAGGTGGGAATCAACCCCCACAGCATCCACCCACTGGGGGTAACCCGAACCAAGGGAACCAAAACCCCCAGGGGTAAAATAACAACAAATGCCAAGGGCGGAATACTGTTAAAACCATCCACCCTTGTGCTCTTTATGGCATGTACGACCATTACACTCACCATTGCCCCCAGATTGCTGATTTCAAGAGGTTGAAAGACTCTGGGAGCCTTCCCCCCTCCCCAGCGCAACCTGCGCCGCAGCAGGCACAACAACAATACACGCAACAACCCCCTCCCGCCATGCTACAAAACCCTATCCCACATCAAGGTGTGATAAACATCCAACAGGACACGCAGCATCTCCCACCTCAGGTGGGCCAATACCACAATCCCAACAATCTAGCAGAGCGAACAATTCTCCTCACCAGTGAGGAAGAAATCGTTCTGCAAACACGCAATCGTCAGTATCCTGCCACAGCTGAGTCTACTCCCAAATCTACAGAGACAAACCCTACACCGACGGGACCTCCGTTGGTGATCCCTCGCCCTTCCGCTGAACCACCACTACGCATCCCTTGCATTCCCTTGCGCAGGAATGTCCACAACCCACAAGCTAGGGCCGCTCATAACTACAGCTTGGTAGATGACTTAGCACAATCCCCGACTGCCATGTTAGTTCTGGAAGTCCTCCAGACTTGTCCAACGCAGCGGAAATCACTACTTTCCACCTTGGGGGCAGTCGACCCTACTGATACTCGACTCATCACCTTTGACCTCGATAGCAGTGAACCGCATCTTCCCACCGCAGTTTCTATACAACTACCAGTAAAAATACGGAACATCACCATCCATCGGTGTATCATCGATGAAGGGGAATCTACATGTATCATGTCCAAAACAGTATGGCAGAAACTTGGTTCCCCGGAAATCATACCTTCCACCATCACATTACAAGCTTATGACGGACAACCATCATCTCCTGAAGGGATCTTTCAGAATGTCCTCGTGGAACTCGGGGAAAAACTATCCTCATTGACATTGAAGTTATCGACGTCCAACTCGATTACAATATCTTGTTTGGACGTAGCTACATGTATGCTATGAAGGCAGTGGCATCATTCATCTTTCGGACAATCATGTTCCCCCACAACAGAAAGATTGTGACCATTGACCAAGTCTCGCATTACGAGCCGAACCCATCTGCCAATCTCGATAACATTCTTCCTCTCATTCACACTAACAAAGACATATACCCACTCATCAAGATGGGTCCTAGTATTTTCAAATATCCATCCTTGTTAGGGACGTACCATGGAGCACCACCACTCCTTCCCCCTAATCAAGTATGCGTCGTATCCTCTGACGGAACTCACCCGGAGGATGCTCATCCTACTCAGGAGGCTTCAATCATTCCTGACGTCTCAACAGTCGCAACACCACTCCCATAGGAGCCTCCTGCGCACTCGTCGACCCCTACGGTCCACGAATCCACACCCCCTTAGGGACCTAATCCCATTTGGGAGATAGTTCCCTGACGCCTCACTCAAATTCCCTTCTTTTACCCTCCACCCAGTATAGAAGCTTTCCAGGTAGCCGCAACGCTCACACTACCCAACATGGTGCTAGCAATCCCAGTGTGGTACTTACATCCACCTGAGATGGTCCCTCGCCCATAGGAAGGACTTCCCATGACGATTCCTGTCCTCACTCCCACTACCTCCACTACCCCCCCTGCTACAGCCGGGGGTAGGCGACAGAAGAAGGAGCCCACAGCTCCACTTACTCCGTGCATCCCACCACCTTGCGCATTGTGTGACAAAGAGGGTCACCAAACCAACAAATGCCCATCACTACCGGAATTACAGAATTTGATTCCCCCCAATCCAACCCCCACACCACCCATTACTACTGCTACCACTCAACCTTCCAGTAGTAAAGAGCTGAGGACCAAATTCGCGTGTGCCATCTGTTCTGAGTATGGCCATTACACCCATCATTGTCCAGTCCTGCCTCATTTTCGGTAGGCATTAGCTATCATAAGCCAAGACTTTCAGAACAACCCACGCCCTGCCACGTCCTCCACAACAAAAATCACTGACATTCGCTATGTCACCACTTCATTCAATGAACGCATGAGATTCCCTTTCTCTCTTTGCGATTCATTGGCTCATTTTACCTACCAATGTCCTATGATCATAGAATATAGGCAACGTCACTTGGCCCTACTGCGCCGACCCACAGTAGAGGTAATTGACCTTACTTCGCCACTAGCGAATCTTCACATCGTCTCTCCTGAACCCGAGGCACTCCCAACGCCTCCTTGGTTCTTAGATGACATGTTTTAATATTTACCCCATAACCCACCCAACTCTCCCGCTCATCCCCCTCTGGAGATTACCCATCCCACCAACACAGGTACCCCTCAGTACCTCAATATATGGTTTATGTCGAGTGAACCCTCACCCTCTCCTAGCATTACCCCCTCTATTTCTTCAGCAGGGGGAAACCACACTGTTACTGAGCTCACTCCTCATGATCCATTATATTCCCGTCATTTCCAAAGCGATGAAGAAATAATGGAAGAGCTACAATGCCTAGACTCTCCCTGGGATGCACTACATCATCGTGCTCTCTTCCTTCCGCAGGAAGCCCTCATGCCTCCTAGCCACAATCCCGTTTACGCGGTCGAAACCAAAGACTTTATCCCATCAGGGCCTATCGATTGGTTCAACAATCCTATTCCTGCACCCGACGCTTTTGAAGAAGGCAATTTGGCCAACATTTCCCCCATCATCAAAATCGACATTTCCATTAAACAAGGCATCGTCGAAGAAATCATCATTGGAGCTGCTTGCACTCCTCAGGAAATCACCGCATATAAATCCCTCTTCCAGGAATTTAGGGATATATTCACCTGGTCATACACGAATATGCCTAGCCTTGACCCCTCTATCGTCAAACATCGCATCGACACCTGGCCCGACATCACACGAGTTCGCCAGAAACAGCAACCGCTACACCCATCCAACATTGCCTCACTTTGGCATGGCCCTTACATCAACCAACATTGCCTCATCAAAGGCGCATACATCCTGGTCTCCCCCGAAGGCCTCTCGCTCAAAGAACCCGTCAATGGGTTATACCTCAAGAAATTTTATGCTTAAACGTAGTCAGGCTACTTTAGGTTATTTTTCTTTTCTAGCGTTTTTAATCTTTTTTCTCCCTCATCTAAACTATCCTTTGTTCTATTGACAGATGCCTCCTCCACCAGCTTACCACATTGGTTACGCCGATGGCGATATCCATTGGACACAAAATCTCGCTTCGGCTGCTTGGGCTCTCTACACCCCTTCACATGAAATGATACATTCCAGCGGCATCTGTTTAGGACCAGCAACCAATAACCAAGCCGAATACACTGCCGTCATTGGCCTCCTGACTGACGCCCAGCATCATCATATTCGTCACCTTAGCATTTTCCTCGACTCTCAACTGGTCGTTCTCCCACTCAACAATGTATACCGTGTACGCGATCCGTGCCTCTTTCGCAAATACCTGCAGGTTAGATTATTATCTCGACATTTTGATTCCATTACATTTACACATATTCCAAGAGGATTGAATCAAACAACTAATGAAATAGATAACATGGTGTTAGATTGGCATATATCACATCAAGCTACACATACATAAACATCTCATATATCCTATCACAGCATATAGATAGAATCAACATCATCAACATCAACACAAAAAACACATGTAAACCATATTTGGATCTCAAACATGTATAATCATATATATATATGGGCCCATCAGGCCATCAGAATGTTTACATACAAAAAATATACATCGGCCCACAGGCCAGTACCACATCTCAATACAAAAACGGCTCACCAGCCTATATAATCAAAAAATGTCTACAAAATACATCAGGGTGCCTCTATCGCACCCCCCGCTGCTCCTCCCTCGGGAGGAGGTGGTGGCCCACCCCCACCATCCCTAGGCGGTGGTGGTAGAACATCCACAGGACCCCCTGCCCAGGCGACAGGCATCCGCTAGTCATCGCAGCGAGCACTGCAGCTCGTCGCACTAGGCCCCACCATGGTGGAGGTAACCCTATGCACTGCTCCAGGAACTCCTCGTCCTGGATGCGGATCCACATGCCCTCAGGCACGTCCTACAATACCATCTCAAAATGACGGCATATATCATCCAAATCTCCGCCGGCTGCCGCCGAAGGAGCGTGTGATGGCCCCGCACCAGGGTCATCAAATCGGCACCTCCTCGCCGGCATCTCGGGCTCTGCTGGTGCGCACGCGCATTGTCACATTTATCTAATAGATGCTCATATCTTTGATTCTCTTCAGATATTGTTCACTTTGGGTATTTTGGTTGTTCTGTGTGCATGTACTTGATCATCATCCCTCAACATCATTCCTTCAGGTATATACTCAACACTGGCATGTAGTCTCTCCTGCTGTATTGCATTTACATTCCCAGTCACACCCTCTGATATTCTCCTTTAGGATAACCATTCCCAGATCTACAGTACTCACACCTCCGTTTGCATCATCGGTACTGTAGCCCGGTAGCAATCTTACCCACATGAGTTGTCTCATTCATAGCACCTTTTTACACTATGGACACTCATGTTGTTCTTCGTTACCCTTTAGGGATGGGAGTCCCGGTAGTCTTTCATCATGTTGCAAATCAACCACATACTTCTTCTCCTCATTTTGCTAGCTTCCCATACGGACTCCCAGATCATCGCTTTATGGTTATGTTCTTTTTTACCTGCACCTCCACAGGATCATGAACCCACCATTTCATCCACCATCAGTTTTCCCATCTACGAACCTATCTCCATTTCACCTACCTCATACAGAAACTCGCCAATGGGGCCCCCACCCTTCATCAGTTTTCCAAGAACTTTCTGCCCTCCCTGGGGCACTCATTTCACACTGGGGCACCCGTTTCTGTATTTGTACATCTTTCCCAAAATTTATTTATTATTTGTACAAACGCCTTTATTCCCGGTTCTTTGCTTTCGTCATCACTGTTGGTGACCTTCTTTTCTTTTGGCCACACGCCACCCATGTCACACTTGGTTGGAGAATTACTTCTCATTTACCCTCGCCGACATCGTCTATATCTTCAGAGTACTACCCAGGTCACTTACCATTTAGCCTCTAAATTTTTTCACCTTGTCCCGCCTCTGGCACAACTTATCCTCAGTCTTGGCATCCCCCTGACCCTCGACCTTGTCACACGGTTACAACCACTGTTTGTCTCATGCATTCTCTAGCCAAGGGCAGTCTTGAGTCTTCCCACTTCTTGACTTCGTCCATGTACCTCTGCCACTTCCTCACCACAGTAGATTCCATGAAGCCCTTTGCTTCTGGAAGTTGCGTCCCCCTTTTTGTCGACATCAGCACAATTTTCCAGAAGGGCGACAGTATCTTGATTCTCATTTTCCATTCAATGAGAGATCTTGGACGGCAAAGGGGGAAACACCATTGCTCCCTGATGTCATTGACCCCCATAACATTCGACGCCAACACTTTCTCATGTTGCGGTGGGTCTTACTTTGTGACTATTGCAGTTTTTTATTATCAGTTGTCGAAGACCTATGAACTTGGTAGGGCCATCAATGCCCACATCATTGTCGTTGTTTATTTCTGCGACCATTACCTATGGTTCAGAGTATGTTCCTTTGCAGAATTGTTTTCTGCCTTTATCATTCCTCCCCCGAGGGCGCTGCAGTTGTATACACCAACATTTCTGGCATCTTTTTTCAGAGTTACATCATACGAGCATGGGGCATGCCCACCTCGTTTGTACACAGTTGTATATTGTTACGCACCTTGTAGAAGGTCGGGGTCTATAGGTTCCTTTCTTCTCCAAAGGATCGCTCTACATGGTCCCACTCTTGCTCTCCCTTACACCACCATTCTCAGTAAAAGAAACATTGATGGATTTCGGCTATACGTTTTTCTCCTAACCTCATCCATCAGGGGGCATATGTTATCACTGAAATTTCGTCCGCACATGGCAACAAGAACTCTGCATCGTCAAAACAGGACTGGAGTCATTCATGGCACAGGATTAATTCCACAGCATTGCAAAAAGGGTCAAAAACTATACAAAATGACCAAAAAATTGAAGGGCGCTTTATAGAATCTGAGTTCGCACGCATATGCGCGTAACAACAATGTATAATGCGTGCATCAACGCATGATGCGCGGCTGTTGGGCGAAAAACCCACGTGCCTGCTAAACGACACATTTATTGAAATTGGTCGACCTCCCAACCACTAATGGATCAGCTCCCAAGTCGATTTGACACCAAATCCGAGCTCAATCCTCATGGTGGGCTGGTCAAAGACCTAATTGAGCCCTAAAGAGCCCCTTTTCACATTCCAAAGAGGTCACATAATAACCCAATTCTAGGCTATAAAAAGCCATGAATAACCACCATTTTCTCAAGGAATTCTTTGTATTGTTATGCTACTAAGATTGCTAAGGACTCATTCTTTGGCAATAAACATCATAAGTTGCATTTCATAGGGCTTTCCACCTCTCACTTGAGTGGATAAGCTTGGAGTTCTTTCACCCACATTTTCATCTTTTCTTTGCAAGGGAAGCAAGCTTGTGAGGGCCTCAGGAGCCTTCCATTGGAGAAAGAAGGGACCTAAGTCCCCTTTCTTCTTTGTGCCTTTGGATTTCATCAATAGATCAGCTTATACATTGGTGATATTGGTCCATTTGTACTTATTTTTCATTTGTTTCATATGATCATAGTTTTTATTTGTTTTAGTTTAATTCTAGTTTATAATTTTGTAGTGTTTCTTTCTAACCTTTCCTTTTACAGCTGTCATGCCTAGCAGAGCCCAACTGGGCATGTAAGCACTCTTAATTTGCTCACCTAGTGACGAATTGAGTGCAAACACTATACATATGTTACAAAAAGTTACCCACAGTGACCTACCTATAAGTAATACTTTTTGAGGTAGAGCTCATTTCTAGGCTCCGCCAAAGCATTCCCTTCAAAATCAACCAGACAATAAGCGCCCTTTTTTAATACCTCTTTTATGATGAAGGGTCCGAACCACATGGGTTTGAATTTTCCTACCCCCAAGGGGTCCTTATATTGGTCATAGACCAAGACAAGGTTTCCTTCAAAGAAAATCCAAGGATGAACGAACCTATCATACTGACACTTGACCTTATGTTTGTGAGCCTCGTTGGCCAGGGCCACATCACGATGCTGCTCATTGAGCTACTCAAGGTGTACTAGTCGTTCTTCAAGTGGAGAAGTGTCTAGCAATAATTGTACTGCCAATTTTAGAGATGGGATCTGACATTCAATGGGAAAGACTGCCTCCAGTCTATAAACGAGTTGAAAAGGTGAGAAATCGGTTGTAGTCTTAACATATGTTCAGTAAGCCCATAATGTCGAGTATAACATCAAGTGCCAATTTGACTTGGTTGAGTTGATGGTTCGCTGTAGAATAGTCTTAAGAGTTTTGTTTACAGCCTCCACTTTCCCATTGGCTTGGGGGTAGTAAGGTGATGAATTCCCTTGAAGTAACCCAAGCTTTGATGTTAATTCAGACATCATTTGGTTCTGAAAGTGACTGCCATGGTCAGTAACAATCTCTCTCGGGACGTCGAACCTTGCTATGATCTGGTTGAATAAAAAGAGAGTTGTAGTCTCTCCATCATCTTTAAACGTTGTCATAGCTTCGAACCACTTAGTAAAGTAGTCTACAACTACGATGATATAGCGGTGCCCCCTTGCTGAAGGGGGGTTGCAAGTAGTGTAATCAATCCCCCACTTGGTGAAGGGACCAATTGTGCTGACAGGAAACATGGGAGTGGGATGGGCCCTCATCTTCCAAGAGAATATTTGGCATGGATGGCACTTCTTGACCGATTCTATACAATCTTTGATAAGTGTTGGCCAGAAGTAACCTGCTCATAGAATCTTTTGGGTTGTTGCTAACCCAGAAAAATGACCACCACAAGCTCCGGTATGGCAATCGTTGAGCATGATGACTACTTCCTCATGTGTGAGACATCAACGTAAGATGCAGTCTACACCTCTTCAATACAATGTATCATTGAGTATGAGATAATTCTTAGCTTGATGGCATATACGCTGACACTCATCCCGAGAAGCAGAAGTGGGGCACTTCAAAGTCTGGAGATAGATAAGTGTATCTCCATACCAAGGATCTGAAGATGTGATCAAAAACATATCTCCCCAGATAGGCAATTCTACAGGCACAACGTCACCTGACTCAAACGAAAGTTCTGAAATAAGCTCTGCGAAGACCAATGAATTTTTGGACTTTACTAAAATGAAGTCTAAGTCAAACTCCTAGAGGATGACTATCCATCTACTGATTTTTCCACCTATTACCCATCGTGTCAACATGTACTGGAATGGATTCACAACAAAAATTATGGTGGTCTTACGAAATAGAACATAATGACGAAACCATTGAATAGCATGAACTGGTTCCAACGCAAGTTTTTCAATATGAGAATAATTGAGTTCCGGTCCTACGAGGCCTCGGCTCAGGTAATAGATCATTTATTCTGAGAACAAATCATCTTCCTGAACTAAAACCATGCCAATGGTTGACTCTATGGAAGCTATATATAATAAGAAATATTTGTTATAGTTAGGTGGCCGTAGCAGAGGGGCCGTTGTGAGGGCGTGTTTTAATGCATCGAAAGAGCGTTGAGTGGCATCATTCCAGTAAAAAGGAACATCTTTCTTCAGTAAGCACATAAATCCCTTGGTGATTTTGGCATAGTTGGCGATGAAGCATCATAAAAAGGTCGCCTTGCCTTGTAGACTCTAAAGTTGAAGGATTGTGCATGGGGGGGGAAATGGATTATTGCCTCCACCTTGAGAGGATTGACCATGATCCCTATTGTTGATATGATGAAACCTAACAAACGTCCTGACGTTACACAAAAGCTACACTTGTTTGGATTCAAGCGAATCCTAAAGTAGTGATAGTGTTCAAAGATTAGTCTAAGGTGTGTGGGATGATCCATTCTCTTTCAAGATCGTGATGCTAAATCATCTAGGTAGGCCTCGACTATATGCTTGAGATCATGAAAAGAAAAAGACATGGCCCACTGGAATGTGGCTCTAGCATTTTTAGGACCAAAAGGCATCTTACGATATGTGAATGTACCCTAGGGACAGATGAATGTCATTTTGTGTTGGTCTTCGGGTTTGATTTGGATTTTATTATATCCTGAAAAATCATCCATGAAGGAAAAGGCTTCGCAACCAGCACATTCGTCAATGATCTGGTCAATGAATGGTGTTGGAAAATTATCTTTTGGACATGCCTTGTTCAAATCATGGAATTCGATACATACATGAATCGTGCCTTATTTTTTATTGACCAGCACAGGATTTGACACCCATTGAGTCAAATGGATAGGATAGATAAAACCTGCATTTAGCAATTTCTCAACCTCAATCTTGATGGCTACTACTTTTTTGGGATTAACTAGATGAAGATTCTATCGAATAAGCTTGGCATAAGGATAAGTTGTGATTTCATGCTCAACTATTTTTGGATCGATCCTTGGCATTTCCTCATAAGACCAGGAAAAAACGTCGTGGAATTCTTTGAAAAGATCTGTATAGATTTGAATCTCTTTAGGGGAGCAATCCGCTCCAACGAAGATGTTCTCCACGATGCCAGGGTTTTGGGAGATGTTGATTGGTATAGTTTCAATGATAGTTTCCATATTTCCCTCAGCATAAATTTCATGTGTAGATAAGAGATTAATAGGACACGACTGATCTCCTGTCATGGTCACGGTGAATTCTCCTGCTTTGATTCGGCTTAACTCTAGGAGAAAATATGATCTGTGATGAAGATCTTCCCAAGGTTTTTCTAGACTAGTCATTTCTTCGATTATTACTTCATTGGAAGGTAATACTAAGTCTAACGAATTGATGTTAGCGAGAGAACCCTGAGCACAAATAGGCTCTAGAAGTGGATCTAACTCTTGTGCAAGAGTCGGATCAGTGTTAGCCGAAGCTTGCTGGACTAAAGAGTACACTACTTCAATGACAGAAAAGGGCATGGACATGCCTAGGTGCCCTGTCTCATCCATCGTGGCTGATGAGGAAGGAAGTATCCATGGATCCTCGAAGTAAGTCATGCGAAACAACAAAACTTGAAAAATCTCAACCTTACGGTGATTGGATACAAATTTGATATTGTCGTGAGGAGGTGGGCAATTGAAGGTACCCATCAAGGATGGGCACAAACCAACTCCTATGTTAATGACACCTGGTTGAGGATTATCAATCATTGAGACCGTGGATGCCCCCAAAGTAGGGTCAGGTCTGGAGAAAGGAAATTGATCGATGGTCACTATCCGGCCCTCGTGTGGAAACAACAAGACCCAGAAAACTGTAGCAACCACAGCTTGCATAGAATAAGTCCAACTCCTTCCTAACAAGAGGTTATAGTCAAGGGGAGCATCGACTACCTCTACTTCGGCACACATGGTCTTCCCTCCTAACTGTACGGGGAAAGAAGGAATGATGCCATGTGGTCGAAATGAACGACCGTCGAAAGCAGTGAGGAGAGTAGGTGATGGAGATAAAATGGGCTGGCCAATGGCCTTCCAACATGCCAATGACATAACGCATGTGAAGGTGCCCTCATCAACCACCATGTGGAAAATATTCTGAGTAAAAGTTTTCATGGGATAATCCACTACTATATGAAATGCTATGTGGTAAGGAAGACGAAGTTTTAAGTCAGTTGTATCTAACATGATGGTACCCGAATTACAAGTCTCAGTAGAGCCCAAAGCGGTTAACAAGGATTTCCTCTGAGCAGGGAAGCTTTGGAGGACCTCCAAAGAATACATCACACAAGGGGTTTGTGATAAATCTTCCACCACAGAGTAGTTCTGAGCGGCCCTTGCGTTTGGGTTATGAGAATATTTTTTAAATGCACCTTTTGGAATGTGTGTCATTGTTTCTCCCAATGTCTTCTCAATCTGTAGAGGAAGAGATGGGAGATCAGCTTCTTTACCCTTCTCATAAGCACTTGGTTTACTATAATCGTGCACTCTATTTGATATGAAAGCATCACCCCTAACCATGTATACGTTCGTGGATGCAGGGTTGTTCGGAGGTGGGAAGATTTCTTGGCTGCCCCCTTCCGTGCTTGCAGAGGCTTGAGTTAGATTTTTCCCATGTTGAAATGGATTAGTCAACATCGCCTGCTATTGCTGCGTGACAAATTTTTGGGCCTATGCAAGTCAAGGACATAGATGGGTCGGGTGGTCTTTTGCACACAAGTTGCATGGATACCTCGCCTTCCATTTTTCAGTGTTGTCCCCGCCAACATTATCGTTGGGTTTTTTGTCCCCCTTACCCTTCTTTCGTTGTTTTTTCTTCCCTTCAGGCTGTTGGGTGGGCTTTGGGTTAGTCGACTGCACTGTGTGTACTTCCGACGTTTTGATAGAGGGAGCAGCCAAAGCAGTAGTTTGGCTGGCCATTGTGTGTTGAATGGATAACTACTGCAACTGCTTTGTCAATTTCTCAGCGGGCTTTGTTTGTGATGAACCAACAATACCATCAGCATGTGGTCCAACTCTCTGTCTAGTTTTATCCAGTATTGAATGTGGTGCATCTGGAAAGATGTTGTATAATAAACCAGACTGAGAATAGATGAGCTCAAAATATTGAGCCCTCATGATGGCATCTTCTTCAGAGAAAACTCTGAACGTCGTGATGTCTTTGGATAACTGCGAGACCAAAGACTTAAGGAACCACTCAAGAAAGAATGTTGGTGGGACTGGTACCTTGATTAAACTCTTTCGGCGTCTCCATTCTCAGATGTGATCAGAGATATAGTCTGTTGTTGTCTGTCTGAAATTGGCGAGAAGCTCGGTGCCAACGTCGTATCTCACAGGTAATTGGAAATGGTTCAGGAAAGCCATCGCCAGTTTGCCAAAAGAAGAGTATCTTGAGCGATCAAGCTCAATGTACCATTTCGTGGCACTCCCAATGAGAGTACATTGAAACAATCACAACTATACAAAGTCATATTTCAATGAGTTAGATGAGCACCAAAGATGAAAGGTAGTCACATGATCTCCTGGATCTTCGTTAGGCTTGGCTTTGAAATTTGGAATGTCCAAAGGCAACCTCGTCAGCATAGGAGGCCAACGCGGATATTGACAAATAGGGTCATTCAACAACCTTGTCAAATCTAGCAAGTGTAAAGTCGCCAGGAATGGTAGTTTGGGTTGTTTTTGATAACCTGGGAGAAAGGGGCCTGGAGTTTGATTGGCACCAGGTTGTCAGGAAATGTTTGGCTGCTGGCCCGAATTCTGGTAGAAACCATGGCCCTGGCCAGCGTAAGGATTTTGCATATGTGGAGACATCATCAGCTAGTTTCCCAAATAGGACATAGATGGTTGGGCATGCATTATATTCGAAGTACTTTGGGAGGGATTACCCCATGCCAGTCCTGTGGGGATAGGCATAGTAGTTTTTCCAGGGTTCCATTGATTGTGGAAAGAATTACCCCAGATCATCATTTCAGAGGAGGGAACGGATCCCTGCTCTGAATTCCAAGGTCCTGCTAGGTTTTCCCCCTGTGTAGGAATAGTACCCTGCACAGGAGTAGATTGTCCAAAAATGGGGTTGGCCCCAGTCGAGAAAGTGGCTGAAAAGAAGGTGTTGTTACCAAATATTTCGTTCAAAGAAAATGGTGTCAAACCTACCGACATACTATGCGAAGGTGGTCCTTGACTCCCCACTCCAAATAAACTATTGTGTGTTGGTTTCCCGGTGGATGGATGATCTGATCCACCAAGTGAAGGGGACGAAGGAGGGATATGACCTCCTCTGTAAGGGAAAGTGTTAAAGGGAGAAGGAGTGCCCCCCATGTGACCTTGTAGAGGAGCGCTAGAGCTCCCTGCCCCTAGACCCAAAGTCTGTAAAGTGGAGTAGGAAAGTACAAGACTTGTACCCAAACTAGGCATCCCGTATGAGAACGGAGGGCCTGTCGCACTTGGTTTGAAAGGGGTTGTGGCCGCCACCAAAGATGGGATCAAACCACTATGAGAAATAGTTGCGGTCAAGACCATGGTGGCTCGGACTGATGACGGTGGGTTAGGAGATGAAATCTCTCCTGTGGTGACAGTCATGGTGGGAATTGAAGAATTCCCAGAAGGAGTAACAACATTTGCTTCCATTGTTGTGTGAAACACTATCTGGTGCTCATGAAATTGAATTGGTACAATGAAAGGTGCCAAGAGATCAGTGGGGGGGGTTTCAACAAAGCCAAGAGCAGTTGCTTCAAGGTCCAAAATGGTCAATTCCTCCGGGGGTTGGTCGGGCACAATTGTTTGTAACCTGGTCACTTCAAAAGACCCTTGTTGGTCTATCTTTCATCTTAATGGTGGCGGGGGTGGCTCCAGTGTAACTAGCGGTAGGCCAAGAAGATTTTGTGACCAGTAGAGCTTGAGATCCTCCACTGTGTGAGAAGATCCAAGACACTCTACGGTAGTGTAAACATTCAAAAGTAACACACACTAAAAAATAATCCATAGAAGATAAGATAGCCAAACACTAAATTAATTGAAAGAACAGTTACAACAAACAACACTAGAGAAAGTTACCGGTGCAAGTGCAACTCAAACACGGAAGCACCCTCTAGGTATACTCTGCAAAGCGTAGCTCAATGTTTGTCCTATGTACCGCGGTATACCCCCGCAGTAACCTGTGTATGTCCCTAAAAATATTGGCAACTAGGTTGCCAGCGCGCGAATAGTCACCAGGTGGGTATAGTCGAAAGTCAGGTAGACCACAATGAGCAGGGTATCGAGCACGAAACTTGTCAAGGGTATCGAGAGAAAATGGTCTGGAATAAAACTGAGGACCTTGAACAGATTCAAGACCCATGAAGCCCCGTGGAAAATGAAAACGATTAAATCCCAAAACAAGCCCTCTATATGTGTTCTCCACTACGATTGGTCCAGCTTTGGAGGGGTTATCTCCGCTACCTTTCCGCAGGCGACCTTGTGTTTATCCCCTGTGTTAGAGGGGGGTCCTAGATAACTTTCACAACACTGGACTTAGACACTCCCTAACTCAGACTCCAATGTTTGATTTTAAATGGCCTTGAAGAGTTTCCTCTCCAACCTAATCCAAGGCCCTACTCCTAAACTAGTTGGTGAACCCTACAAACATAAAAGTCTAGAAGATTTTAAATTTAGCATTAATTTTATGGCGTTGTCTTACGTCAAGGGGTATGAAGGTGAAACTGATGATGTGAAAAAGATGAAATAAATGAATGAATAAAAAAGATGGAAACAAAACTTTTACTTAATGTAAAATTTCAACAACTTTTCAAAAAAAAAAAAAAAAATTAACTTTTCTAAGATTTTGGACAGCAAACTCAAAGGAATTTCACTCAACTATGAGCTACTTATGATCTAATTGAACTGCAAAAACTTATGAAATAAACGACTTTTCCCTGGATAATAATGCAGAAACACACTCTTCAACCAAACAAGAAAATGAAAAGAGATTTTTTTTTTTAAATGCTATTAAAGCAAGAAAGGAAAAATACCGACAAGCAAAAACCAAGAAAAAAAATTCTGGCCTAATCGCAGATTGCAAAGAATCAGATTTAAAAACAATCACACACTAAAATTTTTTTAAAAGAAAATGACTCTCACACTTGTCTAAAAACCGTGAAAATTCTTTTATTTTTCTGACAAATTTTTAAATGAGAAAAAGCAAGCTAAGGGTAAGATTAATCCTAAGTTATTGACTGCTCAGGTAGAAATTCAAACATCTGAGAGGAATAATTCTTGTCAAGGGAAAATATGAATTCCTTACCCTCAACAACAAGTATCTTGTACAAGCACGTGATTGTCACTTCAACATCACGCGTGCGAATGCATGCTGGATAGAGACAGAGTGTGTGTACATGTGGGCTGACCTTGTACAGGCCACATGTATATCTAAACTCTGAGAAAAAAGAAAACAGAGAACCCAAAACCAAGAAGAGACCACTGATATTGATAACCAGGATCCCTTGAAGGCTTGAACTCTCTTTTTAACAGAAAAACAATGAATGTAAGGAAAAATGATAAGGAAAAAACAATCTAAGATAGGAATGCTAGCAAACAAGATTGAGATAGAGTTACAGAAAACCCCCTGAGAATGTGTGATTCTGACAGGGAAGAGGATGAGTGCCTCTGAAGTTCTCTAAACTCCACATGCTACTGCTACTTCTACAGCTAGCATTCACGTGCGGTCTGTAAGAGGGTAGGGCATGGGTACATGTGTGGAGACCTTGTGCAGGTTGCGTGTACCTCTGTGGGTCCCAAAAAACACAGTCAAGAAAAAGATCGGGAAAGCTGGTATGGAAAACTAGACTCCCTACTAGCTCAGACCTTACAGAAACTAAAAGAAAAAACAGGCAAGATAAACTAGTCTATAAAACTACCCAAAAGCTAAATAAAATTCCAGGAACCCTAGAGAGTCTCCCCAGTACGGTCGCCAATTTTGTTGTTGGGAAAATCTCCCTACGGACTAGCAAATAGAGTTCAGACTTTGCATGCAGATATGACCGAATAGAAATCACTTTCTACCTTCATCCCTAGATTTAAATCCCCTTTTCTTAGTAAATGCATGGAAAGATCAGCGTACCTCATTCCTGGCATTTGATGTCGATCCTCCATTGTGCTTGATTACTTGTTCGTAATACTCTTTCCAAAGATGACCTACATCCAAGACAAGCAACAACTATGCATGCATACTACTTATATACTAACGGGTTAGAAATCCAAACATATACTAATCAAACTGTAAAAAGTTCATGAATTGGGACGGGAAAAGCATTCTCTTTATTACTTAGAATGAGTCAACTTACAAAAGCTGAGACCGACCACCACTCCTCGAACCTGATCCTGGGCTCCTCTTCTTCTGTCCTTCAACTGCCTTGCTTTGAATCTCCTTTGGCACAAGGAAAAGTAAAGGGTTGGGACAATGGGAATACGTAAATGGGTAGAGTTTCTTTGCTATATTTTTCCTCTCTCCAAATGATACCCCTACCCCTTCCTTTATAGGCTAGAAGGAGCTAGGTATTTGGATGAACCCTCAGCCATGCATGGCTGGGAGTTTCAGTTAACTCACCCATAGCTTTTGTGATCCATCAACAACTTTCCTTTTTCTCGTGCTTTTGTCAATCCACGCGGGTTGTTTTAGGTCAGCCAGCATGTACACGCGTGCAGTAATTGATTAGGGCACGTGGGCCTTTATAAAAGAGTATTTTTAGAGAGTTTTTCAGAGCTTTGGCAAAGAAAGGATATGAGATGGCTTGATGCCAAGTAAGAATGTCTGGTGCAATTTAGGGTTATATCAACTAGGGTCATAGTAGCTAACCTGCAACAAACTATTTCTAGGATCCTGCATCTATTTGTTAGTCTAAACATTATTTCTATGCATAGGAATAACATATATGTCATCATTTCTATCAAATCTACTCATATCAAGTATTCTTCATTCTAGTTGTGCCCTACTTTTCAAGCTAGGACAAAATTTATCAAACATACCTAGATTCATACTTTCGAAACAAAAAAATTCACTTATCTTACCTTCAACAGAGAACAAAACTTTCAGGTCTAAAAATTTTCATTATTCTTAACTTTTTCAGAGCACAAAGATTCAAGATATTACCTCTTTTCTTCAAATCTGACTTCTCTTCTTAGCATAGGTCTTTACAGGTCAAGTAGAATAATGCGCACTAGGGAAACAGATCTATGCACAAATCTTTCTTTCTTTTCTTCAACAATCACAATTTTAGGTCAAATCTACACTTAGAGCTTCCTTTTCTTCAATTCCCAGTAATCACAGTCTCAGGTCGGATCTACGCACAGAGCTTCCTTTTCTTCAGTTCCCAGTAATCACAGTTTCAGGTCACGGCAATGGAACCATTTGTTGGCATAGGGGCAGACCCAGGGTTCAACGCTCAAGAGCGCACCAACAAAACCCTAACTACCGGCCCTTTCGGAAGCACCTGCGAAGTAGATGAAGTCTAACCCGAGGTAGAGGTAGGGGTGGTTGCAGGATTCCAGTGCCTGCAACCTTAGCTAGGACACAGATCTGTGATTACAACACCTTAACATAACACTTAGCAGTTATATCTCATAGTATTCACTTTGCAGATAAAACCCTAATTACAGAGCAACGCAGTATTCAACCAGATCTAGTATGTTCAAGCACTGAGCATAAAGAAACAAATCAGATCTATCATTCATTCCCATCACTAAGCACATTCACATAGGTTAGATATAGCATTCATCCATATTATTAAGCACAAATCATCTACATATCTATCTATCACTCATCTATATCAAAGAACTTAAGAAAGTAAACACATAAACATATCAATACATCACACAAATCATAGAAAAATAGGATATACATGGTTCACCCCCATCTTGGGGCTACATCCACCAACTCTTCTTCTTTATTATAGTCTTCTATCAATCTTCTACATGCACAGAGCCACAAAATCCTACTCTGCATACGACAAGAGATCTGTGCACACTTCACTACATCCTCCTTCCCCGAGCTAGGCCACAACAAAAATCCTTTACACAGTTACTTTCACTTAGCCTTGCAAGTCTCATATAGTATGCACAAAGCATGTACAACTATTACTTGCACTTATCACTTAGAATCACACACTTGTGTTGATTTCTCCTTACATCACCTAGACATCTATTTATACATTACAAAATAGGCTTAGGCATGGGTAAACCCATGGGCCGACATCCCCATACCATTACATAATCCAAAAACCGAAAAATCCCTAAAAAGGGGTCAAGATTCTGCGATCTCCTCTTCAACTTGTGCTCTGCCTTCAACAACATGTCGAAGTCTCAAAATAGGTCAAAAATGACCAAGGATCCTAGAAACTTGGTCAAGGGACAACAGGCCCCCAACACTAACCTGTGACCCATCCAAATTTACTATGGTCTGGGTATCTCTACTTCAAAAGCCTCGAGCTTGGCTCGAGCTTCTTTGACTTGTTGTTGCACCAAGGCTTCCTGCTCGGTGAACTCTTGGATAACTATTTCGTTGATAGGTCCCTCTAAGCATTGTTCAGCTGCATTGACAACTTGCTCTAGTGCTACTCCTTGGCCTTAATTCTATGTGAACAGTTGGCAAGCCTCATCCTATATTGGTTGGAGCCTTTGAGTCACTTCCATGACTTTTCTCTAAATGGTGTGGACCTATTGTTGACCAGAGAATTGTTCTTGAGATTGATTCATCCTCTCAACTGCTGACAGGGGACTCAACTGTGCCTATACTGTTTCTTCTTGATGTTTTTCCTCCTGGAGTTGTGACTCCAATGCATTCAATTCAGGATCCTCAGTGAGTCGCTCATAATTCTTGGCACTACGATCACTTAGTTGTTTAAATTCCATGGTGAATGCTTTGATCCTCTCCACTATGCTGCGAGCAGTGGATTCTCTTTGATCTCTCATATCCTCCATAGTACTAGGCACTGTTCATAGATCCATATCTATGATTCTCTGTTGAAATTGTTGGATATCTTCCACAAGTTGTGTTACTTGTTTCTCTACTGGTTCTTCTTCTTTTTGTTCTAATCCTATCACAGAGCAAAGTGCTCTGCTGATTGCTTCTTTGACTCTAAGCTTCTCTACGAGCAACTGCTCTTTCTCTTGTTGGATCTATGCTTTCTCCTCTTCAAACTTTGTTTGGAGAGAATCCTTCTCTTGCTACATAACTCGGTGTTTCTCTATGACTACTTCTTGTACTTTCTTTAGGGCCTCTGTGGCCTATTAAGTTTCTTCCTATGCATGACGAAGTATCTAGTATGTGTTGTTGGGTAGGCTCATCTCCCAACTCTAGTGCTTTTAATGATGGGGTCACAATAGATACTGCGTGGCTGGAGAAAAGGGCCTGTTGTACCCCTCTAAGTTCAACCTCAATTCTATCATACATCTCCTCCTTCTTGGCTCATGTTTTTACAAAACATCCTATGAGGCATCTTCTATAGCTACGATGATGAAGTTGAAGTCATCGACCATGAGCACAGTTTGCATCATGGGTTTTCTATCTCTTGACTTCTTCCGCGAGGTAGGTTTCGTGGGGGAAACCTTTCTTTTCTTTGAGGGATCAGCCTCATCAACATGATCCCTAGGCAGTGTGACTTCACCTTTCTTCTGTTGATTTTCTTTTCCATTGGTCTCTTCTCTATCTACTTCGTCATCACCTCCATGTCTAGGTGATACTGAATCAATTTCATCTGATGCATTGCTCAGGTTTTGTACTTCTTTGGTCTTCTTCCTTCTGTTGCTTTCAGGTGTGTCACGTTCTTTTTGAGTGGAAAACAAGTTGCCAAGTAGTTCAGGATCAGACACTTCTGCAGGGTCATCAGGGATAAGGAGGTGTGTTAAACAATCTTTAGTTATCTCTTCGAGGTCCTCCTCTGTGAGCTTATAGTATGACTGAATCTCTTCTTTATGCTCATCTGTGTGCACAATGATATAAATGAAGTGTCAATCTGCGCGGAGCTTCATGAGAGGTCTGAACCAATGCAGGGTGTTCAGTGTCATGTGAGGGACAACCTAGATAGACCTCTTCAACTGGAGATAGTACGTGTGGAATACTGTGTTCGACTGCCACTATTTTACCATATCACTCGAGTACCACAGTGTGGTGAACTTCGCAGCTAGCGGATCAAACAGCTTGATGTATAAGAAGGTCGCACCTTCCGACATCTCCCAAGTAGTAAACGCTATGAGTATCAGGAGATAGCTAAAATGGAACTCGTAGCCCTGATCCTAAGCTTCGCAGCAATCCAATTTTAGATGGTTGACTAGGTACTTCGCCCAATTCATCTGGAGTCCTTCTACACACTTTCCGGTGAGGTCAACAACGAACCCTGTAACCTATGTAGGTTTTTTCTTTCTCATGAGATTTCCTATGATCAACTAGCAGGCCAAGTGCACTGCGCCATTATGGATGGAAGCTACCTTGTAGCCTTGTGTCCTCTTTTCTACATTTCCATATGTGTCTTTGATCCTCTGTGCCAATGCACGATCTGTAGCCTTCCCTAGGTAGAAGTCTTGTGGGTCGGTTCCATGAATGCTCAATCAGGTGATCCTATGGATCAACATCAAATCCATTGTGATGCATCTGTCTAGCTATAGGTAGCTACCATGGTAACATGATAGAAGGATATTAACACACGCATTAACCTCTTGGTGCCTTCCAAAATGTGGAATCTTCTTCACATTCAAGAGGGTGGACTGGGCGAGGTTCATAGTCCATGGATGGAGAATTATTTTTGAGTTCTCCCTTCATCCTAGTCAAATACTTGTAAGGAGAGAGAATTTTGTAGTTCTTGTGGTCCCCTAGGTTGAAGTCACTAAATTTTATTGTCATGATCTTATCCTGCTACGTTCTAACTGAACATATCCCCTTCGGGAGGTATGCAGTAACCAAGGTGTAATCAAAGTCTCTTGGGACATTTTTCGACATGAAAAATCACGATCAGATAACTCAGTTCGATGAATGAATGCTCAATGCAATAAAACAGGTGTTGATCTCACTAAACACAGTGTGGTAGCAATGAGTTCTCTTGTTAGCTCGGATACAATTCACAAAAGTGTTCTCAGTGCAATAGTTGATGGAATAAGTAGACATTGAGGTAATGGATCTTTCCAACGGGCGAGAATCCTTCATCAATGAAGTTATGTCCATTATGACGTGGTACCAACAGTCTGATGGCACGTTTACTGGCCATAAATATTGTTCTAACCATTCGAGAGCATCGGTATAACGATCATAAGGCCTCCAACGGTTATATTTCTTTGCCATGGTGAAGTTCCATGTTGTGTTGTTCTGATATCTCAGCGAAGTTCCAATTTTGCAAACCTTCCTTCTGCGAAGCCCCCTCTAGAATATTTTGTAACTTTTCCCTCTTCTTACTGAGATTTCTAGCCTTCTTCCATGTGATCTTTGTCTCGGTATTTTTTTTTCCATTCCGATTCTTATCTCCTTTTGGAATATTAACTTCACGTTGTTGGGATTATTTCATAGGGTTAGTGAGTAATACTTCTTCTTTATCTGGGGTAGGTTCTCCACTCTTCTGCAATTCTTCTTGTGTTCTCTTAACTTCGACATCCAAGTTTCTAGTCCTGGACATCTTCGATCTGTTCTCTTTTTCTGCAATCAAGTGTGTTATCCTCCTAGTCATGAAATCTTTTAATTCTTTCTTTTTCTATTCTAGGGCTTCCTCTTCTTTGCTTCTGGTCTGATCCTTCTCAATCCAGATTTTTCCTACTAACATAGTAAATGGGGTGTTGCTCTCAATGAATTTAAAAACCTCAAAATCTTCCTCTGTCGAAGTTCCATGAGCACTCATTGATATCTGATTGAATCTTCCACATAGGGTTATCAACTTTCCTCTGAATAATCCTATTCCTCCTAATGAAGGAATCGTGGGAGGCTTTCCTAAAATTTCCCAAGTTCTTTTTGTCATGATATTCACCTGTGTTTCTTTATCAAGAACACAGTCAATGTCAAAGTCTCCTATTCTTGTTTCTATGCATTCTTTTTATTTGAATATCTCTGATAAGTTTATATTTATGTGATCATTCAGGGTTTCTTTCATCTGTAGCAATACATTCTCTGATTATTTCTGGGGTTCTGTCATTGTCTTAGTTTCTTGATCTTCCTCAGGGTTTTCTTGTCTCATTTTCATTATTTCAACCTTATCAATCATTCTAGGGGAATCTCAAACTTCATGGTCCATAGCTTTACAACAAAGACAACTAGGTTTTCTACCAAGGAAATTCTTAGCAAGATGGCCTAGTCTTCCACAACTATAACAAAGGGTTAGTCATGTTTTTCTTTTAAATGATCCCCGACCTTTCCTGTACTGCACACTAGGGTCATAGTAGTTAACCTGCAACAAATTCTTTCTAGGATCCTACATCCATTTGTTAGTCCAAACATTCTTCATATGCATAGGAATAACATATATGTCATCATTTCTATCAAATCTACTCATATCAAGTCTTATTTCTTCTAGTTGTGCCCTACTTTTTAAGCTAGGACATAATTTATCAAACATACCTAGATTCATACTTTCAAAACAAAAAATTTCACTTATCTTACCTATTTTTTCACTATTCTTACCTTTTTCAGAGCACAAAGATTCAAGATATTACCTCTTTTCTTCATATCCGACTTCTCTTCTTAGCACAGGGATTTACAGGTCAAGTAGAATACTGTGCACTAGGGCAACACATCTACGCACAAATATTTCTTTATTTTCTTCAGCAATCACAGTTTCAGGTCGGATCTACTCACAGAGCTTACTTTTCTTCAGTTCCTAGCAATCATAGTTTCAGGTTGGATCTATTCACAGATATTCCTTTTCTTAAGTTCCCAACAATGACAGTTTCAGGTCCCAGGAATGGAACCATTTGTTGGCACAGGAGTAGACCAAGGGTTCAATTCTCAAGAGTGCACCAACAAAACCCTAACTGCCAGCCCTTTCGGCAACACCTGTGAAGCAGATGAATTCTCACCCAAGGTAAAGGCATGGGTGGTTGCAAGACTCTAGTGTCTACAACCTTAGCTGGGACACAGATCTATGATTACAACACCTTAACAAAGCACTTAGCAATTATATCTCACAGTATTCACTTCATATAGAAAATCCTAATTACAGAGAAGCACAGTATTCAACCAGATCTAGCATATTCAAGCACTTATCATAAAGAAACAGATCAGATCTATAATTCGTTCCCATCACTAAGAACATTCGCATAGATTAGATCTAGCATTCATCCATATTATTAAGCACAAAGCATCTACAGATCTATCTATCACTCATCTATATCAAAGAACTTAAGCAAGTAAACACATAAACATATCAATACATCGCACAAATTATAGCAAAATAGGATATACATGGTTCACCCCCATCCTGGGACTACGTCCACTAACTCTTCTTATTTATTATAGTCTTTTGTCAATCTTCTACATGCACAGAGCCACAAAATCCTACTCCGAATAGGACAGGAGATCTGCATGCACTTCACTAGATCCTCCTTCCCTGAGCTAGGTCACAACACATACACTTTACACAGTCTCTTAAAGTCACTTACACTTAGGCTTGCAAGACTCATACAGTATGCACAAAGCATGTACAACTATTACTTGCACTAAGCACTTATCATCACACACTTGCATTGATGTCTCCTTACATTGCCTAGACATATATTTATACATTACAATATAGGCCTAGGCATGGGTAAGCCCATGGGCCGATATCCCCATACCCATTACATAATCCCAAAACCCAAAAAACCCTAAAAAGGGGTGGAGATTCTGCGATCCCTGCTTCAACTTGTGCTTTGCCTTCGACAGTTTGTCGAAGTCCCAAAATAGGTCAAACATGACCAAGGATCCTCGAAACTTGGTCAAGGGCCAACAATGAGTGTAAAATTTCTAGGAAATCCATTATGGATTCTTCTAATGATTCTGTAAAACCCGGTAAGATAAATATATGCAAAACCCTTATTAAAAGGAAAAAAGGGTGTTATATTAATAGAAATCAAAATCAAATTTCACACCTATCTAAACTTGATCCTAAGAAGTTCTAGAGGGAAATTATAACTCATAAAACTAAAGAAAATAATATGATTCCATTGAAGGACTAGAATTCCTACCTTAAAAATATTTATGAATCCCCTAATGCCATGGACACCATTCCAAACATTCCTACTGAGGATTAAGTTTTTTCTATGGATGGCATAGAGTTTAGGGTTAAGTATTTTGAAAATGTGAAAGATAAGGACATATAAGGCTACCAAGATGAAATCTTAAAAATTGAAGGGCCTATTCTCATCTCTCACATACACAAGTTCTTCAATTTAGCAATCAAGCAAGGCCTCCCTAAACCCTAGATGCAAAACCTCATTGTTCATATTTTTAAAAGTGGGGATAAAAATAGTCCCTCTAACTATAGGACCATTATTATTAGCCTCATTTTATCCAATATGTATGGAATTATTTTAGAAAAGAAGATTAGCATGTAGCTAGAAATCTGCAAAAAAAGAGATAAAGGCTAGGTCGGATTTAGGAGCTATCATTCAACTGTGGACTACATTGTTACCCTTAGGATCATTGCAGGGGAGTGTTGCAATATTAAAACAAAGCTCCTTTGTTGTTTCATTGAATTTAAAAAATATTTTGAGACTGTTCCCACAAAAATCCTTTGGAATAGGTTGAAAGAGTTAAAGTTCCTTTTGATTTTAGGGTTGTTGCAGTAAGGTTGTATGAGAACATTATTTCCAATTTTAGGAACATTGAGGGATGGTCGGAAGAAATTTATTGTAATATAGGAGTTAAGAAAGGTTGTCCCTTGTCCCCAACCCTTTTTGGCATGTACATTGACAAGTTAGAAGATTGTTTGGAAGAAGTAGGTTGTGTCAGCCCAATTCTCACTGGTATAGTCATCATTCTTCTTATTTACACTAATGATATTGTTCTTATGGTGAGGATTCCCTATGAACTTGGAAAGCAACTAAGAATCCTTAAGTATTTTTTCTCCAATACAGGTTTGATTGTTAATACTGATTAAATCAAAGTTATGATAATTAAATCCAACAATATCACCTACAATACTTTTGTATATGACAACAACAACTTGGAGAAATTTCTTTCATAAAAATATCTCAGAATCAATATTCATCATAAGATCAACTAGAACTACAACATTTAGAAAAGGATAAATGGAGGATGGAAAGTTTATTATGGGATTGAAAACAATTCTAAATTAGTGGACCTTTGGATATGGGATAAGAAAAAATTCCTCTTTCATACTCTTTTTACTCCTGTTATTTTATATGGATGTGAAGTTTGGGGGTGAAACATCTCTAGAGAATACTAGAGAAAGATAGAGAAAATACAAAATATTTTTTGTTATGGACCTAACCCCTCATGTAGTTATAATAATATATTCCAATGTAATAAAGGTCAATATTAATAAGGCCTAGAAATAAGGAAGAATAAGTCAAATGTAAGAAAACCTAATAGAAGCTTACGCTTCTAGAAGGATCTTCCTCTAGATGGTTCTTTTCATAGACATATTTAGTATAAATAGGATTTGAGGGTATGCAAACTTTTTTCTTGGATATTATTGTAATAGAGATCTTCTCAACTGGAGGTTGCCCCCTCAAAGAGGCAAGTGAACATTGCTCTCAGTAATCAAAGTGCTCTTTCTAGTGTTATTCTGGTATCATTTTGATATTATTGTGGTGTTGTTCTGGTTATATTGTTGTTCATCTTCCATTTCTAGCATCTTATTTCTTTTCTGCATACTTTTTATATCTAGAATATTACAAGTGGTATCAGAGCACTTTTCTCAATAGAAAATTGTGGGTTAATTTTTTTTCTAGGTAGAGACGTATTATGGCGTCTTTAAGCTATAGAGATCTGTCGTTATGTGCATAAACCCACAATCATGGATTCATACATGCAGGAAATACAAGTGGTACTTAATCGCACATCTATTGGCCACCCTTGTAACCCCTGTTGGTATCCCTTCGAGTGGTAGTGCATCAGACAACGCCTGTATATGGATCGGCCTAGATTTCCTGAAGCCCTCTTTAGATAAACCAATCGATCACCTGACTGTTATAGTGCCACCGAGAACAACACTCGGGAATATATTCTCTAGTACCTGGGTAGTCAGGCAGTACGGCTAAGGGAATGGTGTAGCCTCCTTAGTTGTTTCCCTGAGATATTGGACCAAGTACTATTGTTGGACCCTTCACATATATCAGAGAGATATAGCATAGGGAAAACCCTTGTCTGTAGAACCCTTGAATACCTAACCCTTGGGGACAGAAACAAAAAAACAAAATAGACAAGATCTATTGCCACACAACTGTGTGTGAATTGCCAAATCACTACACATTTTTTTCCTGCTTAAGAATTCGGGCATTTAATCACTACAATATTCTTCAGACTGGAGTATAACTTTGCAGGTGTAAAAAAAAAAAAGTATGGATTTTTCTGCACCATTATTTGAGACCTATTCCATTGGATTTATCTCTTCGCCCTTATTACATTCATACCTATCATTTTTCAGCAATTTTTTTGACCCCGCCCGCCCCTTTTCAGTTCCCTTGTCATCATGGCCCATACCTGTAGCCAAGACTTGGAAGCTCGCTTCAATACCTTGCAATCTAATTTCACAAAGAACCAACAAGAAGTGAGACAACTCAGTGCCAATATTGCCACCATCAATAAAAGCATTCACTCCTCCATCGTTGCCTCAATCGAGGAACTCAAAGAAGACCTCAAACAAGACATTAATACCCATATTGAATTGGTCTCTTCGATGATCTGCACCAAGCTACATATCCCTACAGATCCCCCTTTATCTGACCCACCTTTTCATATCGAAGTTGAAACTTCCTCTCAATCCCGTAATTTTCAGCTCCATCACTTTCAGCGTGACCTACACCTTCTGCGTGTGGACATGACCAAATTTGATGGCTCGGATCCCACTGGTTGGGTAACTCAAATGGAACATTATTTCTCTTTGTACTGCATTACAAATGAGTTGGCCAAACTTCAGTATGGTGCTCTCCATCTAGATCAAGAACGTTGGCAATGGTGGCAATGGAGAAAAATTGCCCGTCAAGGGTATGTTTCTTGGACACACTTTGTGGCAGATATTTATGAACTCTTTGACATAGAAACCAACCATTTAGGTCATTTGACAAAGTTGAAACAATCTACCATAGTGGAATACTTTATAGCTGCTTTTGAGTGACTGGATTTTCATATAGAGGGCATGTCTGATGCTTTTTCCAAGAATGTTTTATCAGTGGCCTCAAGGATGAGATTTGTGCCCATGTCCTCATGGCTCGGCCTCAAAGTTGGGTGGATGCTACTAAAAGAGCCAAGGAAGCACAACAGGTTATCTCTTGTCAAAACTGGAAAACCTCCTTTATTCCTCGCACTAAACTAGTAAATCCCACTCCTCCTTCTACTCCACTAAAGATCCAAAAATTGACCATGGATGAAATGGATGAAATCCAACTCAAAGGCCTTTGTTATAATTGTGATGACAAATATTTTTTGGGACACAAGTGTAAGGAACAAAATCTTTTTATGGCCATCTCAGAGGATGTTTCGGAAGAGGATGTTGAAGCTCCCCTTGTGTCTGTGTCACCTGAACCCACTGACATAACCCCTCCCTTAGACCCTCCCAAAGTAGAACTGGTCATTTACTTAAATGATCTCATAGGATTCTCTACTCCCCAAACCCTCAAACTAATTGGCTACATTAAGCATAGGAAGGTCATCATTCTTGTTGATAGTGGAAACACCCATAATTTTATTCATCGTCGCATTGCCCAAGAAACTAATTGCTATATTCGTGTAGTCAATAATTCCCAAATAATGATTTCCAATGGAGGTTCTATGAAATGTGGAGGGTGTTTTGAAAATGTGTGTCTCCAAATTGGTGACTACCACCTGAAATCTCATATGTTTTCTATCGATATGGGCGGTTGTGACATTGTGTTGGGTGCAAACTAGTTAATAACTTTGGGTCTCATTCTCATGGATTTTAAGGAATTAACCATTCAGTTCAACCAGGAGGGCCAACAATATAAGTTCCAAGGAATCATCATCGGTTCCCCTGAGATCATTAGTTCCCAATCGCATGGAAAATATACTCAAAAAAGGTCATTATGGCGTCATTGCCCAACTCCATTCCATACAAGCAACTGAGATACCCTTTGTGCCACAGGACCTCCAACCCATCCTCTCTAAAAATCAAGTGGTTTTTTCCACTCCCCAAGGAATCCCTACTTCCCATGGTGTTCATGATAATTCCATTCCCCTTGTCCCAGGAAGCCTTCCTCCCAATATCTACCCCTATCATCACCCCCTTTCCCAAAAAAATGAAATTGATAAAATGGTTCAAGAACTGCTTAACGCGGGTGTTATCCTCCCTAGTACGATCCCCTACTCGTCTCTGATGGTCATGGTCATGAAGAAAGAAGGTTCTTATCACATGTGTCCTGACTTTCATGCCATCAACAAACTCACCATTAAAGAAAAATTTCCCATTCATGTCATTGATGACCTCTTGGATGAATTAAGTGGCACCCAGTTCTTTACTAAACTTGATCTTCATTCTGGCTACCACCAGATCTGTATGAAAGAGGAAGACATTCCTAAGTCTGCCTTTAGAAATCATTAGGGACACTATGATTTTTTGGTCATGCCCTTTGGCTTGTGTAACGCTCCCTCCACTTTACAAAGCCTCATGAATCATTTCTTTTGTCGTTTTCTCCATCATTTTGTCTTAGTTTTCTTTGATGATATCCTCATATATAGAAAAACCTAGACAGACCATCTTGCTCATGTGGATCGAGTTCTCCATCTACTCTCTCAGCACCAACTTTTCCTGAAACAATATAAATGTGTTTTTGGCACCTCAGAAGTTGAGTACTTGGGTCATCTTGTTGGCAAGGACGACATTAGGGTAGATCCTAAAAATATTGAAGCTATGCAAGACTAGACTCACCCAAAGACTCTCAAAAGATTGTGTGGATTTTTGGGCTTTACAGGTTATTATCGCAATTTTTTTAAGTATTATGGAAATATTGTGGCACCTCTCACTACACTCCTTAAAAATAATTCTTCCACTTGGACTCCAACAGCTACTCAGGATTTTCAAACCTTGAATATGGCCATGTGCATCACTCCAGTCCTGGCCCTTCCCGATTTCACAAAGACCTTTGTCCTGGAATGTGATGCTTCAGGGAAAGGAATTATCATTTTCCTTATGCAAGAGGGTCGGCCTTTGGCCTTTACTAGAAAACAATTGTTTGAACAAAAGTTGGGAAAATCAATCTATGAAAAGGAAATGTTGGCTATTTTGCATGTTGTTGATCTTTTGTGCCCTTATCTATTGGGGCAACGCTTCCAAATTAAGACAGATCATCAAAGCCTCAAATATTTTCAGGAACAATGCATTTCCTCCCTAGAGAAACAAAAATGGGTGACTAATCTCTTTGGATATGATTATGAGATCATTTACAAGAAAGGGAAAGAAAATGTGGTTGTGGATGCACTTTCCCTAAAATATGAATATGAAGGATCCCTTTTTTCTCTCTCCTTCATTGTACCAGATTGGCTCCAAGTCATTCACCGGGAATGGCTACACGATCCCAAAATTTCTCATCTGATACAACAATTGTTGTCCAATTATCCAGTTTCCCCGGGGTACTCTTGGATCCATAATGATATTCGATACAAAGCCGTTTGTATTTATGTAAACATTCAAAACTTAAATCCATGGTACTTTCTGAGCTTCATGCTTCACCCACAACTGGCACTCTGGGTTTACCAAAACCTATGACAGGGTCAAATGTTCTTTTGTCTAGGATGGTAAGAAATAGGAATTTTGTAATTTTGTGGCTGAATTTGATGTGTGTCAATGCAACAAGGGAGAAACAGTCAAATCTCCTAGCACATTACAACCGCTTCCAATTCCACCTGTTATTTGGCGGGATATCTCTATGGATTTTGTTACAGGATTACCTAAATTGGGAAATAAATCAGTCATCATGGTGGTAGTTGATTGCCTTTCCAAGTATGCTCATTTCTATTCTCTTCAACACCCATTTATAGCATCCGTTGTGGCTCAACTTTTCATGGATCGGGTCTTCAAGCTTCATGGCATGCTGCATTCTATTATTTCTGATTGAGAACCAACTTTCACTAGAAATTTTTGGCAAGAAATGTTCAAGCTACAAGGCACCCAATTGCATCTCATCACAAATTATCATCCCCAGACTGATGGTCAAACTGAAGTTGTCAACAAGTGTTTGGAAACATATTTGAGGTGTTTTGCATCGGAAAATCAAAATTAGTGGGCTCAATGGTTACCACTAGTTGAATGGTGGTACAACACTTCATACCATACAACTACCTGCATGACTCCTTTTGAAGCGGTATATGGACAAAATCCACCTTTATTTCTCTCATATTTACCGGGTGTCTCGAAGGTCCAGGTGGTTGACCAAATGCTTACAGTTAGAGAGGCCATTCTTCGTACCCTCAAAGAGAATTTGGTCATGGCATAGAATCACATGAAGAAACAAGCAGATCAAGGTCGCTTTGAACATCAATTTTCAAAAGGGGATCAAGTGTTTCTTCAACTGCAACCTTACAATCAAAATTCCCTCAAGGTTGACCATTTTCAGAAACTGGAATCCAAATTTTATGGTCCTTATACCATTCTCAAGCATGTGGGACAGGTGGCCTATCAGTTATCTTTTCCCAGTCATTCTAAGCTACATCTTGTTTTTCATTTTTCATGCTGAAAGAAGGTAATTGGAACTAAGTGCCAAACTCAAACCAACCTTCCCAAGTTGGACAAAGAAGGCTCCATTTGGCTACATCCACAAGTAGTTTTGGACCAGCATGAGCATCTCCTGCATCAACGAACCATAAACGAAGTGTTAGTCCAGTGGAAAGATACAACCCCAATAGATGCCACTTGGGAACCAGCTACCATTCTGCAACAATTTCCACATCTCAAGCCTTGAGAACAAGGATGTTTTTAAGGGGGAGGACATGTTAGGGAACTAAATCCTCACGTAGGTAGAATAATATATTCTGATGTAATAAAGGTCAATATTAATAAGGCCTAGCAATAAGGAAGAATAAGTTGAATGTAAGAATACCTAATATAAGCTTCTTCTTCTAGAAGGATCTTCCTCTAGATGGCTCTTTTGATAGACATATTTAGTATAAATATGAGTCGAGGGTATGAGAACTTTTTTCTTGGATATTATTGTAATAGAGCTCTGCTCCACTAGAGGTTTCCCCCTTGAAGAGGCAAGTGAACATTGCTCTTAGTAATCAAAGTTCTCTTTCTGGTGTTATTCTGGTATCATTTCGGTATTATTGTGGTGTTGTTATGGTTATATTGTTGTTCATATTCCATTTCTAGCATCTTATTTATGTTCTGCATAATTTTTATATCTAGAATATTACTATTTTATAACTTATAATCTCAAAATTAAATGTCATACACCCTATCCTATCCTCCTCATAAAAGTGATCCTTTATCCCACTGAGAGCATGTCTATCACCAGGTACCTAGTGTATAAGAAAAAGTTAAACAAAATTCTTGAATCCATCCAAAACCACCTTCGGCTCAAGTGGGGATGGAATAAAGGTATTGATATTCACAGTAATACTAAGAGGGGGGGTGAATCATTATTGTATCATATTTTCTCAATTTTATTTTCTTTAAATATTTAATATTATTTTGAAGTGCATACTTAATCATCAATGCATGAAAAAATTAAAACAAAACAGAAAATACAGTACACCAGAAATTTTACGTGGAAATCCAATGTGGGAGAAAACCACATAATATATTTCTTTATGTTCTTTTGCAAGAACCAACTTACAATTATAATATTTTGTCTCGATAGGCACTCGCCTATTGCAAATAAAGAGAACACCAATCCTCTTAAGAACCAACCTGTTACAACTGATGAGGATGGAAATTCTCTTAGGCACCAACCTGTTACAAATGATGAGGACACCAATCCTATCAGGCACCAACCTGTAGAGTGAGGAAAATACTCCTCTCCCCTAAACCACCCTACCTCCATGTATTCATCTTTTTTTTTTTTAAATATTACATAATTAAATCTTTCACAAAGTTACAGGAGTTTTTTCCTCTCTTCACATCAACAAAAAATTGATCAGTGCACATCCCTATTTACAATATCTTTGCTTGAGTTTGACTAATTGTATGTGGACACATAATAGTTGTATTTTGGACATATATTAACCAAATAAAAGTCCATTTAGTTATATGTGGACACATTTATGTCTAAATTAAGTATGTGGATGCATAACAGTTTTATTGTGGACATATTTTGACTAAATCAAATGGACCAAATCTTCCTCATTTTACAAAAAGGTTCAAGGATAATCATTGATCCTTTTAATGATTAACGAAAAATCGATTATGTGACCAAATATTGCAACTCATAAAAAATTATGTATCCATTTACATTATGGTTTATAGAATGCTCAATGCGCAGATAGAATAGGAGTGCAAAATTCAAGTCACAAGTCTTCAACTTGTCGCACTTGCCTTGCAATGCACTCACCCAGTCTCCCCACCAAACTGTGAGCACTCCCTGGTGACTTACTTACTTGACTATTTAACTTCCACTTGTTTCTTCGTAGTCTATTGTGTCATTTGTCACACTATCTCAAGGCACCCTATAGATTTTCTCTTGCACCATTGACAAGTAAATGACTTTGTTCCATCACACTCCACTATGTCGTTCATCATACTAGCTCAAGGAACCCTGCAGTCATTGCAAATTCATCGTCACAATACAACACTATCATCTGTCACTCCACTTCATAATTGTAGATAAGGAAATATGTCACAATCTACTTCGTTTCATTTTTATCCATCATAATTCACTTCTAATTTGCATCGTAGGTCATCCCTTGTCAATCTGGCTACAGTTATCTATTATCACCTATAATTTCTTCACCAACCAATAATATATGTGATCAATTCCTATCAATTGATATTATTATGTTCCAATGATCCTTTCATCTTTTGATCCTTCTGCACACTGTTGTTTTCATCCTTTCACGTCTTCCTATGTCTATGGGTCATACGTTGTGCCATACTGTTTTTTATTTCGTGCACTTCTATTTTCATCCTTGTCTATTATTGTGCTATCACTGACCATGTCCATGACTACTTTGACATCAATGACAACATATGTGCAGCAAAATCCCCCTTTGTCATTGATGGAAACCAAAATATAATGATTTCCAAATCAATGGCCTTTATGCTAAGTTTCTCCCCCTTTCAATGTGTATCAACATCTGGGTTTGTTGGTTTTTGTTTGTTACTCTCCCCATTTGACAGCAATGACTAAGAGATACTTTGTGTTTTCTCCCATTGGGAAGAATTACGTATGGAATCATTTGCTAAATCATGCTCCTAGACTCTGTATGCGCAAAAAACCACCCTCAAACAGAATACCATCAAGAACCATTGAAAATTACTTGATCCAAAAAAAAGGATCCATACAAGTCTAAGGATAACTTAGAATTCTCAGAAGCACCTCAGGAAGCTTAGAATGGCCTCAGTAGACAGAGAAAAGGAAAAAATTCAAAGTCCTCATAACTTAGTGAAATTGGTATCATCGCGAAGAGTGCGTTGCAATCTTTCCAATGGTGTAAACAGCTCATCAAACGGAGTTACGGATCAAAAGATATGTATGGTCAAAGTTTTGGTCAACCTAGCCCAGTCAACAGAGATAAGTCGGCATATGGATATTTTAGCGTCTGTACAGGGTACGTGGCACACACATAGGGTGGCATGTTTCATGATGATGTCAGCATGAAGGTGTGGCAGCACCAAAGGCTACCACGTGTCACTCATTTTTGGCGTTTTTCGGTCAGTCTATGGACCAATGGAAAAGTGCCATGTGGAAGTCTGTAAAGCCATGTGGCAATCGGTATACCCACCCGGCAGGTGACGTGGAAAGCTGATCTAGTAGGGATGGTGTGACATGACCATGCAATGTGGTAACATGGGCTAATGAAAGGTTGCCATGTGGCCCAGTCATGAGTTTCCACGTGGCAGCGGACAAATGCATAGTGAGGTCCAACAACCGAACTTTTCAAAAAAAGGTGGGGTTGGTTGGCGCCAAACCCTAATCTGCCACATTTAAATAGTTATCCTATTGTAACACCCTATTTCCCCCAGTTTTTAATTATAACTATATGGTCCAAGGAACTATGGCAAACTTGAAAGTGTGAATGTTTGATTTGATGGGCCTTTGTTTAAAAGGTCGATGAATGTAAATTATGTTATTTTAATAGAAAATGGATACGTCTTCCATGACTCCTGAAAAGGGGACGTGCTAAGAAGAGACCATGAATGCTATGAAAAGGTGGGGGAGGGGACCCATAATGGTTGCGTTAACCTCCACCAAACTAGTACCTTGCTGGATTTAATTGCTCATATCAGAAAACCCTTTGACCCAGGAATGAATTACAGTCAGGTTGGTAGGTGGGAAGACCTCCTCAAGAGTTAATGAGGGGATGGGGTAGATCACCCATCCGTAAGGCTTCCATACCTGACCACGGACTGGGAATTCAATCCACATGAAATATTGTTGAGGAAGGAAAGAAAGGAAGTGTGGTGGGCGTAAAGGAAGGCCTACGAAGAGTGAAGAGAGGAGAGTTGAAGCCATAGATGATTTTAGGGGCAAAATTTCTCTCATGGGCGAAATTTAGGGGCTTCCAATTTTTTATTGGGCGAATTTTTCGTATTAAAGTGATTTTTTAAAACTTATATCATTAGCCCATAATTTATTTTAGGGGAAAAATCGTGTATAGGGTTAGCCCTTGTTTGCAGGGGAGATAGAGGAAAAAAAATTATATTTTTCCCCTAAAATTTGGAGGGACAAGCTTCCATTAGCCAAATTTCTAGAAGTATGGGAATTTTTGATAGCTTCTTCGCCCTGCCATTTGGTAAAATCGAGGTTTATGGTTTAATTCACCCAGATTTTGTGGTATGGGCACTGGGTAGCTACATTTTGGCCCTCCCACCTGGTATAAATTGTATGGCATCAGGTTAAAATCATAGCTTTGTTACTTGTTTGGTTCGTTCGTGAGAAGTACAGAGTCTACTATAGAAAATCTCTAAATCCCCAAGGCCTGATTTACATATATTGAATTTTTGAGTTTATTTCCCAAACATAATTTGGAAAGAGGGCAAGAGATGCTAGTGGACCGTGGTGGAGCCACCTGTTCAGAGTAGAAGAAAGTTAGAAACTATAATTTGTTACAGTTATTAGCTTGGTGGTCCGTGGAGCCGCCTGTTCAATGTTCAGAGCAGAAGAAACTTGGAAGGTTCCACGCGAGGGCTTTAATTTGGTAATTGAAGTTTATTCCTTTTGGTGTGCACTGTCTCCTCACCTCATTAGGACTTGTTTGAAATTTTCCAAGAGCTGTCATTGATTTACTTGCACTTTTTCAAACACTATTATTCCAAAACTTGT
>ML786916.1:209041-225752 GCA_009831015.1 Picea engelmannii | reverse complement strand
TTGACTAAAATATTCGCCAAAAAATTATATATACATTTTATATTATTGATAAAATAGCCTTCAATTTTTCCTATGTATCATGGGGATTCGCCCATTTATTATACATATAAATTTAGGGGGGGGTTCTTAAAATCACCCCTGGTTGAAGCTCTCAGTTCCAAGGAAGGATTGAGAACAAGGGAAATGAGTTATGATCCCAGAAAAAACAGATTTATCCTAGCAATTGATATTATTATGTTTCATTGATCCTTTCGTCTTTCGATCCTTCTGCAGACTGTTGTTTTCATCCTTTCATGTCTTCCTATGTCTATGTGTCATACGTTGTGCCATACTGTTTTTTATTCTATGCACTTATGTTTTCATCCTAGTCTATTATTGTGCTATCACTGACCATGTCCATGACTACTTTGAAATCAATGACAACATATGTGCAACAAAATTCCCCTTTGTCATTGATGGAAACTAAAATATCATGATTTCCAAATCAATGGCCTTTACGATAAGTTTCTCCCCCTTTCAATGTGTACAACAAACTCCCCCTTTCAATGTGTATTGGCATCTGGGTTTGTTGGTTTTTGTTTGTTACTCTCCCCATTTGACAACAATGACTAAGAGATACTTTGTGTTTTCTCCCTTTGGGAAGAAGTACCTATGGAATCATTTGCTAAAGCATGCTCCTAGACTCTATACATGCAAAAATCCACCCTCAAACAGAATACCATCGAGAACCATTGAAAATTGCTTGATCCAAAAAAAAGGATCCATACAAGTCTAAAAATAACTTAGAATTCTCAGAAGCACCTCAGGAAGCTTAGAATGGCCTCAATAGACAGAGAAAAGGAAAAAATTCAAAGTCCTCAAAACTCAGTGAAATTGGCATCATCATGAAGAGTGTGTCGCAATATTTCCAATGGTGTAAACGGCTCATGGAACAGAGTTACAGATCAAAAAATATTTGTGGTCAAAGTTTTGGTCAACCTAGCCCAATCAGCAAAGATGAGTCAGCATCAGTACAGATGATTTTAGCATCCGTACAAGGTACGTGGCACACATAGAGGGTGACATGTTTCATGATGATGTTAGCATGAAGGTGTGGCAGCACCAAAGGATACCATGTGTCACTCATTTTTGGCATTTTTTGGTCAGTCCGTGGACCAATGGAAAAGTGCCATTTGGCAGTCTGTATAGCCATGTGGCAATCCGTACAACCACCTGAAAAGTGACGTGGCAAGATGATCTGGTAGGGATGACATGGTATGACCATGCAATGTGGTAATGTGGGCCAATGAAAGGTCACCACGTGGCTCAGTCATGAGTTTCCACGTGGCAGTGAACAAATGCACAGTGAGGCCCAGCAACCGAACTTTTCAAAAAAAAGGTGGGGTTGGTTGGCGCCAACCCCCAATCCACCATATTTAAATAGTTATCCTGCTGTAACACCCCATTTTCCCTAGTTTTTAATTATAACTATATGGGCCAAGGAACTATGGAAAACTTGAAAGTGTGAATGTTTGATTTGATGGGCCTTTGTTTAAAAGGTCGATGAATGTAGATTATGTTATTTTAATAGAAAATGGATACGTGTTCCATGAATGTTGAAAAGGGGATGTGCTAAGAAGAGGCCATGAATGCTATGAAAAGGTGGTGGAGGGGACCCGGAATGGTTGCATTAACCTCCACCGAACTAGTATCTTACTAGATTTAATTGCTCAGATCAGAAAAACCCTCTGACCCAGGAATGAATTACAGTCAAGTTGGTAGGTGGTAAGACCTCCTCAAGAGTTAATGAGGGGATGGGGTATACCACCCATCCATAAGGCTTCCATACTTGACCATGGACTAGGAATTCAAGCCACATGAAATCTTGTTGAGGAAGGAAAGAAAGGAAGCATGGTGGGGGTAGAGGAAGGCCTGCGAAGAGTGCAGAGAGGAGAGTTGAAGCTCTCAGTTCCAAGGAAGGACTGAGAACAAGGGAAATGAGTTCTGATCCCATAAAAAAGAGACTGGGCTGGGACAAGGAGAGTAACCTTCATCCCCATCTATTTCTATTTCGGGAGAAGGAGAGTAACCTCTGTCCCCATCTATTTATGTGTTGGGAGAAGGAGAGTAACCTTCTTCCCTAACTTTCATTGAGTTGGAAGAAAGATATTGAATCTCAAACAATTGTGGTCTAAGCTCAGGGGTGGCTAGTGATAAATCCATTTGGATTGATTGAGCCTATGGTTGGGTGGAAACAAGAACCCCTTTATGGTTCTGATAAGTGTTTTCATGCCTTGTGTTAGCGTCAAAAGTCACTCCTAGATTGCAGCAGGGGCAGAGCCCGACGCCCATCATTTTAATCTCACATTTTGTTTATAAAGAGATGATCAAATGGAAGTAAAACTCAGAACAATATCATTTCATCTCTGAAACTAGGCCAGATGTGCATGGGCGAGTGAGGTCTTAGATAAACTCCAAACAGTGAGCTATAATGAGGGTGAATAGGGGGAAGACATGTATAAGGAGAGTATGAGGGTCTGTTATGAACGTCAGGTTTCTAACGGACTGTGAGAGAAAGCATCCAAAGGCAACATCCTCTTACTTCCAAATGCAGAAAACCAGAGAATACAATAATGTAATGATAAATCCTTCATCAAAACATAACTACAACAATTCATGCGAATCAGTTGATCATGAACTCTCCGATTAAGATGAAAACATAGACGGATTAGGAAAATTGTTTGTCATAAAACAAGAAATCTCAAATACAGATGCACAACTAGGATTTTAGAATGGTTGTTAAAACTTTACAGTCGGGAGCTTCACTCTACCATCGATCCTTCAAAAAATACAAGAACTAGGCCTATATACCCAAGAAAATTCACCTCACAGAGGCGTGTCTAGTCACCCAAAGCTTGGTGTCCCTTTAGTCAAACTCGTACCAATGTCTATCTTTAAATGCCACCTTAACCAGGCATGGATCCTGTAAGGAGGGTAGATGAGACGTTAAGTGCTTGGCTAGTGTGTGTAAACTTCTCTGTTGAGTTAAGGACTTCGGCATGGTATTTTTGAGAAAATCAATACACAAGACCTCTACGAGTAGGAGGCTCACCAGACCCTCCATTCCCCTCATTCAATGAACGAAAGGAGGTTTCAACCACCGGATCTTATCCTCATTTACTTCAATACTAGAAACAGTATTAAGATTGGGTCCAATGACGCCTGGAGATTGCGATGACCCTCATTGCAACTGAACTCGGTGCCTTTGGCCTCCTTCACGCAGCTCCTTCCTCTCCCCAAGTGATCATGGGTTGTGACCACATGCTTTCGGCGTTCGTGAATATGAAAGGGCTGACTTCTGCTGATTGAAATCGCGATGAGAAATATGTCGAGGAGGCTTAATCTGGCACCACACGTCCCTCCAAATCTGACATCTCTTTACTCTCTCGGCGATACCGTGGGCCCCGGTCCAGGATTCTCCTGGCACCTCGTGCATCAGAAAATAACGAAGTTTTTCTTTGCGTGTTGGAGTCGTGATGGGAAAAGCGCCAAGATGGCTCTATTTGCTTCCAGGTGTCCCCTCTGGATGGACAGCTGAAAAATACTTCGTGATATCATGGGCCCCACCTTCTATGCTTTCGACACTATCGGGATTCAGGGTTTCACGTTGTTGATCAACATGAAACCCTCACCCTACGAACTCCCGACCGTCGAAACGCCAACACGGCAAGATCTTGCGACACGCGTCCCTGGATCGGATGACCCAAACTCATCCTTGAAACATAAGGGCTTTCTTTGGTGCTATATTTCAGGTACCTTGGTAACCCCGAGATCCCAATGACTATTGATCTACTTCGTGGATGGATCTAGGTTGAAGACGTCAAAACCTTTCCCACTCGCCCGACTCATAACCGGAAAGTTGGTCCTTCCGCTGCTGCATTTGGGCATTTTGTGTGCAATCTGCAACCTGGGTGCTTCTGCGCCTAATGAAAAAAATAATTGCTAACATTAGGCTCCATGGGGGATAGATTCATCCCTGCGATGCTCTAAGAACTCCTTCCACAGCTTCAGTGCCTTGCTATTGGGCTATGGAGTCACTTATTAGACCGAAAACATGCAAAAAGAAACTAAACAAGGAACTTAAAGGACAATATTTACAAACAAGGGAGCCGTCTGAGGCTCAAATAAAACATTTCTTCAGAAAACGCCCATTCACTGGGCTGTTGAAATCTTCTCCGCCCTCCAGACCTTGCAACTTGTATGTATTGTTTGAGAAAACCTCAGAGATTTTGAAGGGGCTGGTCCAGAGGGTGTCAAATTTTCCATGTTTCCCTTTATCCTGCCTGGGGGCATCCCACTTAAGTACCAGATCCCCGATCTCAAATCCTTTCTTCCTGACCTTCCTATCAAAAGCCTGCTTGATCTTGACGACTATAAGCTGTGTCCCTCACTTTCTCTCTGATCTGCTGCACTTTTACTATCTGATGAATCCTCCTAATTATATGATATGTTTCTCCCTCATAGTCTTGAAAGAATTTTGCCATAGGTAAGGTGAGTTGAGTAGGAAAAACCGCCTCTGCTCCGTAGACTAGCTAAAAAGGTGAAGTGCCCAGAGATTTCTTCATTGTCACGCGATCATCCCACAGAGAAAACTTCAATTTTGAATCCCAAGCCCTTTTGTTGTCTTCCAACAACTTTTTGATGATCCTTATTAGGCTTTTGTTGGAGGACTTTGCTAAACCATTGAATTGGGGATAGTAGGGAGTGGAGTGAATTAGTGAGATCTGGAACTACTCACAGAACTTGATTAGAGGCTCAAACTTGAAAGAAGCAGCATTATCGGTGACAATCCTGCTGGGACAGCCAAATCTGGCCATGATACCTTCCAGGAAGCTGATAATTACTTTGTGAGATGCACTTCTGGTGGGGACAGCTTCTATCCACTTGGTGAAATAATCTGTTGTTGTTAGGATCCATCTGTGTTGACCGCTTGAGGGAGGATGAATTTCTCCAATGAAGTCCAGCCTCCACTGCCGAAAAGGTGTTGGAGATGTTATAGGCTTCAATGGCATCGATTTGATCTGCTGCTTTCCTAAGAACTTTTGACACTTGGTGCAAGCTCTGATTCCTTTGCATACATCAGCGAATAAAGTAGGCCAGTAATATCCAGCCCTAAGGATCTTATAAGTTGTGGTTTTCCAGAAATGATGCCCCCACAAAGGCCTTCATGGAAATCAAACATAACTTTCTGGGCTTCTGGTGGGTTCAAACATCTCAGCAGCATCCCCAAAGGATCTCTCCAGTACAAAACTTGCTTGATGAGACAATACTTGACTGCCTTGAGCTTTAAATCTCTTGCCCTGCTTTTACCCATTCCATCCGGAGGCTTCAATTCTCGCAGAAAGTAAAGAATGTCAGGATACCAGGCACAATTTACCAGCGATAAGCCATCTTGAGAGCATTGGCTGGGTAGCTCAGTTTGCTGAGTTCCTGAGCGAGTGTTGAGGAAATTTACTCCCAAGGCTTCACAATTGGATTCAACCAGTAGCTTGGCTAGGCCTTGCCCCTTAACCATCTTGGTGGGATTTATTTCCAAGTCAAATTCCAGATTTTTTGCTATCCATTTGCCTCTTCTCCCATCTATGTCTGGCTGTACAAGAATGTCCTTTACGAAAGCTGAAGGAATGTATGCTATCACTTTTGAATGCAAGACGTAGATCCTAAAATCCAGAAAAACCGTCGATCATGGAAATCCTAGATGCACCGGTAACCCTTTGCAGTATGTGCTCCATGTTGGGCAGAGAATAATTGTCTTTCTTTGAGCTCCTGTTCAGGTTCCTGAAGTCGACACAAAGCCTGATTTCCCCACTTTTCTTCCTTACGGGAACCAAATTGGCTACCCATTCAGAATATCTCAAGGGGACAATGATCTGGGCCCTTGACAACTTCTTCACTTCTTTCTCCATGACAGGCAGCAACGTAGGGTTTATCTGTCTTAGCTTATGCCTGAATGGCTTAGCTTCTTCCTTTAGTGGGATCTTATGTTCAATGATGGATGTATCATACGTTTTGAGGTCTTCGTATGTCCATGCAAACACGTCAGCAAATTCTTTCAGCAACTCAGTATATTCAACCCTCTGCTCTGTGGTCAGACTGCTTGACAGCTTAACAAACTTGGGCTCCTCCGATGTGCCGATGTTGCACTCAGTTGTATCAGCATCTTCATCTGAAACTCTACCCTTTATTTCCACATCATTCCCATCAAACAATTTTTCCAACGGGACTAGTCCCCTCGGAATGTGATTGCTAGGTAGCTGAATAATCTGGTGGTTAGCAATTTTATTTAAAAACACCTCAGGGTGAGGGTCACCTTCTGTGTCAAGATCCTGATCAATGTGCAATGCAAAAAACTCATCAATGAAATGGAGAAATCTTCCAATTTCCTGATCATCTTCGAATACCTTCCAATGCTTAACATTGTCCGGTACAGAGGGCCTATATTTTATTTCAACATCAGAGTTGACTATGTACGGTAGAGAAACTTTGAGCAAGCTGGCTGAGACAGCTAAAGAATCAGCCACAACATTATTCTCCCTTGGAATAAAAGAGATATTGAAAGCTGAGAAGAAATTGTCAATTAGGTACCATGCTTCATTCCTATAATTCCTGAGTCGAGGGTGCTTAGCCTGGTAAGCACTTCTGACCTGTTGGACCACCAACTTTGCATCTTCGAACACTGTTATCTCCTGAATTCCCATTTTCCTTGTAGCTCTTAATCCTAGAACAAGGGCTTCATACTCTGCCACATTGTTCGTGGTTTCAAATTCTAATTTGTATGACAGAGATACGGTTTCCTGGGTAGGTGACACAAAACAAATCCCAGCACCAGCGCCTTCCCGGGAACAGGCTCCATCAAAAACAAATTTCCAAACGGGGGTGATGGCAGGAGGAAGTTCACGAGGAGAAGTGGGCCGCTTTCTGATTTTGAGAGGAGCCTCGGGGGAATGGGTGAGCTATAGTAAACTGGAGCCTAAATCGGTATCCAAGGCAAAGATGGGATGATTGGTGGGGTTGGCCTCATCACTGATTATATATTCCAGCTGGGCTTCTCTGTATAGCCTTCTATGCTCTCCTCCAAACACTGGGATAGTAGCATATGTGAGGTCCATCTGCAAGGTTCCCCCCAGCCTCTTTATCCAAGATCTTGATAACAACATACCAAACTTGGGGGGGGACATCGGCCACTACAATGTCCATGACCACACTTTTCATGGGCAGTTAAAACAAGGTCATGACCAGGTCTTTGATAACTCCTAGACAATGAACTTTTCTGGAGTCAAAGGAATAGAGGTCATGATAGGCTCGGGTGACTTCTAGTCGTAATTCTTCCATGACAATTTTGGGCATGAGGTTGTGAGAAGCCCCCGAATCCATCAAGAAATTGTGCAATACCTTGTCATGTATGTTCAAGGAAGTGTAGAAGGGAGGGGATAACTGTAGGATTTTCATCTTGCAAATTGATGGAGTCTGTGAGAAGGCTTGAGACCTCAGACTGTAAGAGCTCAGAGAATCTTTTTTTTAACCTTTCATGTTTAATCAATTCAATCAGGGGCACAGGGATTCTGATTTTTTGAATTTCATGCTTGAAATTAAAAGAAGATGAGAGCTTTGGGATTTCTCCTATTTCGGGAGCATGACTCTGTATAATGGGAGAGAGGGGTTGGGTCCTCTTACCTCTGTGACCGTTTGTTGCTTCACCGGCAATTTTTCCTGTCCTGGTGGACTGCTCAGGAACATCAAGCGCTTTAGTCTTTTTCTTTGACCTCAGATCATATCTTCCTAGGCTGCCACTAGCCTTGTCTCCCTTTCTTAGTTCATTTAGCTAATTGTCCATGAGAGACTCCTCGTAGGCTGATTGAGTGAGATGAGGGAAAGGGGGAGTGTCTTCGAAGCAATGGATTTCAGGATCAAGCTCGTATGTTTCTCCTTCTTCCCCCTCGGCCACAAAATTGTTTTGAAAAGGGGCCTGAATCTTCTGGTCTTCTCTGTCTCTTCCCTTCTCTCTTTGCACATTCGCGGAAGTAAAATTGTTTGGCCTCCTAAAAAATCCCTTGTTTTCGACGTTCAGAGGGCCCTTGTATGCTTTCCTCCCTTCCACCCTCATTCTCTCCATCTCCGCAGACAAATATTTCACCATCCTGGTCAGTTCATCTACTTGAGAGTGGGGCATCGATGGGTCAGAAGTCGAGGCTTCCAACCTTCCTTTTCTCCTGTCTGCATTGACCTTGTTCCTCAGTCTGTCAGCTGCTAACACATTGGATTCCACCTCTATGGCCACATATTGCATTTGAGCTAAAGTGGTGGCTCTTCTTTCTCTCAACAAAAGGCATAAATCAGGGTCGAACGCGCTAGCATACAAAATCTTAGTTGAGGCTTCTGAAGGATTTATCTCTGCAGGGATCTTGTTATACATCTTATTGAATCTTTTGGAGAAGTCAGAGACAGACTCTCCTTCCATTTTCTTCAGAGACCTGAACTCTGTCATGTAATACATGAAATATTTCCTATCGCCCCATTGCCTCAGGAAAGCATTATCCAGGGCTTCAATCCCAGCAATAGATCCTGGAGCCAATCCTCTAAACCATTTCCTCACCTCGCCATCCAAGATCTAGACGAAGACCCTCACTTAGACATATTCATTCTCAATGTTGAGGTTATCTGCATAACTGTAGAAAGCAGCCAGGTGCTCTTCGACACTTATGTCTCCTTCCCCAGTAAACTTGGGCATATACTTCAAGTAGTCTCCAGCAGGGAGAGGATGCATAGGTTGAGGTAGGATCAAGGGAGCATATCAGGCAGCAACTATGGCATCCATTCTAGTTAGAGGGGGATTAGCACCAGCCATAGGAATATTAGGTGGAGGAGAGCTGGGAGGAGAAGGAGTTCGCGATGGGGCTACTGGGGATGAGTCCTGAAGTGGAGTAGGAAACAAGAGGGGATTTAAGGAGAAGGCTAATAAGCTCAAGTCAGTAGGTGTTTTTCTTTGTGCAGGAGTGGTAAAGATAGGAGTGGGGAAATATTATGTGGTTCTGAGTCTGCGCCAAGGCACAGTTTCAGGGGAGAGGGGAGTGATAAGGTCTTCTCCCTCTGGTCCCAGACTAGGAGAGGAAAACTCAACAGGAACACTCCCGAAATTTAGGAAATGGGAAACCTCAGAAACAGGTCTGTCAAGAGGCTGAGGAGGAGAAAAAGGAGTTCCCATGGGAGGATATAGTGGATTACCTGGTTTAGTGGTGGACGCTTCTTCTTCAGGGGCCTTTCCTTTTCTAAGAACCACCTCTGGATTAGTTATAGGTGTAGCTAGAGGTAGCTGTGGATGTGACCACGTATGTCTGCCTCTGGAAGCCACAATTAAAACGGCAGGTCCGCTCCAGTGGAGTCATCACAATGGATTCACCAGGTGTACAGTAGCAATCTCAATAGTTCTGATATCTAATGCACCTTCAGAATCAGCTAATCATTGTCATTCAATCCCGGGGAAAATATCCAGCTTTGTCCCCGACAACGGCGCCAAAAATGTTAGCATCGAAAGTCACTCCTAGATTGCAGCAAGGGCAAAGCTCGATGCCCATCGGTTTAATGTCACATTTTGTTTATAAAGAGATGATCAAATTGAAGTAAAAATCAAAACAATATCATTTCAGCTCTGAAACTAGGCCAGGCGTGCATGGGCGAGTGAGGTCTTAGATAAACTCTAAACAGTGAGCTATAATGAGGGTGAATAGGGGGAAGACATGTATAAGGAGAGTATGAGGGTTTGTTATGAACATCAGGTTTCTAACAGACTATGAGAGAAAGCATCCAAAGGCAATATCCTCTTACTTCCAAATGCACAAAACCAGGGAATACAATAATGTAATGATAAATCCTTCATCAAAACATAACTGCAACAATTCATGTGAATCAGTCGATCATGAACTCTCTGATTAACATGAAAACATAGACGGATTAGGAAAACTGCTTGTCATAAAACAAGAAATCTCAAATATAGATGCACAACCAGGATTTTAGAATGGTTGTTAAAACTTTACAGTCAGGAGCTTCGCTCTACTATCGATCTTTCAAAAAATACAAGAACTAGGCCTATATACCCAGGAAAATTCACCTCACAGAGGCGTGTCTAGTCACCCAAAGCTTGGTGTCCCTTTAGTCAAACTCGTACCAATGTCTATCTTTAAATTCCACCTTAACCAGGCATGGCTCCTGTAAGGAGGGTAGCTGAGACATTAAGTGCTTGGCTAGCGTGTGTAAACTTCTCTGTTGAGTTAAGGATTTCGGCATGGTCTTTTTGAGAAAATCGATACATAGGACCTCTGCAAGCAGGAGGCTCGCCAGACCCTCCATTCCCCTCATTCAATGAATGAAAGGAGGTTTGAACCACCCGATATTTTCCTCATTTACTTCAATACTAGAAACAGTATTAAGATTGGGTCCAATGACACCTGGAGATCACGATGACCCTCATTGCAACTGAACTCGGCACCTTTGGCCTCCTTCACACAGCTCCTTCCTCTCCCCAAGTGATCATGGGATATGACCACATGCTTTCGGCGTTCGTGAATATGAAAGGGCTGAATTTCGGTAATTGAAATCGCGATGAGAAATATGTCGAGGAGGCTTAATCTGGCACCACGTGTCCCTCCAGATCTGACAGCTCTTTACTCTCCCGGCGATACTGTGGGCCCTGGTCCAGGATTCTCTTGGCACCTCGCACATCGGAAAATAACGAAGTTGTTCTTTGCGTGTTGGAGTCACGATGGGCAAAGCACGGAGATGGCACTATTTGCTGCCAGGTGTCCCCTTTGGATGGACGGCTGAAAAATACTTTGTGATATCACAGGCCCCACCTTCTATGCTTTCGGCGCTATCGGGATTCGGGGTTTCGCGATGTTGATCAACATGAAACCCTCACCCTACGAACTCCCGACCGCTGAAACACCGACATGACTAGATCTTGCGACATGCATCCCTGGATTGAATGACCCAAACTCAGCCTTGAAACATAAGGGCTTTCTTTGGTGCTATATGTCGGGTACCTTGGTAACCCCGAGATCCCGATGACCATTGATATACTTCGTGGATGGATCTTGGCTAAAGACGTCAAAACCTTGCCTGCTCGCCCAACTCATAACCAAAAATTTGGTCCTTCCACTGCTGCATTTGGGCATTTTGTGTGCAATCTGCAACCTGGGTGCTTCTGCGCCTAATGACAAAAATAATCGCTAACACCTTGTGCTTGGAATTGGAAATAATGGTTGCATGGGTGTATTTATATTTCTATAAATGGTTTCTATATTAAATGATTAATTTATGAGTATACATTTGTTCCATCAAGAACATATACTTCTGTTTGATTTTCCATATGCTCTCGTTCAATCCTCGAAGGCGCTTTCTCTAGGGAATTAAATCACCGTTCCAGAGTCGGAGTATACCTCTTGACATAGCTACCATTTGGTAACCTCATGAGTTCACCTTGACTTGGCTCAAAGCTTAAACCTCTATGATTTAAGAAGGAGTTCCCTTCATACCAGTAGTCTAGGAGACTTTGGACTCACACCTAAGTCCTTAACCAAAAACCTGACTAAGAGCGGGGATTACATCCCAAGAGTTATCTGAAGATCCACGTGACCTAGATCTAGGAACCCTTCACAAAAAGGAGATATATCTTGAAGTTTTAGGAACCTTGGAGCTCAAATATCTTAGATGTCAAGTTGTACGATAGTCATATTTCCTGAACCATCGATGACTAAAGAATCTGACAACGGGGAAGCATTGTGGAGCGCGAAGGTGAAATTCGGACATGCTAGTTCACAGCCCGCAATCAACCCACATCATCGATCTTGTCGAGAATGGGAGATAAACGATTAGATTTAGGCTAGAGTCGAGTGATCACTTCCTAGATTTTGAATGTTGAACCCCGTAACCATTGTGAACCGTCAATCTATGAACGGAGATCGAGGGTGGGGAATCACTACGGAGCACAAAGGTGAAAGTAGCAAATGCGCTAGTTCGCAGCCCACAATTCACCAATGTCGTTGATCTCGTTGGGATAGAATTTTGATGACTCTGGTTTGACCAAGTTGGGATAGTACTTTCCATATTACAAAGGGTGATCTCTCTAATAAAGAGCATGCATGTTGGGGCCCCACAATTACTGTGAACCGTCGATCGACATACATCTCGGTATTGGTCAGATCATAATCTCCAGGCCTTGAACAGTTGTGAGATGGTTGGTCGTTAACCCTTTAGGAAATCCATAGAGTAACAGATCCCTTTGGTATCGTCATCTTGAGAGAATTGGAAAGCTCTGAATAGATAACGTTTTCAAGAGAAAACGTGAGACCCAAGATAGTCGAGCTCACAGGAAGAATGAAGGTTAAGGCCTTTGAACATCCACAAAACTCTTCCAAGTCGGAAGAATTCAAAATATTAGGAGGAGGAGCGATAATATCCATCATATCGGTTGTGGGAAGCAGCCTAGACCGTTAGATCAGTGTCCAGGGAAGTAGAGGAGAAGCATTGGGAAGGAATAGATCCTAACTGTCAGATCTTAGCGCAAAGGGATGATAGTCATCCGATATAAGGTAAAGTGCATGATTTTTAACCTTCGTGTGCACATGAGGGTTGACTTGCCAAAGTATTGAAGACCCAAAGTAGGTCCTGGTCGTTGATCATTGATCCATGAGGCTCCCTAGGTCTAGAAAATGCTCAAAAATGAAAGTTCTCGGAGTTGAATGAAACCAATTCCATTGTGACCAGCTCATCGTGCTAATTTCGGCCATATATTTACTTTCTCAAATAGATGCTATATGCGAGAGTTATTTCACTCTGACTATTTTCTCAAACAGCTAAAATTTTAACAGGTCAAACTCGAAAAACGTTAATGATGACATCAGCATGACATCACCATGCTGACATCAGCAAAGTGACATGTGGCAGCATAGTAGCAGGGTGACTGGGCAATGACAGGGATCAATGCAGTGTGGACAAGTGGCACATTGTGGACTAGTCCAACATTGACATGTGGCACTTCATGGACCAATGAAAGGGTGCCACGTGGCCTAGAAATGGGCTGCCACGTGGCACCCCCTCATTGACTGACTGGGAAAAAATTTGCAGCTCATGGGGTTCGACCCCATGACCTTTTGTTCGAGTAGAGCTTTGGGAATGGACCAACCACCAATGCGCTAAAGTATTTCTTGTTTAATACTTGCCAAACTATATTATATAAAGTGGAAAATAGGCTATGGCGCAAAAAGGAGGGGGTTGGGGGATAAGCCCCATCCAATGGTTTAGTGTGTTACCACATGACCTACACTCGGGCGCATTCTACAACTGTCGGCATGAATTTTGGGGCGTGGGGGCCATGGATAAGGACACACCCTCCGCCATAAGACCAGTGCTAGGACCAGATGCCAGGAACAGACTAAGGGTGTGGCCCTATGAACAACCACCATGTGACCTATGATTTCGGGCTAAGGGGCCAGTGCATAGCCCTTTGGGCTTGCGCTTGGCCACCACTATTTCCATGTGACTGAGTAATTAGGGATGCGCACCTATTTTGGGGGATTTAGCCCATATTTATGCTAAAGTGGGTTTTTACCCTATGTTTATTAGATTTTTAATTGATTTATGCCTGTAATAGGAGATTTTTGGCCATTTTAAGGGGAATTTGATCCCAAAAAGAGGCCATATTCTTGTGGGAAGTTGGGATTCCTCATCTGAGCCAAAAAACTATATAAACTAGGCTTTTTGAGCTTGAGGGGTAAATTTTTTTGATGCAGGGATTTTGAGGAGAAGCTTGTGTAATTTTCCCATTTCTCATGTTTTGAGAGGCATTGAGTCATGTTTTTGAGAGGAGATTGTTGAGGATTTCATGTATCTGAACAAGGAGGTCTTGTATAGAAGATCAGAAGTATTTTGTAACAACAAAGAGCCATTGTAAAGAGAACTTGAGCATTTGAAGAGCAATAAAGAGGTCCTCCACTTGGAAGCGGGCTCGAAGACGTAGCCAAAGATTAGTGAACTCTATTAACAAGTTATTGTGTCTACTTCTCTTTCTTGTTTTTTTTATCTTCTATTAATTTGCAGCATGGTTTATAATGGATGAACTCTTTAATCATTAATGAGAATCAAGTAAAATTCATCGTTATTATTCCACAACAAGTTATAGAGTTTTATGTGTTTCGCATTCTTATCGATCTAATGCATAAAGTACATTAAACTTAACTTGAAATTTGTCAGTAAAACCTATCATTTTTGGATCAAGTTTAAGGTATCAGAGTTGGTTTTGAAGATTTGATAGGAATTTCAAGCATTGGATGCTCACCAGAGCCAAACTCAAGTGAGGAGAAGGCCAACTTGAGGCTCTTAATCCATAGATTCAAAGGAGACCTCATAAACAAGCGATGTCTTCACCGAGAAAACTAGGTCCTTTTGCATCCGAGGATGCTTTATTTGAGTCATTTCAATTGATGAAAGCCATGGTAGAGGAACTTTACCATGAAAGAGGACAACGAAGAAATCCAAAGGTTGAATAAGGTGAATCTTCAGTAAGAGCATAAGGATGAGTTGGAGGTGGTGAACCTTCAGAACCTTCTTCCCCTTCATCCTCGTCATCTACAAGTGAAGCAAGTGTGCATTCCTCCAAGGAAAAGCAACCTAAAAAAACTCATCATTATTCTGATATGCCTTTATTAAATCTTGATGTAAATTTTAATTTACCCACTTATGATGGTGAATTAGATGCAAAAAAGATAGATAATTGGGTTAGATAGCTAGAAGCCTATTGCAAGATACAAAGGATTTTTGATGATGAAACAAAGATCCAACTTGCAAGTCTCAAATTGGGAGGCACGTCTCTCATATGGTGGGAAAGAAAAACTCTTCCTGGAATGATTTTATTGCTACTTTGAAGAAACACTTTTATCCATTAGCATACATGCAACAGAAAAAGATGAATTGGAAAAGTTTAAGGCAAGTTAAGAATCAAAGTGTACAAGATTATACTCAAACATTTCGTAAGAAAGAATTAAATTTGGGTATTCCTTTATATACACAGGAGACACTCCTAAAATATATGTAAGGTAGCTAGAGAGGTAGTAGGGGGGGCCAAAGGGCCCATAGTGATAATAGTGGAGGTCATTCAATGTAAGGTGGACTAGGTCCACTATATTATTAAATAAGGCCCACTATGGTAGTTAGATATAATAAATGTAAGAGGACTTCTTAAAAGGTTCTACTTCTAGAAGATTCCTCCTCTAGAATGTTCTTAGGTGATGGTATCACTATATAAAGGGGTTCAAGCAATGTAATGAGACATGAAGAGAAGTATTGTATTTGGAGCTGAAGCTCAATAGGAGGATGCCCCCTCGAAGAGGCAAGTGAACAAGAGAGGATCTCTTCCATAATAGGATCCATTGTATGGTGTTACCCTACCTCAAGGGTTTGATGGTAATAAAGAAGATTTTGCATATTGTTATTGTATATCCGTTGTGGTGCTTTTGTATTTAGTATTTGATTCTTAACAATTGGTATCAGAGCACTTTCCTTGGCAGACATTGTGGGAAAATATTTTTTATTTTTGCAGATTTTTTTTTTCGGAGAAAAAAAAAAGAGGGCCGCGACATTACAGAAATTTCTGATATCGTTATGTGAAAATTTTGTAGAAACATATTGGAGATCTGATTTCCTCTCAGAAAAACACCCAAGTTAAAAAAAAAATCGTCTGAAACGGGGTCCGGAAGGTCAAGATATTGAAGTTTTAAAATCTGCAATTTTTCAGGGTTTTTTCCGCAGACGGAAGTGCGATTTGTTTTTATTTTTGTAGCAACTAGAGGCCGAATTTTATCAAACATATTACAGATCTGAGTTCCTCTCACAATTCCACCCAATTTTTAAAAAAAAATCAGCTGAAACAGAGTCCGGGAAGTGAAGTTATGAGCATTTTAACTTCAACAGTTTTTTAGGGTTTTTCCAGAAAAAACCACGATTTTCTGCCGAAACTTATTGGGTCTATTTTTTGAGTTTTCTCGTGACGGATACAGGAACGAAGAGTTCATAGGGTGATCAGATGGATATTTCATCTCAAACCTTGAAAGAAATTCTTGAATCATTCAAAGCCCAATTGGATGATAGATTGGATGCATTTGCACACGGCCTCACAAACAGCCTCACACATGGCCTCACAGACAGCCTCACACATGGCCTCCATGATAGTTTTCGTAGTATTCAAGATTCATTGAATAACATGCAGGAGATATTTCTTATGGAGGGCCTCAAGGATGAATATAATAAAGAAATATATGCTTGGTACGATTTTGAGGTCGATTGTGATGATTGGTATATGGATAGTTGTCATTTCTGGGATGACAACCACTTCCATATTTTATTTGATGACTCTACTCCACCTTCTATAGAGAACATAAAGGTCCCACATCAAGAGCTAGTTACCAGCGTTCAGTCTGCATATTCTACAGTGGTATTATTCCTTCCAGATTATGCTACGACCATTTTCCACTATGTGGATAGATCTTCTTATTTGGATCCACATGATAGGTGTCAGTCTTTGGAGCATCATTTGGAGTTGGTTATTGGGTTCCAAAATATTCTACGGGGAGTTCACATGAGAACTTGGACATGGGACCCAGGCTTACAATGGTGGTTGGACTAC